>OU383798.1:1609433-2114609 GCA_910950805.1 Acrocephalus scirpaceus scirpaceus
GAGGACGGCGTCACCCCCCGACCGTGACACTCCCCGGTGTCCCCCTGTCCCCACCGCGCCCCTCACCCCGTGGTCGAAGCAGATCTTCCCGTCCCAGCTGCCGGGGCAGGAGCTGAAGTTAAAGGCGCTGGCTGGAAGGCATTTGCGGTCGAGACAGAGCATTCCGGGCCCACAGGGCGTCCCGTCCTCCACGTAGCTCAGGTCCGACCCATCCACCAGCTGCACGTGGCCGCCCCTGTGCCAGGAGAGCCACAGTGGGTGACACCCGCACCCCGGGGACCCGGAGCCACGCGGCTGCCCACGGCGGCACCGTTACCTGCAGTCCACGTAGCGGTTCTGGTGGTAGAAGGTGGTGGTGGCGATCTCCCCGCTGAGCTCCCCCAGCCGCGGCGACCCCGAGATGTTGGCGCAGAGGAGGAAGCCGCAGAGGACGTCCCTTCAAGGCAGCGGTGGTGTCACCGGGATGGCAGGTGGCACCGGGAGGGGCCGCGGGGACAGGGGTCACTCACTGCTTGTTGCACTGCAGCCAGCCCAGGCCCTCTCGCCCGCAGTTCCCCCGCTCCGTCCCCTCCACGTTCAGCTTCTCATAGCAGAAGCGCTCGGCCGAGCCTGGCAGAGAGCGAGTGTCACCCGCTCGTCACCCCCCGCATCCCCCCACCCCAGGCCAACACTCACTGCGGCCCCACAGCGCGTTGCACTGACGGTCCCGAGTTTTGCAGCGCCCGCCGTAGCATCGTCCCTGCAGGGAGGGGAGAGGGGTCAGGGCTGGAGGAGACTCTGGGGACAGGAGAGTGGTTGGGGCTGGAGAGGGGTCAGGGAACTGGGAGGGATGGTGAGGCTGCAGGGACATTGAGCCGCCCACACATCCCCCCAGGCCTGGTCCCAGGAGCACTGCCCCAGCTCATGGGGTGCAGGGATCAGAAGCCACACGTGTGCACAGCCATGGGACAGCAGTGGGGGCTCAGGGCCCCCTGCTCACCCCAAAATCCACACCCACGTGCATGTGCGTGGCTCAGCTGTGGCTGTGATTGCTGACAAAAAGTCACAAACTGGTTGTGTTGGAAGGGACCTTAAAGCCCATCCAGTTCTGTCCCCTGCCATGGGCAGGGACACATTCCACCAGACCAGGCTGCTCCAAGCCCCATCCAGCGAGGCCTTGGACAGGCCCAAATGCATTTCCACCATGCACAAGCCCCGATGCTGGAGCCTGTAGGGGTGATGTGCCCAGCCCCAGGGCCATGTCCCACCAGGTTGGGATGAACTCACCTGCTCGTTCTCACAGAAGTATCCATCCAGCTTGTGGAGGTTGGGGGGACACTGTGGGGACATGGAGAAGAGGTTGGGTGATGCCACAAGGCTGCACGTGTCCCACCGTGTCCCCCCAGCCCCACTCACCTGGCTGGAGTCCCCCGTGCAAGTCTCGGGGATGTCACATTCGTTCACAGCCTCCCGGCAGGACACGCCACGTGGCTCGTACTGCCCGGGGCACAAACGCAGCTCATCAGGAATGGGACGGGACCCCACCGGATCCACAGCTGGACCCTGTCCCCCCCGAGCCCCCTGAATGCTCCCAGCCCCGCACCTTGCAGCCCTTGCAGCAGAGCCCATCGCTGCACATGGCGTCGTGGGTCAGGGTGCACTTCTTGCAGCAGTTTCCCCCACTCCTCGCACACTCCTGCCAGGACAGCAGCCGGAATCGCGGCCATCAGCCCCTTGGCAGCCCTGGTAGTCCCCCAGAGCGGGGGAGCAGCCCCCTGACCCTGCTCACCGCCAGCGAGCCGCAGTCGCACTCCTCGCCTGCCTCCACGAAGCCATTGCCGCACTCCGGAGGGTCCAGGAGCTGCCGGGACCGAGAGAGGGACATGACACACACACCCCAGAGCTTCTGGGGACCCCCGAGCCAGCTGCTGCTATGAGCCCCCCGAGAAGGGCAGCACATCCCTGGGGAATGGCAGCACCCCCAAACTGCTGCCGGGCACGAGGCTCCTCCCGCTAAGGGCACCAGCACCTTAGCCGTGGCAGGGGCTGGGGACACCACGAGTCCCAAGGGACCCCGGAAGCTCCCCCCGAACATCGCTCCCCGCTGTGACCCCCCGAGGGGCCGGGGGGGCCGTTACCTTTAGGGGTTTGTTGAAGAGGCAGCTGCCGCCGCCGTCCTGCAGGAACTGGTTGTACTCATCGATGCTGCAGCGGGAGAACTTCCGTGGGAGGTAGTACCTGTGCGATGGGGGTCACTGTCACACGGTCACACCCCGCCCTTGCCCGGGGGCACTGCCAGGCACCCGAACCCGGGCAGGACCTCGGCGACGGCCCCGCCGGCAGCGGTGACACCAGGGGATGTGGCAGTGCCACCCCGAGCGGGCACCCACCCTGTGTCCTCCATGATACAGCCCAGCCACGAGTCCGGACAGCGGCAGTCCCCTGGGAGGAGAGGAGAGGAGAGGGCTGGGGGTGCTGACTTTCCCGCCGCCAGCCTGGTGGCACCGCGGCGTGTCCCCGTGGTCCCCATCGCCCCGCAGGAGGTGCGTACCTGCGGCCGTGCGGTGCTTGTTCCACATCATGCCCACGTTCTGCCCCAGCGTCTGTGCCAGTGTCACCGCCATGGCCGCCACGTTGCCGTACTGCGCGGGAGCGAGGCGGTGTCACCGCAGGGACCCCTGTCCCTGTCCCTGTCCCCGGCCCGCCCTCTCGAGGGTCTCGCCGCACCCACCTCGTTGACGCCGCCGGCGCGGGCAGGGGAGCAGATGCCCCCGACAAAGGCGGTGCCGCTGCGGCTGCTCTGAAACGTCCGACCCCTGCGAGGAAGAGGATGGTGGGGACGGGGGACGCGGTCCCCGGCCCCGGGGGGGACACGTGGCCACAGCGCTCACGAGAAGAGGTGTATGGTGTCGCTGTGCTCTGCCAGCCCCTCGCGCCGGTACTTCACAAACTCGTTCAGGGTCTCCAGGGAGTCTTGCCCCACCCGGATCCGGTCCTCGGCCGCCCAGGTCTCCATGGCCACCAGCACGATGCGGGTGTTGAGCTGCTCCTTGTAGATCTGTGGGGACAGAGGGACGGTGCTGGGGACGTGACCCCCTCCCAGGGACAAACCCAGCAGCTACTAGAGATAAACCCCTGTGGACAATTTCAGGAGCTGGGCACACACATCCGTCACCAGGGGCAATTCCCCAGGGACAAAGCTCCGGTGGGACAAACACACCAGGTTCCAAAGAAAAGAAAACATGGGTGGGACAAACTCCCTGGGGCCAAACTCTCAAGGGACCAACCCAGCAGGTGCTGAGGACCAACCCCCAGGGATAAATCACCAGGAGCTGGGGACAAACTCCCTGGGTACAAATCCACCAGCTGCTGGGAACAGTCCTCTCAAGGATAACCCCCCCCAGGGACAAACCCACCAGGATGGGGGATAAACCCTCTCTCCAGGAATAAGCCCACTGGGGATAAATCCCTTGGGAATGAAGGGGAGTGAAGCCCCCAAGGGACAAACCCATCAATGCTGGGGGATTACCCTCCCAGGGACAAATTCCTTCCAGGGCCCCCCCTCACCATGTCAGCCAGGTTGACCACGGACTTGGCGAAGTTGCTGGTGAGAACTACAGACTTGCGGAGCTGCAGGAACTGGGGGCACACCAGGGGCCAGGTGGGATTGGCGGGGGGGCAGCCCGACCCCTCACAGCCCCCGCCAGCCCCGGGAACCCCCGGCTCACCAGCTGATGGTCGTTCACCACGGCCAGCTCGATGTACTTGGTCTCGCTGTGCACCGTGTGCTGGGCTCGGCGGACCTGTAGAGGGAACCCGCGGCTGAGCTGGCACCGGCACCCGCCTGGGGCTCCTGACCCCTCCAGGGATGTTTGGGATACAGGGAGAGGGGAGAGGCACCGGGTGGTCTTGGGATGCAGCCCCACCAGTATTCTAGCGGGACACCCGGACATCCCTGAGCCCAGGCAGGAGCAGCACTCTGCAAACACCACCCTAGCACCCACAGAGGGGCCTGGCTGCACCCGCAGCCAACAGGCAGAAATCAACCAGGGTCAAGCACACTTGTCCCCTGCCCCTGTCCTTTCCCTCCTGCCCTGTGTACCCCCTGTCCCCACTAACCTGCCGCCGCCGCCGCAGCTTTGGTATCCCAACCGGGACACGCTGGCTCAGCGCAGGGAAGAGGCAGCCTGCAGGGAAGGGACAGAGGTGATGGGACACCGGGACACCAGGACACAGGGCCACCGAGGCCACCGCCACAAATGCCCAGGAGCAGCTCTGTGAGAAGGCTCACCCAGGCGGGGGCAGCTGGGGACGCGCTGGACGATGTGAGGTCGAAGGCCCTGCGCGGGGAGAGGTGTGTCACAGCCGTGGGTGCCAGGGGAGGACTGCCACGTCCCCAAGCCACACCCAGACCAGTAAAGATGCCTCAGGCCGGCACACGGCGGTGCCATCGCTCACCTGCCCGTGCTCGGCGCCCGCCTGGGGCTCGATCAGGTACGTGGCTCGGCCGTCCGAGAAGACTCCGCTGCAAACAGAGGTGGGCGTGTCGGGGTGCAGAGGGGCGCAGCCCCCCGGGCCCCCTGCCGGCAGTGGGGGTACTCACCGCAGGCCGTGGCAGCTGGAGAGAGCGGCGAAGGAGCGGGGCTGCCCCCGGAGCCGGCCCTGGTAATAGCAGTGCTCCCCCGCGCCCTGCGGAGCAGGGACGGGCGCTGAGCCTCGGGTCCCGCCCTGCCCCGCACCCCCAGGGGCCGTACCCAGCCTGGGGGCGCTGGGGTTCACTGCCAGGCACCCCCAGGGTGTGCCTGGTGCCCACAGCACCCAAGGATCTCCCGCTTGAGGAGCATCCCCCAGCACCATGGCAGCACCCTGCCAGGCAGGGGCTGGGCACCCAGGGGCACCCAGGGGCACCCAGGGACACTCAGGGGCACCCAGGGGCACGCGGGTGTGGGGATGCTGAGCTGCTGGGGACCGTTCCTGGGCTTTTGTGGGATTTATGAACTGGCCACCACAACCTCTGCAGTGGCACAGCATGGCACAGCATGGCACAGTTTGACACAGCATGGTGTAGTTTGACACAGCACGGCACAGTGTGGTTTGGCACAGCGTGGCACACATCTTACCGTGCTGTGGCTGCCGTTGCTGCCCGCGCCGACGTGCCGCTCCACGTAGTGGGAGGCGAGGAGGTGGCTGCCAGGAGCAGGTAGGGGGTGAGAGGCCGTGGGGTGGGGAGGAAGAAGAGGAAGAGGAAGAAGAGGAGGAAGAGGGAGACAACCGCAGCCATCCATGTGCAGGGCACCATCCCGATGTGGGAGACCACCCACCATCCATACACAAGGAATCACCCCAGCATGGGACCCCCCCCAGTTTGAGAGGGCGCAGGCATCCCATGGGTCCCTCTCCCCTGCATCCCCCGGCTCAGCCCCCGCTGCTGGGACGGCTCTGCACAACTCCCCCATCGCCGAGCACCCCCAGCTCCTCCCCTCCTCCCGGGGGGCACCAGCAGCCAGGACCCCCGCGTCACTCACTGGTTCAGCCGGAGATCGAGGGTGAAGGCTGAGCCGAAGGCACGCACCATGAAGCTCACCTGTGCCAGGTGCAGCCCCTGCAGAACAGGCAGAGCCGTCAGCCCCCCCCCCCCCCCAAATTCATAACCAAAATAATAATTAAAACCCCAACCCAAATACACAGCCTGTGAAGATGCACCTTTTTTTTTTTTAACCGAAAAATTCAGCGTAAAGGAAAACTGTTTTGTTTTTTTTTTCTTAAATCCATCACCCCAGTCCAGCACTGGGATGGCACCTGCGTCCCATCGCCCCTCCGCGCGGTGCCGTGCTGGGTGGGGCTGCCGGGGGTCCCCCCGGCGCTGGGCCCAGCCCGGCCGCGGCAGCCGAGCCTCCGCTTCTCCCGCCCTGCGGCGCGGCCGCTCCTGACCTAATTCCTGCCGCCGGCAGCGGCAGCGGGAGCCGAGCGCTGCGGCGCGGCCTCAGACCCGGCAAATTCGGCGCACGGGTGAGAGCCCGGCAGCGGCTGCGGATCCCTCCGGTGCTTCAAACGAGGAAACGGCAGAAAAGCCAAACCCATCCTGGCGTGCCCCGTCGCCTTGCTGGGAACCCGGCGCAGCTCGGGATGAGGACACAGGGATGAGGAGCCGTCTGTCATCACAGGGAGGGGATGTCCCGGGCCCCGACCGCATCCCTGGGGTCCGGCAACGCTGCCGGGGAGGGCTCTGCCACCGGGACCCAGCCCCGAATTCCTCAGGATCTCCGCTGCTCCCTCCCGCCGCGACACCCTGGCTTAACACCTCCCTGGCCCCCCGCCAGCGCGGCGCTTCCCGGCGTCCGGCGGTTTCACTCGACGCCGGGTGTAAATCACCTCTGCGGCGAGAGCAGCTCCTCATCTCGCCTTTATCCGGCGCGGACGAGATCGATGGGCGCCGGCCCCGGCGGCTGCCAACATCGCAACTCCCCCGTGCCGGATGGGGCGCTGTGCCGCTCCCCGGGGCGCTGGGACAGGCGGCCATGGGGGAAGGTCACAGCGCAGCGCCCGAGCCCGCGGTGCTCTGGGGAGCAGCACTTGGGTGGGACATGGGGGGGCCGCTGCCACGCGGCCTGGATCCGTCCGTGCCGGACCCACGAGTCTGTTCTGTGGGAGCCTTGCTCGCCACCTGCCCGCTCCCGTTTCATCTCTCCCAACACCCGCGCGCCGCTGGTTCCCAGATTTAATGGGATTTTGCGGCACAAGTCAGTGTCCCTCCGGGGAGGATGGCAGCGGGATGGTCCCTGGGGGGACGAGGGCTCCAATTCGGGCTGCCGGTACCCACGCACATGCCGGGGTGTGGCTGGGCCTGGGGACCATGCACACGCCTGGGGACCAGGACCTGCCACCTGGCAGGAACCCCGGAAAGGGAGTGGGCTGGGGGCTCTCGTTCACTTACGGGTCCTCTGCCTCCTCCGCCTCCTCCTCCGGGCTCATGCCTGACCCTGGTGTCCAACTGATGCTTTGGGACTTCTCCGCCCGAGCTCTGTCCCACCAGCCTGCTGGGGTGGGTGATTTGGGACACCACCTGCCCTTCCTGCCATGCGGCCCGCGGGAGCCTCCGCGGCAGCGCTCCGGCCTGGGCGGCAGGACCTGCGGGAGAGGGGACAGGGTCGTGGCCACTCTGGGAGGGCTGGGGGGACGGGGGCCTGGGGAGGAGAAGGGATGGAGACACAGGGGCCTGGGGACAAGGGGACGTGGAGGACAGGGAGATGAGAACACGCTGGGGTGGCAACACGAGGGGACAGAGCTGGTGCTCAGGGAATGGCCCAAGTGTGGCACTGCATCCAGAAGGGGACACTCATGTCCTGGATGGGATGCCCAGGGAGCACGGAGGGTGGGTACAGGGATTGTCCCAGGGTGCAGCTGGGGAACATCCAGTACGCTGGCGTGCCCGGGAGGGGACACCCAGCAAGCATGGGCTGGGAAGGGTGCCCAGAGTAGGGGAATACCTCTGGGAATACATCTCAGATACACTGGCATGTCCTGGAGGGGACACAGGGGACACGGGTGGCTGATAAAGTGATGCATCCCAGAGGGGAGCATGCAGGGGAGAGGGGGCTCAGAAATGCCATCACACCTGAAGGAAAGGTTGGGGGGGTCAGCATATCCTGGAAGGGACATGCAGGGAAAAGAGGGGGCTGGAATGGGGACACATCTCAGAGGGGACACCCACGGAACACAGAGGACCGGGATGGGGACACCACCGAATGGGAGATGGAAGACTGGTATGGGGACGCCCCCCTAGAGGGGACAACAGGACTGGTGCAGGGACACCTTCGGAGGTGACAGCCAGGGGACACGGCCTCTATGGGGACACATCCCAAGGGGACGTGGAGGGCTGCTATGAGGACATCGATGGGGCATGCAGGGAAAGGAGGAGCCGAGCTGGGGACACCTCCTGAAGGGGACAAGGGGGGCTGCTATGCGGCCACCTCCGGAAAGGGAACACGGCGGGGGTTGCTGCGGGGACGGCGCGGTGGAGGGCGCGGGGCCGGAGCAGGTGCGGGGCCGGGGCTGGAGGGGGGGACGCGAGGCTGAGGGGCCACTGCGGGGCCGGGGCAGGTGCGGAGCCGGGGCTGCGGGGCCGGGGCCGGGCAGGTGCGGGGGGATCGCGGGCCCGGCCCCTCCCGGGGCTCTGCGGGGCGGCGCTGCGGAAAAATGTGTCGATGCAGCGAAAAAGCCGCAGCGGCGGCGGCGGGGCCGGGAGCGGAGCGGGGCATGCGGGGCCGGGAGCGCGGCGGGCGCGATGCGGGGCCGGTACCGGGGCGATGCCGGAGCGGGAGCGGGTCCGGACCTACCTGCCCGCGGGGCGAGCGAGAGCAGCGCGGCCAGCAGCCACCCCCGCAGCGGGCTCATGGCTCCCTCATGCTCCGCCAGCGGCCGCGCCGGGCCCGCCGCGCCGGGGACCGTCACCGTCCCGTCCGGCCCCCCCGCCCCGGGCCGGGCCGGCAGCGCCGCCCCCGCCCCGCCCGCACGCGGCCCCGGGCCCGCCGGACCGGACCGGCACCGGCACCGGCAGCGCCGGCAGCGGCACCGGCAGCGCCGCCCCGGGCCCGCCCCGCCCCGCCCGGCCCCGCCGCCCCCGGTACCTGCCCCTTCCACCCTCCCCGCCCCGGCTGCCGCAGCGCCGCTGGCACCCGCGGCATTGCAGCACCGGAGCTCCGCTGGCATCACCCCCGGGTCGGCAGCACCCCCCGGCCGGTACCAGAGCTCCCGTTCGCATCATCCCCCGGAATGGTACCGGGGCCGGTGCTGGGCACCCCGCACCAGCAGGGACTGGAGTGGAGCAGCCAGGGCCAGACCCCTCCCAGCCGGGACCAGACTGTGTGCCCCCACACCCCCCCAGCACAGGAACACCCCACGAGAACTCCCCAGTCAATACTGGACCTCCCGAGGTCTGGAACGTCGAGACAGAATCAACCCCCCCCCCCCCCGAGCCACTGCTGCCCCTCCCCCAGCCAGTGCAGGACCCCCACACCAATCCCAGCCCCTCCAGCCAGTCCCAAACCCTCCCAACACCAGCACCAGGCTCCCCAGCCAGCACAGGGTCTCCAGCTGGGATTGGAGGCCCCCAGCCTGTACCGTGTTCCCCTCAGCTGGTACCGAGTCCCTGATCAGCCCCCGGTCCCCAGCTGGTTCCCAGCCAGTCCCAGAGCCCCCACAGATTGTCCTGGTGCTTCCAACCAGTACAGGACCCTCAACATTAGCAGAGCCCCCAGCTGGGCCTGAAGCCCCCAACCAGCACCACCTTCCCAGCTGGAACTGCAGCCCTGACTGGTGCCAGGGCTGGTGTTGGCTGTGATGCAGCCAGGGGTTCCAAGGGGATGGTGCTGAAGCCAGGCACTGCTGGTGCCCACAGCACTGGGGACACGGGGCAATTCTGGACTGTCCCCAGTGGGTGGGTGATGTCACCCGAGGGCTCTGTGGGGTCTCCACCCTCACGAAGCACCAGAAGCTGGAGTCCCTCTCTTCTGATTTTGGGGGATGCTGCAAGGCTGTGTTCCCTCCTGGTGGTAACGGAACAATTTTAGGGAGACAAGCCCTAGTAAATTCCTGTTTGTTGGAGTGGGGGAGAGCAGCTCATGGGGGGAGGCAGCACAGCCACAGGCACCCCCAGGAGGGGCCCCAGCCTCGGGTGAGGGATGCACCAACCACCACAGCGAGGGGACTCTTCCCTCAGGACTGAGGATGGGACACAGACCTGGAGACCACCAGCCCCAGCTCTTCCTGGTGGGGGTGCCCAAGGCTGTCCTTGGGCTCTCCGTGGAGGGCAGAGGCAACCTCTGCTTGTGACTGACAGGGGGACAGGGGCTCAGCTGAGTCACCACGTACTCCAGAGGGGAGCATGCAGGTGCTTCAGTGGCTCCAGCTCATCCCAGAGGTCAGCTGCCCTGGGAAGGCCCTGGAGTCCCCCAAAAGAGCAAGCTTGGGGCCCTGAACTCCCAGTTCATGTCCCTCACCCTCCTCCAAGGACAATTTTTTGAACCTTTTTGGCCCATTTTGTGTTACTCCTCCAACAAGTCCCTCTGCAGTTCAGCTCATTACCAGCACCGGCAGAGCTGTTAGGAACCGAAAGCTGTGGGGCAGCTGCATCCCAGCCTGGTTTGAGCAGAGGATGTGCTGAGGGTCATGCTCACACTGGGGGGCTCAAAGTCCCCCCAGGCCCTGCAATGGGGGCTGGCACTCGCACACAGGGACATCTCCCAAGGGGGCTCCCAACTGGCTCCAGGAAGCACCTTCTCAGCCACACTTGGGGTTCCCAGCTGGCAAATGGCTTTTGTGAGGCAGATCAGCATGGGGCAGGCAGGGCTTCCAAACTGGGACCTGCTCCCCTTGGATCTTCCTCTTCCTCCATGCAATGAGGGGAGGAACTGCAGCATCAGGTGCAGCAGAGATGATCCAGCACCTGCTGGGCTCCTCAGGAGCTCTGAGGCTGCCAGTCCAAGGGGGACAGTCCCTCCCTGTGCCCTTCTGGTGGTCCTCAGCACCACAGGGACAAAGAGGTGCTCAGCCAGGGTGGATCTACACCCTGATCTGTCCACCAGTACCGGGGAACAGCTGTTCTAGTGGAAGGTGTCCCTGCCCTGGGCAGGGGGCTGGAACTGTGTAATCCTTAAGGTCCCTTCCAACCCAAACCATTGCAAGATTCTGTATCTCCAGCCTGAGCACCTGATCCAAGGCTACAGAGTCCCCAAGGGGCCATGAAGCAGCTGCTTCAGTTCCACAGACCATGGACTCCCTGGTGTAAGACACCAGTCAGCATGAGGAGGGGGCAGGTGCCACTTGGGGGTCCTTCTCCCTTCCCTGGAAGGGCCAGGCTTGGTGAAAGGCAACTGTTGATCTCCCAGGTCAGCTCACCATCATGAGGTATCCCAGTCTCCCCAGATCACCAGTCCAAGGGCCTGGAGGGGCCATTCCTCTGTCCCCAGGGCACCCTCTCTGCTGTCTGAGGGCACAGAGCTGGTCACTCCCTCCAGGAGACAAAGCACACCAGGACAGTGGCTGGTTGGTGCTCCAAGCCCCTCTGTCCCTGGGATCACCTTCCTGCTGGGACAACCTGTGGCTGCAGAGACATCTCCATGGCAGAACCCCGAGTCCAGTGGGGTTCAGCTCCTGCCAGTTTTGATCAGCCCTTCATTACAGGGGCTGTAGCAGGTAAAGAACTGGAGTTTGGCTGTTGCACTGGAGAAGGATTGAGCTCAGGAGGAAATTCTGAAACCTCATGTGTCCCAAGTCCTTGCTCCCACTACAAGGCTTCCCTTTGAGCCTGGAGTGAAGGAGGGATCGTTGTCCTGCACTCAAAGACTGAATATCTCCAAGGACAGACAGACCTCACTCCTCTGGGTGCCTGGCCTAGGACTGTCCCATCCTCCTGGGCCCTGAGCTTTGCTTTTTCCCAACCTGTACCTGGAAGCAGCTTGACACCTGGCACCACAGAAGGGTTGGCCTCATTCTGCTTGGAATTGCCCTTCAAAAAGCCACAGGCTGCTTTTAGATGCTCCAGAACATCCCCTTAGCCAGCTCAGCCCATCCCTGACCTCCATCCCTTGGCCCCATACCCAGGAGAGGTCAACAGGGTCCTACCAACTGCTCTCCAGTTTCTGCACACCCCTGCACTGGGTACAACAGCTTCCCAGCCTGCTGACCACACTCCTCTGGCAAACCACAGCTGGGGTGATGTTGTGGGGCTGGACAAACCACTGTGCCCCCTTCAGCAGGGTGCCCATTGCCTACAGACCCCTTCCAGCAAAGCTTCCTCCACCCAACCCCTACTGCTCTGCTCCTGCCCCCAGACACATTCCACCCACAAGGCAGAACATGATCTCATCCCTCCATTTTATTTCAAAACTGAAAAGTTTGTAAAAAAAACCCAAACAAGGTAAAACCACATGAAAATACTCAAAAACAACACCCAGCTCACATGAGGAGAACAAATCTCATCCCCATGACCCTCCTCTCCGAAGTCTTTGCAGCTCTGGGGACCATGTGAGAGGAGGAACATGCTCTCCCCGCCTCCAGAAGGGCAAAGAGCACACTGCCATTGAAGAGAGACTTCCAGAGGCACCATTGTGTCAGCGGCCTGTGAGGACTTAGAGGAACATGCTGGCTCTAAACGTGGCCAGCAGAGAGGGAAGATCACAGCCAAGGACAGTGAAGCCACTGCATCCCCATCAGTTTCCAGCAGGAGAGCTGCCCAAGCTGTCAGTGCTGTCCTCACAGGATCCTAGTCCTGACACAGAGGGAGCCTTAGTAAATCCCTTCCCAGCTCCCACCGAGGGTCCAGAGAGCAGCCTGGAGGTGTTTTTAGCTGCCAAACAATGTCCCAAAAATGGGGAAAGAGGCTCCTCTCGTCTCCGTGCAGCAGTTCCTGCAGTTCTTGTCCTCTTGGCCTGCCCAGGCCAGCTCCGACTCCTTCAGCACCGAGCAGAGCTGAGACTCGTACCCGTTGTCCCTCACCCTGACACGTGTCTGCTGGAGCAAGTCCCTGTCCATAGCAGGAATCCTGCAGCCCTGGACACCCGTGAGCCTGGGGAGCAGCTGCACATCCCAGTCTGACTCCGAGGAGCTCCTGCTGAAGCCGAGGGCAGCCTCTGGGCTCTGGGGAGCAGGCGGGAGGAGGCTGGGGCTCTGTGCCCGCTCTATGCCCTGCCTGGGGACGTCGGGAGCTCCAGGGGCTGTTTCTTCTGCTGCCCTGACACGGAGTGAGCAGCAACATCTGGCTTCAGCCATAGGCAGTGTGGGAGAGGGCAGGCAGCCAGCAGGGCAGCTGGTCCTGCTCGCTGTGCTCTCCAGACCAGGCCTGTTCCCATTCCTGGGTGTGTTGTCATTGTCCCCTCTGCCCTGCTTCCCTTGGGATCTCTCCTTGCTCCAGCCGTGCTTGCTGACAGTGCTGGCTGCAGCTGCCTCCCCAGGATCAAAACCTGCAGCCACAGCTCCTGGGGATCCTGGCTGGGATACAGGGTCCCCAGGGCTCTCACACAGGCACAGATCCAAAGCAAGGGAGCTGTGAGGTCTGTTGGAGAGCTCTGTGCCCAGGGGCAGGCTGCCAGCCCCCACCACACCAGGCAGGCCTGGCTCAGACACCTGCCCTGCACCCTGTGCCCCCACCCCTCCACCCACCGGCTCCATCTGCTCACCCAGAGGGGAGAGACCAAAACCCAGCTCCAGCCTGGGCCTCTTTCCCACCTGGGAGCTGTGCCTGGAGCACAGCTGGCGCTTCCTGGAGGCAGGCTGTGCTTGGGGAGGGTGGCTGACTGACCCAGGCCGTGTATGAGGTTCAGATGAAGAAGGCATTGCCTCTCTGACAGGAGTAGGTACTGCGCAAGGGCCCCAGCCCAGCGCAGGAGCCAAGCCTAAACCTGAAGCCCCCAGCCCAGCCTCCCCCATGGTGCCATGGGCAGCACAGTCCCCTCTGCTGAGCCCTGCTCCCCCGGGCAGCTGCAGAGAGCTGTGCTTTGACAAGCCCGCTCCTCCTCTGGGATCTCTGACCCTGTCCCTGGGCAGGCAGGGGGAACATCCCTTGGTCTCCAGGCCATGATCCAGGTCTGCTTCCGTTCCCAGTTCCACAGCACCCTGCTCAGGCTGCTCCCCTTCCTTTCTCAGCTCTGCAGGCAGCAGCTTGATTCCTCCAGTGCTGTGTGCTTGAGGCACTACACGTTCATCTGCCAGGCAGGCCCAGGGCACCCTGAGAGGAACCATCAGTTAATGCACACCCAGCCCCAGCAACACTTCCCCAGGGAGACAAGGCCTCTCCTGCAGTGCAGGGTATTTTCAGCCCTTGCTGCTCAGGAGCAGGGAAGCAGTTTTAGCCTGGTGAGGCTCAGAATGACTCTGCTGCTGGCAGAGATGGGCAGCACAAGGGATCTCAGCTTCCTCAGCCCAGTCCCCAGGTACAGGGGGCTACAGAGCAGCAGGGTTTGAGACAGACACAGGGACAGAAGAGGTGGGCTCAGCTGCCCTTTCTAGTTTAAGAGGCACTAGGAGTCCATGGGAAGTTCCCTGAAGGAGAAAACCATGGAAATGAAGGAACATATCCCAGGGTTTGTCTAAGCCTTGCCCAGTGGGTGCCAAGTTGGTCCTGCTTCAGCCTCTGACTCCCAGGCACAGGGACCCCATTCCATGAATGTGCCATGCAGCCCCCCGCTGCCTTTGGGCTTCAGGAGTTCCCAGATCCCCAGACTTACTCGGCTGAGCACTCCACAAAGCTGTTGGTGAGCTGGGAGATGACACGATCCACAGGGATGTACTGGGAGTTGTCCTGGGCAAACTGCTGGTGCTGGGGGCTCTGGAGATGCTGGAAGGTGGCAGACGCCCTTTAACAACACTTAAAGCTTGGCCAGGAGGGGAATTTGCAATAACAGGCACTTCCCACAGCCTAACAGACTGGAGGGCAAAGGGACAGAGCTAATGTCCGGAAGGTTTGGGAACACAGAGTGTCCTGTTCCCTGCTCTGCTGAGGAGGCTGTGTCTGGATCCAAGAGCAGCCCACAGTCTCCCCAGAGTAGGAAAGAGACTCCACCACCACTGTCTGACACTAACAGCTGGGCTCTGAAAGCCCCCTTGCTTGGCACCTTCCAGGAGATAAAAAACCTCCTCCCACCTTTTCAATCCACCTATGCCCTGTGGCTGCCATGGAACAGCCTCTTTACCTTATGGATCATGTAATATGATGATCCTTGAGGCTCTTGCACCCCAAGAGAGGAGCATGTTGTGCTCCAACCTTCAAACCCACCGTGCTCTGACCTGCTGGTCTGGGCACACAGAAACACCATGTTCCCATCTCAGAGGCGGATCCTGCTGGATACAGCAATTCCTCCCGAAGGAGTTCATAGTGCTAACAGGCATGACATGATTAATGAAGCCTCTGAGTGCCCCCATAACTCTCACAAGGAACCAGGTCCCAGAGGAACCTTTACCTTCTGCAGCTCTTCAAAGGTCTCTTGGCAGCATTCACAGAATCCCCTCCTTTTCCTGGGCACGGTGACGTGTGTGGAGCGGGGGCTCTTCCCTGCAGCGCTGTGCAGGGCACAGCCCTCAGCACCCCTGCAAGGGACAGCACGGGGGTCACCCTGCCTGGCAGCACCAGCAGGGACCCAGCACTGGGCTCCTTGTGCCCACATCCAAAGTGCAACCACCACAGCTGGTGGCTCCCAGATCCCAGGAACCAGCAGTGAGCAGGAGTGGAGTTAAACACTTGCACAGAGGGAGCTACAGCCTACCTGGCTTGGCAGGAATTGGAGAGGCTTTTAAGAGGCTCAAATGGGCTGGAGCTTTTGGGTGCCAGGAAGTTGAGGTCAGGAAAGTTTTGGAACTGGTGATGGAAGGGCCGAAATTGCCTGAAAGCAGCAGATCAGGACATCAGACTCATGGCAGTGCTTGGCAAGGCTTCAGAGCTGTCCCCCTGTAGCCTGCAGAGGCTCAAGGTGCCACCTCATTTATGATGGGATGTTGCCCAGTGCTCTCCTGTGGCTGTGCCAGAGTTCCCATTTCTCACTGAAAGTGTTAAACCCAGTTCCCAGTGACAGCCTCAGTGGGGCATGTCTTGGACAGAAGGCAAGTTTGCCCGCTCAGCCCAAATTCCACCTTTTGCCCGAGGGCAGAGCTGTGCAGTATTTCCAGCTACCCCACAGGACAGGAGGGTTTTGATACCCAGGCCACACCTCCCACCTCACACTTCAGTGCATGCAGCATGTAAACCCCAATACCTGACTCTTAATTGAGATGCCTTAAATGTTGCCTTTGGAACAATTACTTGGCCCTGTGGATGCTGGTAGAGTTACAGACTCCTCAGAAACACCACAGGGATCAGGCCCCCTGTGCCCAAGGCTGTCATCAAGTTACAGGCCCTGACCTCCTGTGCTTCAATCTCACTCCTCACTGCTGAGGGCTTTGGTGGATTAAGTGACCTGCTGAGGATCACACATGGAATCCGAGCAAGGAAGGAAACTGCTGTCAAAT
The DNA here is from genome assembly GCA_910950805.1 of Acrocephalus scirpaceus scirpaceus. Lineage (NCBI taxonomy): Eukaryota > Metazoa > Chordata > Aves > Passeriformes > Sylviidae > Acrocephalus > Acrocephalus scirpaceus. Next base: position 1,625,409 of record OU383798.1, read on the forward strand.
TTCATTTAACACCTTTTTTCTCCCTGACACACAAGACACCTGGATTGTTTCTCTAAACTCCATCTGCCTCTCTCTAGGAGAGAGTCAACTTTCCAGTGTGGAACAGGGTCTGCACAGAAGCCAGGCTCTGCCTCATGGGCAGAACAGTCCCCGGGAATGAAACCAGTGAAGGAGAGACCCCGAGTTTTAGGGTAGGATATTTAGAAAGGTCTCATTTACCTGCTCTGGTCTTCAACTTTCAGAAAAGGGGGCTTCAATTTTCCTGCCAGAGAGAAGCCTGGTTAGTTTTCCTGGCCAAATTCCCTACTTAGTCACTCATTCCCCAACAGAACTGGGCTCCAGAGCTGAGTGCACTGGTGAGTGCCAAGTGGTGGCCAAGCACAGCCAAACCAGCTCTTTAGGTGATCCTCAACAGCCCTGGCCCTAAGTGTGCAGTGGGGTAACCAAACCCTAGGCAGCCCAACCATGGGACATTTCCACCTTTGGAAGAGTATTCAGCCAACCCCTCACATCTTAAATGCCTCCTCAGTCTTACAACCACTGGCCTAACCCCGAGCCTTCTGACTCAAATCCCAAGAATTGTCACACAACCCCCCCCACAATGTGCCACTGAGCATGAGAAGGGAACTCAGGAACTGCAGTGGCTGCTGCACTGGCTCAGAGCTCTGCAACAACTTCCAGCACCTTTTCCTCCATTCACCCTGCCTCAAGTGCAGAACCTGGCTCATCACCCTGGCTCAGGCCAGGATGGTGATGTCAAAGCAGCAAGAGATGCTGGAGACAAACCAAGGTGCTGCCCAGCCAAGCCTGGCACCAGGACACTACTCGAGAGCAGTGTCTGGCCTCTGCTCAGTTCTCAAGGAGGGCAAACAGCAGCTTTGCTTCCTATGCAGACATAAAATAGATGAAGAGAGCAAAAGAGTCTCAGCAGTGCATCGAAGGAAAAAGTTGGGAGGGGAGGTTCCAAGGTCCCTCCTGTCCTGCAGGTACGTTCCACTCACATTACGCTCACCTTAGAAACCTGAGTCCTGATCTGGCTAAGAAACAAATAAACACCAAGGTATTCCCTTGCCACAGGGCATCTGCCTGACCCTGAAACCAAGCCTCTCCTGCCTCCCTCCTGGCCTCTGAAGGGCAAGGAGTTTTGTTTTCTTGTGATCCTGGCACTCAATGCTATTTTTTTCCAAAGATATTTCACCCTCCTTCCCCAGAAAGGCTGAGCCCACCTGTCCTCACCAGCCTCACCCTCTGCTTGCATGAAATGTGCTGCCACGTCACTGAAGCAGCTATTTCAGTACAGGATCAAGCTTTTTTCATGCAAACACTGCCAAATGCTCAGCACTTCTGAGAGAGAGGCCATGTGCAGGCCCCAGATCCAGCTCAGATGGGTGCACAGGTCCTGAGTGATCCCAGCAGTGACAAACAGCTCTGATGTCACTGCAAGACCCCAGGCCAGGCTCAGTGTGCCCAGCACAGACCTCAGAGCTTGCAGGCACAATCTGCCACATCCAACAGCTTCTCAAGCCTTTCTTAAGCACCTTCCCCCCTCCCCAAACTGCAAAATAACTCCCAAGTGTCTCACACACAATCCAGGTTGGAGCCTGCTCCAAACCATTCCCGAGCGCTTGCTCTCCGATGCACGGAGTCAAACAAGTCACAGATGAACTGACGTCACCAGTGCCAATCTCAGCACCACAATTGGCTCTTGTCTAATTGCAGATGAGAACCTGGCTGTTCCCCCTCCCTCGTCCCTGGGAAGCGCCATCCCCGGATCGGTGTCTCAGCAGCACATCTCAGCCCAACAGAAGTGAGTGGGCTGGGAGGAACACGCTCTCCTCTGCAGGATGCATTATTCCTCAAAACCTCCTTGAAGCTGCTGGATTCAATGTGCAGCAGCACTGTTCTCAGGTACCTTGGGATTCTGGGAGCTGTCAGCAAAGGGTTTTTAGGATTTTTAAACACAGTGTGAAATCAAAGGTCCTCAGCCGTCCTGGGAGGCTGCACCCAGACTCCAACAAGGAGTAACAGAACCCATTCAAGGGGAACTGCCTAAAGAGTTGGCATATTTTGGGATTGCCAAAGGTTTTGATGTATTTCAAATTCTAAATGAGGCATCTCCAAGCAGCTCCACATCTGAGCATAAACAGCAGCACAACTTCCAGGCCTACCTTTGTGAATTTTGGATCTAGATGCAGGGCATTTCACCTAGAGAAAAAAGGGACATATTCAGCATGGGAGCAGCACAAGCAGAGCTGCAGTTACTGATCCCAGAGCAGCAGCAGCCTCACCCACCATTTCAGCCTCCTAGGGCACCTCCCCTCATTTTGTCTCCCAAGAGACCTTAGTTGAAATACAACATCAGGGCTGCCGTGCCCTGTCCTTACATCCCACCTTCCCCTGACCTCTTCAACGCATTAACCAATCTTTTGGTGAGCCAGGGTACCAGCCACATCATCATCATCACACCTTGCTTTGCTTGTGTGTGTGGTTTTTGCTTTCCCTCCTAAAACATCTTTATCTCAATTCATGAGCTTTCTCACCTTTTCTCTCCCAGTTCTCTCCCCACCCCAGGGGGATCAGATGGTGGCTGTGTGGGGCTGAATTGCTATCTGGGGTTAAACCATGACCCTTAGTCCTTTAGGGTCAAAGTTGGTATTAGCTGTGCTATCGATGCTGACACTTATCAACAGCTGCCTCATTCTCATCTGGATTTACCCCAACTTTATAAAAGGAAAAATTCTTTGAATTTTTTCATCTCTATCACTAACACAAACACCAGATTGGATCCAGTACCCCTCTGACTGGCTCACTGGCACTGAAGTTGCTACAAGAACCATTCAAAGCTGCCCAGGGACCTTGAACTCCTGAAACTGGCTGCAGTAAAGTTGTTACCTCTGTCTTCTGGCACTGCTTCCTTGCTCCTGAGATGGCTCGCAGCAGCTGCTGGGCATAGGACAACATTTCTGTGCAGGTGGGATGTCAAAGAGCCAAAGCTCAGCCAGGGAAGGGAGCTGTTCCCCTCAGACTGCTGCACACCCCTCCCGAGGCACCGGGAAAAGCCAGAGCCTGCAGCCCCTGGCAGAGCATCTCCCCCAGGGAATGGTCCAAGATGAAACCAAGAGAGATATTTTGAGGGATAGCCCCCCCTGTTTGCTGTCTATCAGAGCTGGAGGCTGCTGGGACTCTGCAGGAGGGAGACACTGGCAGGAGTTCTGCAGAACACAGAGCAGAGCCCAAGGTCTGGCAGCTCCAGAGGCTGAGCAGAACCCAGGGACAGGATCCAGACAGGCTCAGCCACAGCTGTATGTCACTGTCATCAGACACTCAGGAACCTTTTACTCCAGACCTATTATTAGTATCAGAGTCCACCATCTGTCTTTCCTATCACCCCCTCCCCATCCATCATGGGGATGGGAGGTACCTTACAGAACAGGTCCTCAAACACCAGCACTTCCTAACTAAACCCGACCAAATCCTGCCCTTATCATGATTGTACTTCCAGGTTAATTAGTAAAAATGGTCTTTTTGGAACAAATTGATGTACTGACCAAGATATTGACATTAGGAAATGTTCTACCTTCAGTACATTACAATGTACCCGATGTTTGCTGTGGCAAATGTGACAGTGGCACATTCTGCACACACAAATCTGGTGTTTGAGGGCAGACCCAGCCTCGGCCAGGATGGCATCACTCCAGGATATTTGCTTGCAATTTCTTCCTTCTGTTCTACTCTCCTTACATCACTTCTGCTCCACCTGTCTCCAAAATCCCTCATTACCAGCAGCCTCCTTGCACCCCACAGCGAAGGATACCATCCACATGCAGGATCTGGACTCCCCACAGGCGAGCGTTGGCGAGGATGCTGCTGCCACTGCAGGTGTCCTGTACAGAGAGGTTTGGCAAAGCACAGCTCAAAGCACAGCCACGTGCAGCTCTAAACTGAGCTCAGGGCCCTTCCTGCTGCCCAACTGACAGAGCACTGCGTGCTCTTATTAAAATCAGGGCACAGCAGTGAAGGATCAAACTCATGCTGTATCTACCCCAAATTAACAGCAGCATCTCGGGCAAATGTTTAATTCCTGATACAGCATGAGCTTCTAAGTGGGCACTGAGATTTATCTGGCCCCTTGTGACCTCAGAGAAAGGACTGCAGGGGAGCCTTTTGGCCCAGCTACATTGCTTTAGTTCTTCTTAGGCTAAAAATTCATCTAACAATAGACCTTGTGTTAATAATTCTCTTGTGTTGAGCACCCAGATGGCTGGGACAGGCCTTAGGGGTACAACACTTGGATGACATGGTCCATAAATAGCAGTGACCAGGAGCACTACACAATATTCTGCCACAAGCAACTGCTTCGTACCTTTCCCAGCCCCAGGATGTGCTCTGTCAGCAGGGCAGGGGCTCTGCAGGAAGGCTGGCACTGGTTCTGCTCTACTCAGCAGAACTCTGAGCACACCCAGCCCCAGCAGAGCCCATCCAAGGCTGCTCACCTGGTTCTTCATGGCCTTGTGCAGCAGCTCCTTCCCCCGGCTCAGCAGCGCCTGTGGAGAGAGGAGACAGGAACAGGTCATGGCAAAGAGCTGGAGAGCAACGATCCCGGGGGATCCCCACGCTCTGCTGGGCTCATCTCTGCCAGTGGAGAGAGCCTGTCCAGGGAATGCAAACCACAGAGAGGACCACTCAGCTGCACTACCAGCACCAGCCAAGGCTTGGAATTATTGACCAGCAGTGAAATGAAGGCTCCAGAGTGTGCCAAGGGGAAGCAGCAATTTAGCTTGGAAATTGCCTGCTGCATCATGGAATTGTTCAGGCTGGAAAAACCCTGTAAGGTCATCAAGTCCAACCCTTCCTCAGGACAGTCAAGGTCACCACTAACGCCTGTCCCCAAGTGCCACTTCCACACAGTTTTTAAATCCCTCCAGGGATGGAGACTATACCACTGCCATGGGCAGCCTGTGCCAGGGTTGGACAACCCTTTCCATGGAGGAGTTTTCTTAACATCCAATCTAAACCTGCCCAGCACAACTTGAGGCTGTTTCCTCTTGTCCTGTCACTTGTTACCCGGGAGAAGTGACCAAGCCCCATCTGGCTACAACCTCCTGTCAGGGAGTGCAGACAGATCAGGTCCCCCTGAGCCTCCTGTTCTCCAGGCATCCCAACATGCTGTCCAGGGTTAGGAACATCCTGGGAACTGAGCCTTATTTTCAAGCCAACAGTCTCAGCAGATTGGTTCAGCTCTTTGTTAGACAAGGGACAGTGCTAGGAGCCAGCACAGGGGACAAAAAACTGGGAGAAACCTCTGCAGCTCAGGTCTCCCACTGCAGTGGTTCAGCTCCAGCTGGCAGAGATTCCCCACGCCTGGACTGGGGCAGCTGCCTTTCCCCAGTCACAGCTTCCAGCAGACACTATGTTCAAGGTGGGATGTTGGAGTCTGGCCACAAGCCTTTGTGAGCAGAAAGCCTCACTCCAGCAGGCAAATGGGACCAGGAGAAGCCCCTTCCTGCAGGAGGCCCTCACGGATCTCCTCCCAGAGAACAGGGGCCTTGCCCTGTGCCTCTGAGCACCCACAGACTGCAATGGTTTTCTCTGGTCTACACTTCTCTGGCTTTTCTCACCACACCTCTGCCTGTTCCCTCAGGAAGCCAATCAGGGCCTCCATTCCTCTGCCATTCCAGCAGATTCCCTTGATTACAGCCCAAAGCTGTGACATGCATGTTTGAGTAGACAATGACGGCAGACACAAGGAACAAGAGTACAAACAGGAACAGCCAGGGAAACAGGAACAGAGCAGGGAAAAAACCACACAGAATATTTGCTCAGAGCAGGAACCACTCCACCTTCCAAAACCTTTGTAGCTCTTACAGTGTATGGTGGCTTCTGGCGAGGTCTGGTTGGGTTCCCTCTGGGGGCAGCAGGCACTGAGCTCGTGGATTTTGGGCCTTTTGCAGTTGGGCTGCTCTGCTTCTCCTCCCGAGGCCTGGCCTGGCCCCTCTTGGCCTCTCTGTTGCTGGACACCACGCAGGTGACTTCTTTGCTGAGGAAGCTTTCGGTCACCTGCAGCGAGACATAACAGAGCAGCTCTGCAAGTGTCTGACCCTGAGCTGACAGAGCCCTGCTAAACAAAGCTACTGCCCCTGGTTCAACCCCTACACAGCAAGGGGCTCCTGGAAGCAATCACTTTCCTTCTTTCCATTCCATACTGCTGTCTCCAGAAGGAGGAGATCCTGTGATGCCTTAGAGATTCACTGCAAACAATCACCAGAATGTCAGACCCAGACATCCATGACTCTGTCACCACCACCTACTCCTCACACAGAGCTTTCAAAAAAACCCCCAATATCTGAGGAAAAGGCCCTGGACATCATGGATCAGCCTGGAGGAGCTCTGTCCTCAGGAGAACATAACAAGTTTTAGAAAAATAAAGGAGAAAGCAAACAACTGGGCAAGCAGCTCCACAGAGAACAGGGCAGGAGATGAAACACATACACACACCTTTGCACAGGAGCTACCAGGCCCCAAAAGTTGGGACACTAGTGGTATTGTAAGCCAATAATGACTTGGCTTCTCAGAATCTGTGCAGGAGGCAGAGTGTCATGGGGCTCAGGTGTGAAGCCCTCAGGAAGATAAAGATCTGGGCAGCCCAAAATCACAGCTGCTGAACAAGCTGGTTCCGTTCCATTGCAGAATCCCTGTACGTAGAAATTCCCAAACCATGAAGTGGGTGTGAAGTGCTGCAAGGGTCACTGCAGGCTGTGCTGCAAGCACAGTAGAGAGGAAATCACAACTCCCCCATCCAAAAAACATTCCAGAGTGCCACCAGCCCCATGCCAAGGTCAAGGTGCCACATGAAGCCCAAGGCCACAGGATGTCCTTACCTGTGTCCTGAACTACACACAGAACCTGGGCTTGATATTGCTGTCAAAGAGAAGCTTTACAGACAGTGGCTGTGGTGTAGTTCAGTATCTCTACAGATGGAAGAGGAATGAGAGTTCCATTGCCAAAGGACCTCATTTCAGAGAGGGAGGGCCAGGGTGGTGTTTGATAGGAACCAGAAGGACGGTCAAAGTCTAAAATTATTTCCAAGTAACACAGCAGCTGCATAGAGAACTAACTGTCTGCTTGGAGCATGGAGTTCTCAGACTTGAGGATGCCCAGCTAGAAAAGAGATGTCCCAAGTGTGGGTGGCACATCCAGGGGAGGGCAGAGAGAAACCAGCAAATTCAGGACGAAGGTGCAATTCACAAAAGGGAAAACAGTGCAAGTCACCTTCCCCACATGTCTGTGCAGCCAACACCTGATCAGGGCTAAAGGGATATAGAACCAGCAGGAATTAAAAGATTTTACACCAGCGTGTATATTGTAGGATTTAAGTTTTGAGCTTATATGAGATGATCACGCCAGAGAAATTAAAGAGCTTGAAAACAAATAGTAACAACTGCTAGAACCAAACTGTGCACAAGAGTAATAAAGACCCTGAAAGATGAACAGGTACAACCCCATGCTCAGCTCCAGCTTGAGGGACTGAGGTGACGCTACTTTTTGAGGGGTTTTGGGACAGGATAAAAGGAATTGATGAGGAATATCAGCAGCAAGGAAGACTAGAGGCCATGAAGGATGCCCCTGGGATCCACCCAAATAACAGCCTCCCAGGGAAACGAGTCCAGATGGCTTTTCTGGGAAAACCATGAGAAAAGCACAGAGCTCCATGATAAGAACCTTGGTTGGCATTTTCCTACTTTACCCAATGTCGAAATCCATTAGGAAGTCCCACAACTTCCCTAAAAAATTAAATTGCCACAGGCTGTTGTCAGCGATGAGGGGGAACCACGCATCAGTTAAAATCACCTGGAAAAAGTGCCCCTGCCCCTGGTCAGGCAGCCATTTATCTATCACCTGATGGGGCAGCATCACCACACAGCCAGTTATCACCTCCGGGAGCTGCTCCTGGGAGCGGCAGTCGGTTCTCAGCCCCTGGGAAGCGCTCCCAGGAGGAAGTGACCATCATCCCCAACTGGAAACACCTCCATGTCCAGGGAGCTGGTCACCACCGTCTGGGAAATGCTCCCATGGTGGTCACCAGCACTGGCCGGACCAGGCAGCCGGGAACCACCGGGAATGTTGGGAGGGAAAGGTCGGTCCCGAGCCGGACGGGACTGCCCAGGGCCCCCCGAGCGCGGGGCTGGGGGCGACCTCCACCTGCCGGGGAACCCGGGGAGGGAACCGGCTCACCAGAAAAACAAGACAATCAGGAAACATTAAAAAATGAGCAGAGACAGAAATGGGACGAGGCTCTCCCAAGACACCCCCTAGACCTCCCCCCCAACTGCCACGGACCCCGCAGCCCCGGGGCCTCCCGCCCGCCCGGGCCCCTGCCGGCCCTCAGGCCCCGGGCCCGCGCTCACCCCACCGAGCCGCCCGATGGCCTCCGCCAGGTCTCGGGCGCTGCGGCCGCTCGGCAGGTCCAGGTAGAAGGACTGTCCGCGGAGAGGCCGAGAGGAGGCTGTGCCGGCCATGGCCCTGCCCGGGGCTCGGAGCCGCCGGCAGCCCGCCGCTTGTCCTCGTTTAAATTCCGCCGCCTGCCTCGCCCCGCCCTGCCGCACACGGCGGCCGCGCAGGGACGCGCCGCTCCCCGCGAAACCGCTCTCCGGGAGAAGGAAAAGCTGTGCCAAAGGCGCAGGGGGAGCAGGAGGCGCAGGGGGCACACTGGGCCGCCCGTCCGGTCCCGCCGCTCCCGTCTGGGCACGGCCGCACCGACCCCGACCCCACTCCCGCCGCTCCCGCCGGCGCCACAATTTGTCCCGCCGCGGCCGCCGTCCCTCCCCTCTGAAGGCCCAAGATGGCGGCGCCCGGTGGGGCGGGCGCGGCCCCGATCCCGATCTCGATCCCGGCCCCCATCCTGGTCCCGGACTCGCCGCCGTTCCCTGCCTGGCTCGCAGCGCGGCTGGACGCGCTGGGGCTGGACCGCGCCGTGTACGGCGCTTACATCGAGGGGCTCCTGCGGGAGGAGGAGAGCGACGAGGAGAGGCTGGAGGCGCTTCGGGCCGTCCTGGCCGCCTGCCTGGTGAGGGGCGGGGGTCCCTCCGCGTCCCCCGGGCGAGCGGCGTCTCGCCGTCCGCCCCGCGCCAATGAGCACGCCATGCTCCCGCCGGGGCTCCCCTGCAGCCCAGAAGGCGACGTGCGGCTGCGGCCTCCATGGGCCGGGGGCTCCGAGGGTCCGGCGGGGCGGCTCCGCGGAGCCCTGGGGTGCATCAGCCCCTTCCCGGAGGGAAGCATCCTCCCTTACTGGGAGGACGCTCACATCCAGGAGCTTTTTTTGCCCCAACCCGCGACCCTCGGGAGGTTTTCCGTGCCTGTTTGGGGGTTTGTTGGCTGTGGAGGGGTTTTGTGCCAGGCTCGGAGCTGATGGAAGCTCTGGCCCGTGCTGTGGAAGGGGCTGTTCGTGGGGAACACAGGAATCCCCTTTGTGTGCAGCGCTCAGGGTTCACCGCGAGCTGGGCGGCCTAGCAGCGCCAGCTGGGCTTCAGGAGGTGACTTTTAATGGTAAATCCCCTGGCAGGAGTGTGTTGGGCGGTGCTGCCGTGCCTCACACAAGCGCTGTCAGGAATCTGATCCGGCTGGGGCCGGGACGGACAGGAACAGCCGTGGGTGAGCTTGGGGGTGGGCAGGGCTTGCCTCTGCCCATGCCTGATTGCTGGGAGCCCGGAGAGTGCAGGGAGGGATATCTCTTCGATAATCCTCCTGGTATGATTTTTACAGTGCCTGTGTCTCGGGAGTGTTTAATTAATGGATGTTTCATAGTGTAAAATGCTAAATCATGGGTGGTGCTGGTGTTGGCAACTGTCTGCTCAGTGGCTGTCGCTGATTTCCTCCCAAAATATCAGTGTGGGAGCACAAAACCCAGAGGGACTGAGTGGGTACAATCAGCATTTTCTTATCACAGGTATGACACCATTCCTTCTGTGCACTAACTGTGCCATTCCAGATGGGTTTCCTAAAAGTCAGAGCACCCCCCCCACCGTTCCTGTCCCCTCCTCACCCTGGGGCACAGCAGGGAGCTCATTGAACCGTTTTTGAGCTTAAAAGAGCTGGAGAAGCAAATGGTGCATCCTGAGGGATGGAGCCAGATGTCTTAGCAAAGTGCTGCTCTGCAGTAGCCGAGGTTAATTAGCCTCCCTGTAATTACCAAACTTCATTCCATCCCCATCACTATGCCTGGCCCTCTCCAGGCCTGGGAAGTGTGTCCTGTCTGAGCAGTGCTGGCTGGCCCTGCCACTGATATTCTGGTTTTCTGCTGTTTCCCCTTTTCTGCTCAGTGCTGAGTTCCCTTCTGTGGTGCTGCTGCCAGGACTGAGCAGCTGTGGGGTTCCCAAGTCCCTTGGTCATGACTGGGGCAGTCCAGGGCTGCCCCAGTCACATCACAGCCTTTTCTTTCTCTGCCACAGCTGAGTTGAGCCTCATTTGCAGTTTCTAGCTCAGTTTCATTTTTCTGCCATTCCTGTAAAGCATTTTTGTCTCTTGAACACTCCCACTTTGTAATTACTCTTTGTAGTCTGGTTTTTTTAAATTTCTTTTTTGTTTATTTGTAGACTCTCTGCTTATTTCTGTATTGACTTTTGAAACAATATTTTATTTGATGAATTTGGGGGTTTTCTTGCCAAGTCTCTTCTCCTCGTTCCATACACAAATTACAGGGGATTTTTTTGTTCACTTGTTTATATTTCACAAACCTTATTAAAGTAAGGTGACATTTCAGGTGAGATCTGCTCTCACATCCATGGTTCCTCAGTCCTGATCGTGTCTTGCACTAGTGAGTTTATTCAGATGTCACCATTTCTAACCAAGAAACCTAAAATCAAGTTCTATTTCTGTCCAGTTCTTCTCTTTAAACCAGTCAGAATCCGCCTCACTTGTGTTTTCCATGGTTGATTTTTCTCTCTATTTACTGAACTCCAAACCAACATCATTTCTTGTTTGTTTGGAACTGTTTGGTGGTGGCCCCTGAGCTCAGTGACTCCCCATCAGTGGTGTTTGGCTCTCCCATGTTCCATGGAGCAAATGCCAATCAGCTCCAAGACATTCAGCACCTTTAAGTAACAAAGAGAAGCAGGGAAAAAACCACCTGCAGAAGCACAGCTGGAGAGAGGAATGAGAACCTGTGAGAGGAGCAGCTCTGCAGGGTCAGTGGAGAAGGAGGGGCAGGAGCTGCTCCAGGCACCAAGGCTGAGATTCCCCTGAGATTCTGTGGGGATTACCATGGTGAGGAAGCAGTGCCCCTGCAGCCCTTCGAGATCTACACTGAAGCAGAGATTCACCTGCAGCCCCTGAGGGAGCCCCTGCTGGATCAGGGGGATGTGTCCCACTGCCACTTCTCAGTCCTGTTTAATGGTCAAGGGGAATGTCCCTGCTGGTGGGAGGTGATGGTCTGTCAGCACCACCACAGTGGTTTCAGTTCTGTACTGCCCCTGAACTATGATTTATCCCATGTCATTTATTCCCTTTAGTGAGCTTGGTGTGGAGGTGGCACTGAGCCACCTCCCTGTGGCCTTGCTCAGGAAGAGAGAGGATGCTGGGCAGGAGGCTTTGGGAGCAAAGATCCCCGCTGGCCTCCTGGGTGTGGGCATGGCCCTGGCACCTGCACAGCCACCGTTGTGAAATCCACGTGTGTCAGAACTGTTCAGTGCACAGAGACCAGACACGTGTGATTGTGTCATCCCAGGGAAAACAGTCCTGTGTGTGCTTAACAAGCAGATTTGGGGTGAAAAGCTGTATTCCTGATCCTTTGTAGCTGCTGCTTTTCCTGTCTGACTGGTGCTGGTTTGAAGCAGCCAATTCTGTTCCAAGTCTGAGGAGTCTCTTTTCCCTTCGCAGGAAGAAGATCTCTTGAACGATGTGTGCAGGGAGGTTGTGGAGAGGTGGTCTGACTCGCAGGTCGTTGATGCCAAAGAGGAGAAAGAAGGTAGAGTGCTGTGCCTTGGGGTGCTGTGCCCTGGTCCTCAGTGTGGGGTGACCTGCAGGGCCTCACCTCAACGGCAACTTTGTGTTTGTTGTAGGTTAAGTAGGACTTAAACCAACGCTGCCCCATGGCTGCAGGTCTGACCTGCCTCGTTCCATTGCTGCTCAGTTACTCTTTCACCTGGCATGGGGATGAGCAGCTTCACTTTGGGCTGCCCCAGCATTTGCTGCTCTTTGGGTTCATCATCCTGCAGGGGAAATTTTTTTTTTTGTTTTCTTGTTTGTGGGGTTTTTTGCCTTCTGTTGTTGTTTTTTGGTTTGGCATCGGGTTTTTTGTGGTGGTTGGTTTTTTTTTTGGTGTGGTTTTTTTTGTGTGTGTTTTTTTTTCTATAGGAATTTTTTTTTCTGATGAGATGGTCATTAAGGTCCAACCAGAACCATTCTGTGGTTTATTCAGAAACCTTCTTTCCTAACACAGCCAGGGCTGTCTGTTCAGTGCTGGCACTGCAGCTGGTATGGTATAGAAACTTGTGCTGCTTCTGTCTATGCCAGTCTAGAAAGCAGCTGGTTTGTACCACTGCAGCTGCCCTTGTAGAGAACTGGGCTGTCCCTGCTGAGCTCTGGGCTGTGCCTGCTGCAGCTGACCCCACTCACGCCTCTGTATTTCCTCTTCCAATATTTTCCCTTTTCAACTCTCCTTTTTTCCCATAAATGCTTGTTGGAGGAAGCTCTGTGAGGCTGCTGATAAGCTGTCACTGCTCTTTCCCCAGCCCCATACAGCTCCACTGTCCCTGTGCTCCCTCCCTGAATCCATCCCTTGTCCTCAGCTGGGAGCCAAGACCTCTCTTTTTCCTTTTTCACTGGAGGGGTTTGTCCTGGTCCCTGTGCAGGGCTCTGGATGCAGTGGAGCCATGTGCTGGGAGGATTTGTGGTTCAAGCATGGATCACTGACATTGCAGTGGCACAGACCTGTCAGGAGATCGTGACAATGGAATGTCCCTTTTGGCTAAATCCTGCTTTTTGTTTGCCTTGCATTTTCTTGGTGCCTCTGGCTGCAAACAGCACATTGTCAGTGCCCAGTGTCACTGTGGCTCTGGCCACAAGTTCCTCGTCACTGGATCAGGCCCAGCATCCCCCTCTCCCTCTCCCCCTGCATGGACACAGCAGCTCAGTGGCTTTCCCCAGAAATCCTGGAAGTCTGTTCTTGGCCTGACCTTTCCTGTGGCTGGGGACAGGGAGAAGTTAATGCTGTTCCATGCATTAAATAAAATAAATTTCTTTCGAGGACAAGTGACTGGGATTGCTGGAGCTGCTGCTGGGTTCCTCCTGCTCCTGCCAATGCTCACCCACAGGGATTTTTCTTGTTATAGAAAGGCAGCACAGTGTGTCTGCATTCATGGAATCCCAGGGTGAAATTATTTCACTGGGGTTTCATAAAAGGATAAATCCCGTCTGAAGTGTGTATCCACTCAGAATAAGAAAGTCCTGAGGGTAAGTGATTAACGAGCTAAAAAAAATTGGCATCAAAACCCAGATGTCATTTTAGGAAATGGGCAGTGGAATTTCAGTGTTAAAAGGTAAATCAGCTGTTGGTTTCTCTCGGTTAGAAAGAAAGGGAGAGCATGGAACTGATCCCTCACTTCAGGTTTTCAGAATTTCTCTTTGATGAGGGTTAAGTACATACTTAAATAAACTTATTAAGCAGCTTTGAAGCAGAAGAGAATGTGATTTGGAGTCAAATGGATTTTCATTAGCCAGAGCCTGACTGATTCCAGTTTCATTGTGAAACTTCCCTTACTCCAGAAAAAGCAGCGTCTACTCCAGAATAACAGTGTCTGGTGGTGGCTGGGTGCAGCACAGGGAATTCCTCCTCAGAGGGAGAAGCCAGTGTCACCTCAGGGTGTCAGCCCCATGCTGGCCCTAGCCAGCCCCATGGTGGCTCCTCAGCAGCTCCATCTTTCCCAGATCCTAACTGGAATTCCCCAAAGCAGCTGGCTTTGACAGCACCACTGGTGCCCTTGGGAAAAGCTTTGGGGGTGGTTTTAGGTGAGACATCTCCCTTTGGGTGGGTGCATTTCCCCCAGAACAATGTCCCTGCAGGACACGGGGTGGGTGGAGCTGCAGAGGGAGGAGGCAGTGAGTGACACCAGGGGCTTGGTGGCCGTGTCTGTGGCCTGGGCTGACACTGTCACTCCTGCCAGATGAGGTCCAGGCCATTGCCAGCATGATGGAGAAGCAGGCCAGGATAGTGGTGAAGCCCAAGGAGGTGTCCCAGGAGGAGAAGCAGAGGAAGGCAGCACTCCTGGCCCAGTATGCCAATGTGACCGACGAGGAGGAATATCCTTTTCCTGCACTGCTCGGGGCTCAGGCCTGTGTGGGACAACAGCTGTTCTAAACCTCCTCAAACAGCAATGCCCTCCCAGCTCTGCTGGGTGTCTGGTGGGGAGAGCTGGGGCTTTGCAGTCTTCCTTCATGATGAAATAACTGCCATGGATAAAGCATGGAAGCTCCTCCTTTGTGGAGTGCTGTGAGCAGATGCTCAAGGGGGGTGTTTGTCCCCTCAGCACGTGGCTGTGATGCTTTGCCCAGCCCAGGTGTGTGGCAGGAGAGCAGTGAATGCCCCTATCCCTCAGCAGCTGGTACTGAATTTGTCTCTTGCTTTCCCAGGAGAAATCTGCTGAAATGATCCTTTACAGAGAGAGTTTGTGGAGTGGGAGGGTTAGAAGTTAACTCTTTGTGGTGCTGAAGAACGAGCTCTTCCCTGCCCAGCAGACTGAATCATGGGCAACTGCATCTGGCCCTGGAGCAGCAGGAGCTGAGGGTGGGAGCTGTGCATAGCTGGTCTGTGAGAGTCCAGCTGCTTCTTCCTGGCTTTATAAGGCTGTTATTTGAGTGAGGTGTGGCTGTAGAGAGGCAAAAGTTCATTACTGATGTTTCCTTAATTTTCTCACTGGTGGGGATGAACAAGATGGATCGACGACAGCAGTAAATATTGGATCAGAAAAATGTATCCTTTGAATTCCTGGTGTCTCAGGCTGTTTGTGGGGCAGGCAGCCTCTATAGTGAGTTTCCCATCCTTCTCTCCCTGTGCTGGTCTCCCTGTTTCTTCTGGGCCACCTTTTAAGCTTGGAGATTGGTTTTTTCTCTGTGTACCCTGATCTTGCTCACAGTGACAGTGACAGGTCCGTGTGCTCTGTGCGCAGTGCTCACACCAACCCTGCCATTCATTTTCTTCTCCTCCCTTCTTTCCCTCTTCCACCTTCTTGCAGCTTCATAGAACATGCTTATTGATAAGGACAATGCTCCCAGAACATCAGATTAGTGTTAATTGGTGTCCAGAGAGGGAAATCATGTCAGGAACGAAGCTTGGCAGGCCGTGGTGCAGCTGAACACTCAGGATGGGCAGGCCCAAGGGGCCCATGTCTGTCTCAGAATTGGGAATGTCCTTGTGCTCCCAGCTGGCAAATTTAAGATGGCAGCAGGTTTTATCACATAATTAAATATGAAATGTAAATTATTCTTGTCCCTACGTTAGGGACATGTATGTAGCTGTCTGCACATACACACACATATGTACATGTATGTATGTGTTCAGACATGTCACACACCTGCAGTGAACCCACTTGAGGCTGTACCCTGTGTTTGCTTCCTTTCAGGCTTGTAGAGGTTTGACATATATTTCTACAGATCGGTCTTAAGAACCCATAGGTAACCTCATTTTTCTAGGAAAAAAACCATAGAATTACTAAGGTTGCAAAAGCCCTCTGAGATTGAGTACAACCGTTCCCCCAGCACTGCCAAGGCCACCACTAACCCCTGTCCCCAAGTGCCATGTCCGCATGGCTTTTAAATCCCTCAGGGATGGGACTCCTCCGCTGCCCTGGGCAGCCTGTGCCAATGCCTGACCACCCTTTCCATGAAGTAGTTTTTCCAATGTCCAACCTAAACCTCTCCTGGCATAACTTGAGGCTGTTTCCTCTTGTCCTGTCCCAGTTCCCCCAGCAGAGCTCAACCCCCACCTGGCTGCACCCACCTGTCAAGGAGTGGGGAGAGTGAGGATGTCTCCCCTGAACCTCCTTTTCTCCAGGCCCCCCAGTTCCCTCTGCCACTCCTCATCAGACTTGTGCTCCAGACCCTTCCTTCTCTAGGAGTGGGTGGTTTTCAACCTGACTTTCCTTTTTGGAAAACAATCTGAGATCCCTTCTCGTTTCTGCATTTCTCATTCCCCAATTCCTTACCTGCCTTGTGAGGAAGTAGGCAGTCAGAAGCTGAGGGGGGAGGTAGAACACACTTCCCATGTGCCGCAGGCACTGTCTCACATGACCTCTGCCAGTGTTGTTGGTCCTTAGCCCACCCCAGCGCTGTTCCGAAACACCAACGTGGAGGATGTCCTGAACGCCAGGAAGCTGGAGCGGGAGCTGCTGCGGGATGAGTTCCAGAAGAAGAAAGAGCAGGATAAACTGCAGCGGGAGAAGGACAAGCTGGCCAAGCAGGAGCGCAAGGAGAAGGAGAAGAAACGAACACAGAAAGGCGAGCGGAAGCGGTAGCTGGTTATTTCCAGTTGGACTCTAAAAGGATAAAATTAATTCTGCATATGGTGTGTGTTTAAAAAGCAGCAAGAATTCCAGGCACGTGGCTGGGAGCAGTTCTTGGGAAATGTTGCCTTTTTTCTGTTCTTTGTTTTGTTTTGTTACACAGCAGAACAGAATCTCTGAGCAGCTCCTGGACTCCGTGTGCCCTGTGCTTGTGGTGTCAGTGTCCCAGTCGGTGCTCGTGGCCAGTGTCTGTACCAAAGAAGGGTGAAGTGATTATGTCCGTGTTGTTAATTGATCCATTTTTACTTCTGACCACCTGGGAGCAGAGCATGCTGTAGGAGCAGCCCTTGCACTGGCCGTGGTTTGAGCTGAGCCTGTCCTGCCACGAGCCAGAACATGCTGCCCCAGGGCACACATGGATTCATTTACACAAGCCTTGAAAAACGTCTTTGCAAATCCCCGTGTTTGCGCTGCTGAGGCCAACGCTGCAGCCCTGCTTGGGCTGGGGGAGCAGGATTGGAGCTGAGCTCAGCACGGGACAGTGCTGGGCAGCAGCAGAGGAGTGAGATGTGTGAAATAGAGATGAGCTGCAGCGATGTGACTGCATCACCCATGGACTGTGAGTGAGGGCAACACTGCCTGGGCAGGAGCATTGGCCTCAGCAGCAGCAAACCACACTCCTAACACAGTTTTAAGACTCCAGATAGCTGGAAAATGGTGCTCCCTGATGTTCTGTGGGGTGAATATGGACTGTTACTTCCACTGCTGTTGCCAGGGTGAAGCTCTGAAGCTGGTTTGGCACAAGCAGGGTGATCTGGGCATGCACTGGGGTCACTGCCCGTTGGGCACAGTTGCCATCAGGAACTGCTCCTCCTGAATGCTCCTCCTCGCCCCAAAGGGCTCGTCCCTGCTGCTCCAGCCTTTTTTGTGATGGTGTTGCCCACTGGGGAAGGAGAACACTAATCCTGTGAACTGAGGGGGGCAGAGGGGCTCTGAGAGGAATGAGTGTGCCTGGGCTCTGTGCTGCAGCATGCTCTGGGTGCTGAGCTCCTGTGCTCCCGCACTCCCAGAGTGCACAACCCAGCACTGCTTTCAGCACTGCTCTGACTCCAGGGCCAGGCCTCCCTGTCAGGCCACTGCTGTGCGTGTGAGTCTCAAACTGCTTTGTCTTTGGACTTGAATAATAAATCTTGATTTGGCCAAGGAGTGAGTTCCTCTGAGTGATGTTGCCATTAATGATGGCAGTGCCAATGGTGTATCCTTGCTGGCCCAGCAGCAGCATTTCTGAAAGCTCATCTGTTGCTGCCTTGGTGCAGATTCAACTTCATTCATGCCTTGTTTCTCAGGGCTGTGATGCCCTCTTTCCTGGAAGCTGGCCGAGCTGTGTTGCTCCCCAGGGCTCTCTTCCCAGCCTGGCCTGTGGCAGTTCCTGGTTGGAGCATTGTATTTCAGGTGGCTCAGGCAGCTGCCAGGGTGTGGGAGTGCGTGGGACGGGCAGGGGGCAGCTGTTGAGGGAGGGGCGTGTCACTCAGCCCCAGCTCTCACTTGCTCTAGTGCCCTGGAGCCCTGGGCTGAGGCTGGATGAGGCGCTGACTCTGCCCAGGCCCGGGGCAGCCCTGGCCACCCGCGGGGCTCAGGAGGCTGGCAGCACCAGAGATCTCACCTCCCACTGGCACCCCACTTGCTCTGGCAGCAGCTGCTGCCCATCCTTGTCAGCAAGAGTGGCTTTACCCAGAGCTCTGTGACCTGGCACTGAACTGCCCAGCCCTTGGCTTCTAAGGAAAATGCAAGCTGAGGGCTGGAGCTGCCCACCTGCACAGGCATGGCCCAGCTGAGACCTTTGGTTGTGAGGTCCAGGGAAGTGCAGCATTCACCTCCACAGGAGAGGAGGCCCTAAGCCCACTCTGCCCACAGCTGTACTCCAGAGCCTGTCCAGGAACAGGCTTCACCGTGTGTGCACATCCATAGTCTGCATGGATGCAAGAAAGGCACAGTCACACACCCACACGGTGGGAACTGGCTCCCACAGCCCTGCAGATCCCTCTGCAGGTACCACTGTCCCCTGCACTCCCAGCCAGGCACAGGGCTGGGCTGGGCTCTTGTGTCTGTCTGGCCAAACCTGGCTTTGCTGTTGGGACAGGGATCAGGAGCAAAGGCAAGTCCAGCCTTTGGCTTCCAGCAGCTGTCCTGGGGCAGAGTGGAACCATGGCCAGGAGCAGCACCACAGCAGCAGCCAGTGGTGTTGGAAACTCAAAGTGAGCTGATGCTTCCCACCTAATGAGGCTGCATTGCTGCCCCCTCTGCCCATCCTGGGCTGCCTCCTGCCCCCCAGGACTGTGGCCCACCCCTTCCCATGCCAGCAGTTTGTGCCATGGATCAGGTGCCCAGGCTGGCAGCACCTCAGCTTCTGCAGTTCCAACCACAGTTGCCCCATTCAGGACAGTCAGCATTGCACAGCTGGCACTGACAGCAGGGAGTTATTCATACAGCAGGAATATTCTGGACTCACCCCTAAGATTCTCAGTGCAGATGACAGAATTGCTGCATCAGCCTTCCCTAGCAATGCAGAGCTTGGAGCTGAGACATTTGCAGGGAAGAAACATTCCCTACTCTGGCTCCCTTGGCATGTCCAATGTTATAGTCATGGCTCTCTCCAGAGAGGGATTCCAGCATCCCCTTTGCTTTATCCTGAACACAATTCCACAACAGACTGAATGCTTTCCCCCAGTACTGGTTAAGGCTTGAGGAGCCCAGCCTGGAAACACACTTGCAGAACAAAAGCTCTTCAACAAAAATGAATTTATTTCTTATAGACAACTCCAGTCAGCACAGTCAGTTTTGCTTTAACATCAACAGCCTGGGTCAAACTGAACAACCCCCAGTGCAGTGACTGTTAGGAAGCTGTGCTTGTTCTGCCCCACTCACCCGGCAGCACTTCTGTCGTTGCCGTGATCACACCCCACCTTCTGCTGAGTCTTTCTCAGTCATTTTCTGCACATCATCTAATGACAATTTATCTGATGCCATCACCCCTTCTGCACATCAGCATTCCCAGCAGCAGGAAGAGCAGAGCCATGTCAGTACCAGGGTGTGCAGGCATGGTCAGCTCAGTAACTTTAACCCACTGGTTCTGGGTTTCCCAGGGTCACTCTGTCCCCAGCACCAGTGTTGGGTGCTGCT
The DNA here is from genome assembly GCA_910950805.1 of Acrocephalus scirpaceus scirpaceus. Lineage (NCBI taxonomy): Eukaryota > Metazoa > Chordata > Aves > Passeriformes > Sylviidae > Acrocephalus > Acrocephalus scirpaceus. The sequence continues at coordinate 1,645,079 of OU383798.1, forward strand.
GAATCCATCACTTCTGCTCTTAAAGACTGAGAGCTGCAAGCAAACACCAGTGCTGGGAGCTGCCAAATGCAGAAGGGAACTAAGAAGTCTAGAAGTTGACAATCAAATTTCAAACCAAACTAGTAACTTTAAGAAAATCCAAATTTCAGAACTTGGCACGACCTTTTCTGAAGTTAAATTAAAAACAATGCTCATTATTGAAGCTCCTTCATAGCTCTGCAGGACAATCCTGTCTGCCTGTCGTAGTTTGATTATGCTTAAATACTTTACAACAGTAGTTCCTTTGTTCCCAAGACCATTCCAAATATCTGAACACATTCACTAAATTCATGGTTTCACACAGCAATTCTCCTCTACTGGTAATTTAGTGGAACCTGGTGCATATTGCCTTTCCCAAATGTAGACTTTAAAATCTCAAAATCATAAATATTTGTATTTTAAATATTTAGTTTTACATGAATATTGGGTATTCCTAGCCTTTTGTCTTCCCGTTTCCAGGTTTTAGTTCAATAAGGAAACCATTTTATATCACAATCTGATCTGACACCAACCTCACACCCCGTCACACCATAGTCTTTAAGAATCATTATTTAAAAACCTATTTCCTAAAGCAAAACTAAAAGGAGTTATGGGGAGAGTTGGACACCAGGCTTCACCCACAGGAGTTAAATAATATCTTGGCTGTTAATGAATTAGTCTGATTATTTTTTTAAGTTAACATTCACCAGTTTGGCTTTACAACATTCTGACACTGCCCGCACGTTAACAGCTTAACCTGAGAGCCCTTAATGCAAATCCCACTTTTCATCAAGATATAGCTTTAAATATGAACTTTAGCAGTTGAAACTTTGAAGTAACTAAAAAGAACCAAAAATTATGAGGAATTCATGTCTCCTCTCTCATACACACTGCGGAGCAGGTCCGTGCACAGCCCCGGGGCTCCCTCTGCACCCCCTTCCCTGGGCCCTCGCGGGGCCGTGGCTGCAGCCGGGGGCGTCTCTGCTCGTTTCTCTTCGGGCGCTGTCCCCTCCTGAGGAAGTCTCTCCCGAGCCCGTTTGCCAGCGGAGGGTTTGGGCAGGGTCATCTGGAAGGCGCACCACAGCACAGTGCGGACCTTGCGCGTGGCCAGGCACAGGGCTCGGAGCGCCGCGGCCAGAGCCAGCACCACTGTGGAGGGAGGAAACAGCCCTTTAGTCCTGGAGCACTGCTGGGGGCTGCCCTCACCCCCAGGGACCTTTGGTCCCTTTCGTGTCTGACTCTGTCTGTCCGTTTACAGGTTTACAAAAGCTGGATCTGAATTTCTATGCCCTCACAGCGAGGCAGGTGTGCTTTTAGGTTCTGAGTTTGTTACACCACCTTCCTGCTGCAGCTGCACCCTGGGGCTGGGGTACTCCCTGTACACACACTAATGGCACCTGGGCCCTCCTCTTCTGGGTCACAGGGGGGTCCTTCACCTGTCCTGCCAAGAAATCCTTACCATGGCTGAAGGAACAGCTGCTGTGGGGCATTGGATTGAAGCACACAGGTCATTCTGTGAATGGGTGTTGAACCACAGAGCTGTGAAGGGTCACCTGGGCTGTGATCCCGTTATTCTGGCACAGGCTGCCCAGAGCAGCTGTGGCTGCCCCTGGATCCCTTGAAGTGTCCAAGGCCAGGTTGGACAGGGCTTGGAGCCACCTGGGATAGTGGAAGGTGTCCCTGCCCATGCCAGAGGTGGAACTGGATGGGCTTTAAGGACCCTTCCCACCCAAACCATCCTGGGGTTCTGTAATAGATGCTTAATATCAGATCAGATAGAATAGAAAGGTGCTGCAGAAACAGGGCTGGGCAAGAACTGCTCCCAAACAAACCAGAACAGCTTCAGGCCTTTCCCTCAAGGTTTTGCCTGACACAGCAAATACAGTTACTGCATCCAATAATCGACTGTTAAATGCTCCCCAGTTGCTGCTTCCAAGACAGCATTGGGAGGCAGAGGACCAAGCACCACCCCTCCAGGTAAGTAATCAGATCGCATTGTGTGGAGCATCCTCTCCTCTCCCAGCAGCTGCACCAAGAAGCTGGATCTCCAGGTCTGACAACTCCTTCCCAGACTACTCTGTTCCAAAGAGCTCACAGATGGGGTAGTGCCAGGTAAAGCCAATTATTTTCATGGGCTTCAACACCCAAAAAATCCCCTTCACCTTAACAAGTCCCATAATCTTCAGTCAGGGTAAAGAGAAACAAGAATACTGCAGTGTATCTTCAGAGGTAAACTTGAGAATTACAGAACTGCATGATGGGACACCCCAAAGAAGTAAAATAATCCCTGTAATTCAGATGTAGAAAGAACAGCAGAAAAGATCAGAAGATTTAGAAATGCAAGACAGCTTCTAACACAAGGTAGGTCAGAGGTCAGAGTGTCACAGGGAGCAGGAATTTACCCTGACTCCCATCTTAGAGACAAGGGAACCTGCCACTCTGTGCACTGGTGAAAGATTAAACTGAGTATTTGGCTCATCTGGGACACCATTAGGAATGAAAACATTCTGCCCATTGTATTTTCGTGCATTCATCTGAAATATGATTTGTAATTATGCCAGCCTATGACAGAATATGCTTGAAGAGGAAAACCATTTGTAACCCAAGGCCATCTTGATCACTTTGGGCAGATTCAGTATGGAGATACCAAGGAAGTTCTAGACAAAGACAGAACTGGAGGGTTCATAGGAACAGGAATATGAGGGACAGGGAGAAGCAAGAGGCAATAGCTTAGCAGGGATCTCCAATCCCTGAATGTGTTATCAAAAGACCCCACTAATTTTTTATTACTTGCTAGTTTATTAATTGAATAACCACCTCAAAATTGATTTTACCTATTTATCTCTAAAACCCAGTTTTAGTGTCTCCTCAAATCCTCATCCAAACCCCATCCAATCTGCCTTTGACAAAGCTCTAACATTGAAAAGTAAGTCAAAACTTGAATTACAACCACCCTCACTTATTTTTGCAAGATGTGTTCAACTTCCCAGCTACCTTACAAATGTACATAAACTCAGCTGTACCTCTCTCATCCTGGCACCTGGGAGGGCCGTGCCGCTGCCGACTGGAAGCATTGACAATTTCATCCTTCCTCCGAGCCTGCACCACATGGATCGACTCCAGGTGTTTATCCAGAGCAGTGGAGATGTTGGCGTGGAGTGGAGAACTGCGCAGGCGCTCCATCTTCCCCAGTAAAGTCACAACCTAATGAACAATGCACACCTTACAGGGGTTCACACTGTACTCATCCACACTTACAAGAAAATTAACTAGGGAGAACAGATTAATGACAATCATTACTTTCTTTTGAGAACAGTTCATGAAGTTACAGCTGAAGCAGTTTTAAGTTCTTACCAGGGATTTGTTGATCTCTGTACCCAAAGCTGTGGTAGAGCTGGGTGTGCAAAGCATAAGAGCAAAGCTAAAACACCCCAGTAAGGACTCCCAGCTTACTGGTTAATACCAGATCTGTACAGCTTTGAGACATCCATGAACAAAAGGTGATTTCTGGACAACGTGCATTTCCCTGAATTCATAGCACTGGGGTCCTCCCTTCTCACAGCACTGCTGCAATTTCTGGGTGAAAACCCAGATGGGCCCCTTGTGCTGTTGCAGGACAGCCTGGGCCAGCAGCAGTCACAGCTGCACTGGGAAAGGGAAAGCTGCTGTGGAACCATATGTGGGCTGACATTGGGATGAGCACTCAACACTAAAGGAGCTGAGACCAAACATTCAGAAATAATTCAGGTTTGTTTAGTCCACTGAAAATGCACATCTTTGTTGTCTTATCTTACACCAGTCACATCACTTGTGGGTTTCCCCATGGTGAGTGATCCCTCAGCCACAGTCACGTAATGCTGAGAACCTAGTTACTGGTCTGCAGAAAAAGAGAAACTAAAAATCCCCAAATTGGGATGTTCCTCAGGCCATGGCTACACTTAATGTCTTAAACAAATGCATGTGACTGTCAAGAAGATTTAACTGGATGCTCCAACTATGAAGAGTTAATCCCAGATTCAGCCAACTCAGCTTCCACTCAAACCTTTGTACCAGGGTTCCTCTCTGGCCATCACCAAGCTTTCTGATGTTAGAATCCATGTTTAACAGCCCCACTCTGCTGTTGAGCATCCTTAAAACTACCTAACAAGGGTTTGAGGTGCTGTACCCTGAAGTTTGGTTTCTCAAATGGCTAGAGAGGCTTAAGCCCTGTTTTGGAGGCAGTTTTAAAGTACCAGGAAAAGGGCAGGCAAGCCTTCTAAACACGGAAACTAAGGCTGCTCTTTTGGGATTCATAGAGCAGGAGTTTAAAGAGCATACTAAGCCCATCCACATCTTTCTCTCCATCCCTCTGCAGGATGAGCAGCACCAGGCAGGTCCTGCAGGCAGTGAGCAGACACAGCTCCATGGATTATTTCTCCTGTGTGAGGCAGGTAGAATAGGCTGCTGCTCCCCCCTGCTGCTCAGTGGCCAGCCCAGCACTGCTGCTGCCTCCAAACATTTCCCAGAACCCTTTCAGCCCACAGCCCCTGGCAGGGGGGACAGGTTTGTTTCTGCTTCTCCTTGCCAGCACCATGGCTCTGGTCTCTGGGCCTCAGGAGGGCCATGCAGCCCCTCCTCATTCTGATGGCACAGTTTGTGATCCCTTCTCCCCCAGCCGTCACCTCCCCATGGACCCTGGGGCTGCCACAGCACTGTGGTTTGCCCACAGAGCTCAGCAGACACCAGTCTCCCTTGTCCGACTGGTTATGGCTCTCTGGGTTAAACAGCAAACTGGTAACAGAAGCTTTGGCTGGAGGTGCATCAAAATAAACCAGACTCTCAAGCAAATACATCTGTCAACAAACCTGCTTTTTCCCACAAATACCTCCTCCATCACAGTGTCTCCAAATCGACAGTGAACATACTTCTCTGCCGAGCTGCTCTGAATGCAGCACCCCTGAGAGCTGTGCACAGGCTCCAGGACTGAATGCTGCACCACGTGCACACTCCTGCACCAGGAACCAAATTCTCCTGGTACATGGGGATATAACTGTGAGCCTCAGCCTCTCTGTGGTTCCCTGGAAACAGCACCCTGGAGCTGTAGAAGCTCTAACAGGGACTGCTGAAATGTTATTCCCTGCACAGCACTGAAGAACAAAGCTATTTTGGGAAAAGCTGCTCTGATCATCTTACCTATCTCACACTGTACTCTAAGTTCTATGGGATAAGTTCAATAGATTTTTATTAGTCCTACAACTCACTCTGGCTTGTTCCCGTAGCTGATCCACAATTAAGCGATCAACCCTTGATGGATTTGATGTCAGCCTTGGAATTGGAATGTTGTTAGTACTGGAAACCTTCTTCCCTTGGAAATTCTTAGCAAGAGCTGATTCAGTCTGCAGGAAAACAAAAGAACAACTCCCTCAGAATGTACATGCAGAGTGTGCTTCATTACAGAAACAAGAAAAAATATCAGATTGAGATTCTTCCCATCAGGGTTTTGGAGTTTTTTAAAAGAGACAATGAGGATTCAGGCATTTGGGATTTAACCCTCTGGTGAGACAATCACCTGCTATTAAGTGAACAACTGCTTTACTCAAAGCAGTTCAACTAAAGCAATCGTGCCAACACACCGTGTTCCAGCAGTGCTATGTCTGCTCACTCTGCCTACAGCCTGTACTGGTTTTGCCTGGAAATAAAATGGAGGCAAGTCAGAATTACAGGGAAAAAAAATGACCAAACAGATGTGGATCTCACACATAAAACTAAAATAAAACTGTTTCAGTCAGCAATTAAGCTAATTTTTTACAGATTAAACTACAGAAAGACTTTTTCCTAAGCACCCTGGTCTAGTGGAAGGTGTTCCTGCCTATGGCAGGTGGGTGGAGCTGTATGGCCTTTAAGGTCCCTTCAAAACCAAACCATTCCAGGATCCTGTATTTTATTTAGCCATCAGAAGACTATTTTGAAAACTGTTTGCTCCAAGATTCCAAGTTTCTATCTCTCTCATCCCCTTGTTATGTCACTTTGAAACACCCATAACAGCATAGAATTAGCTGAATCTGATTTAAAACTGCAAATCTTGGATGGTTTCATAGTGGTCCACTATTAACAAGAGCATGGTGTGCCAAGACAAGGGGGAACGGCTTCACACATAAAGAGCAGGTTTAGACTAGATATTAGAAATGAATTGTTCCTGGTGAGGATGGTGAGGCCCTGGCACAGGGTGCCCAGAGCAGTTGTGGCTGCCCCTGGATCCCTGGCAGTGTCCAAGGCCAGGTCAGACAGGGCTTGGAGAAACCTGGGATAGTGGGAGGTGTCCCTGCCCACAGCAGGGGTGGGACCGAGGGAACTTTAAGGCCCCTTCCAACCCAAACCATTCTGGGATTCTGTGATAAAGCTGAATTTCTCCCCCATGGCCCCTGGCAATGCACGTCAGCTTTTTCTCTCTTGCACTTTCCATGCACCAAAACACCACCTCCCCTCCTTAAGCTGGGCTCACTCTTCCTCAACTCCTGTATTCAAAGCAACCACTGGCTTTTGTCAGGAAACACTGTCAAAAAAATCCCCATGTTACATCTTCTTGGAATTGGTTTCTTTGTGGGGGCTGGCACAGGAGAACTCCCAAAGGCCCCACTATTGCCAGGTGACATTTGTCCCAGCTTTCCCCACAGACAATCCCAGGTACTGAAATTCAAACCCCATCTCAGCTGGTGAAATGAAGACAGGTTTTCCAACAGACCAAAAAAGGCAAGTGCTTTTAGTAGGGCTTCACACAGCCCTACCTGAGCCTTTTACTGCAAGAATTTTAATTAAATGACCCCTCTCTCAGCCTTTGCTTCTGGGGAAAAAAAAAAGAACCCCTTCAAATACAACCTAGGTTTAAACCTTCAGGGAAACAGGAGGTTGGAATTCAGTGTAGCTCCTAAAAACTTGGATTGAAAGAATTAGAGTTTAGTTTCAATTCAAAACATTTACTGGATTTGCTTTCAAAGTTCTAGAGGCACTGCATTTATTTATTAATAAAAAAGGTATAGCATATCTTTGTTCCTCATGAACATACCTCCCCCAGCCCTGGGACTGGAAAAACCCCTGAATTCCTGCTTTTAGTGCAACGTTCCATACATTAGCTATGCTTCCAGCCAGGCTACAAATCTCCACACTTTTCACTTCCTGTCCCAAAAACCACAGAGAAACAAACTTGCAATTTTGAAGTCCCATCAAGCATTGAAACTCCTAACAGCAGAACTACCCATGATCTGGGACTGCACTGAGCAGGATGAGATCTACATCAAATCTGTGATATTTTTCTACTTTGGTTTTCTTACCTTCTTTCTTTCTTTCTCCAAAGCTCTCCACTGCTCATAACACTCCTCCAGTCTCACATGCAGCTCGCTAGCAGGCCCACTGCGACTTTTAACTTGCTTTTGAAATCCAAATGCTGACACGAAGCCAGAAAGGGCACTGTCACCATACATCTTCTCTGTAAAGCAGGGGTACAGGCGTTTGAGATCATCCTGGGAGAACAAGGTGTGAGGCTCCATCAGAGGCACCACGGACCGGCCCACGAGGTGACCAGATCTCATAGGGAAGGTGCTGGGGCCCAGCTGCCGGTTCCGCCTGAAGTCACCCACCACGCAGTTGGGAATGCCTGGAGCCTGCAGGCAGCTCCCAGCACCGATGGCACTGGCGTCCCCATTCCCTGCCCCAAGATGCATCTGCCCCTGAGACTCCAGTAACTCCTGATACATGTCCTGAAACACCCCATCCGCTTGGTTCTGCCCTTCCAGATCACAGTGCTCGCTCTGCGGCTTCAGCTGGAAACGCTGTTTGTTCAGATTGTCAATGATCCCCAGCTGCTGAGCCAAGTAACTGTCACAGAATCCATTTGGCTGCTTCAACTTCTTCTCACTGAGGTACTCAATAAGATTCTCTTCCCCACCCCTAACCAGGGCTTCCATGCACGCAGCTGCCCGAGCTCGTTCTGCAGTGCTGTAGCCGAAGTCAAGGCTGGAGAGGAATGGGTTGTCTTGACAGTACTTGTGAAGTAAATTACTATTTAAAGGCAAATTTGAAGATGGCAACTGAAAAACATCATTAGAATGACGAGAGCTTTTTGGAAATGCAGGTGACTGATTATTCAGTTTCAACAAAGGACTTGAATTCTGGAAGGGGCCAGAAGCCGTGGGTTTGGTTTGGATGTTCATCCACCCTGGCCTGGCGCTAGAGCCTGCTGAGGGGACTGCTGCACTGGGCAACAGTGGGAGTGATTTATAGAATTCAGGATTCTGAAGATCGGCCTTGGAAAACTGCTGCTTTTCCACACCATTATTTCCTGGACAAGCTGCAAAAGATTTTAGTCCATATTCAAATTTTTGCCCAAAATCAGTGCTGAAGGAAGATTCGCTTGCAAATTGTTTTTCTGATACAAGTCCTGCAGACTTGGGAAATGTAAAGTCGTGCTGATCCGAAATTGTATCTTCAAATTTTTTCTGAGTTCCTGATTTAACTTGAAATAATTTAGCATAGGGCTCTGCATCCAGAGATGGTGCCTCAGGGGTTCCATTTACCAGCTTTCTATTTTCTTGGAGGCTACAACTGGTGCCCTTGTTGGGCTTTGCTTTACCAGCATGAGAATATTCAGTGTATCTGGCATAATCTGTGTTCTCGTTGTATCTGTGACACTGTGGAAGGAATGTTTCTGCCCGCTTTGGGTGCACCTGTGCATCTGCTCCTTTGGGACACACCTTCTCCCTTCCATAAGAATAAGCATCGGCTCCTGAGTCTTTGATTGCTTCTGAGTACCCAGCCTGGGCTGCAAAGGTGTTTTTCAGGTAGGGGTAGTTCTGATATACAGGTGTTGTCTTCATACTCTCATTAGTCTGCAAGTTGCAGCCATTGGCACGATCAGTCCTGGCAGAGTACAAGCTCTGCTCTTCCAGGTCCACGCCGGCAAAGCCGCGGTAACAATCATCTGCTTTCTGCTGTGCCACCAGAGTGGGACTCTGCAGGAACTGCTTGTCAGCAGCAGGGATGGACTCACTGCCATAGAAACCCTGCTGGGGCACCGTTCCAACAACTGCCCTCCTGCCTTCTGGCAACAGCTCATGGTGCTCCATTCTGCTTGTGTTCACTGGCCACACTGACTTCAGGGTGGGAGGGCAACTCCTTGAAAAACAAGAAACACATGGTTAGACACTGATCTGTGCTGCTGCTCTTCATTCCCAAACATAAAACAAGGTTTAAGAAACTAATTATTCCCAAATCATTTCTCTCAAATGATTCCAAGATGTCTGACTTCAACTTCTACCCACTCCTGTCATCTTCAGTTTCCCAAAACTAGCTGAGAAAACTGATTCTGCCTTGTCTGAACACACCACCACAGCTCAGGAGCTATGGACAGGCTTCAAGCTGCAAGGGATGTGTACACATCAAATCCTGGTACATCAGTCTTGTCCATCATCACCAAAATACTCCTGGTTCAGCACCAAGTTCGGGCACCCAGACTGCCCTCAGTCTTCCAAAGCCAATGTCCCAGCACTCCAGAGAAAATGCTTCTCTCTCACCTCACTTGTGCCTTACTCTGGCCTGCACTGCTTCCTGCAGGTAATGCCAGAGGCAGCATCCCAGCACACCTCATTTCCTTCCACTAACCAGCATGAATTAACACAGGACCATCAATCCCTGACTGCCAAGGAGAAGTGTAAACAGACTAAGTAAAGGAGAAATTGTGCCTGGAAGCCATTGCAGGCCAGTTCTGGGAATACTGAACCAGCCCTGCCTGTCCATAACAAAGGAGTTACTACTGAGTGTCTCATGATACCAAGACTGACTGAAGTTTTCCCTCATTTTAGACACATAACTCAGCACACATAGAGAAATCACTGGAATTGTTTGGGAAGACAGAAAGGAAAAGCAGTGCCTGGCTTGGGAACCTGAGAGCTGGGCTCCCTGTCTTGTCTCCTAGACCTGAAAAAGGAAAAGACAGAGAGCTCTGTAAGTATCCTGGGGATGCTGGACCTGCACCCCTCTGTGTCATGCTGTTATGACTATGGAATTGTCTCTTCTAGTGCAGGAATAGAGGCAAAATAAACCTGACATTTAGATACACAAATATTGCTTAGGTAGCACTAACAGCAAGAAACATTAATTTTGCATGGAATTTTCTCCTGCCAGTTCAGGCAAATGTGAAGAAGTCTGTGCTTTGTGTATTTTTTTCTGTGAATTGACATTAATTAAGAAAGAAACCTAAAATCTGAATTCAGTCTTGACTAAAATAAAAAAACTGACCAAGGCATACATCTAGGGGATTTATCTGAATACAGCACATCCACAACACTTGCTAAGATCTTATTTAAAAAATGCCAATTAACAAGTTCTGTAAATATCAGAGAGCCAGAAGCTGCCATGCAATCTAAGTGCCATGAGAAAAGCTTCCAAGTATCCCAAGTGAAATGTTGGAAGATGAGGGGAAGGGAGGGCAAGCTCATGCTCAGAGCATGAGGCCTGGCCAGCAGCAGATGGAGCTGACTCAGGGGCACAGTGAGATCAGAGAGGGGAGTTTGTCACCTGCACCTCACTCACCCCTCAGCAAAGCATGGCTGTGGTTTGTCTTGTTCTTCCAAGATGTTTGACACAAGTCCATATAAATCAGTTTCACTGCCATAATCATTCCTTTCGGGCTGAATCCTGGAAAACAGCTGTGTATTAATAAAAACAATTCCTACATTCAAAGTTCCTACATTAAATTAAACAAAAAAATATAGTCCATCTATTCCAACATACACACACTCCCTGTCAAGCATGACTACCTGGACTTCAGGTTAATCTGAGGAGCAGCAGGCTGCTTGGTGTCATCTGTACACGTAGACCAAGCGGGGTACAAAAGGGAAGGGTCCATGGGTGCAGAGTACTCTAATGTTGAAAGGGAAGAACTGTAGGCCTGAGGTAACTCCACATTTTCTTCATTCTGCATTTAATGTACAATAAAAGCATTTATTTAATATGAAACACATCAAACTGTCATTTTGTCATTGTACATGGTTGTAACTGAGCTCACTCTTGGAGAAACCAGCACATGAGAGTAAGCAAGGCACACACTTGGAATACAACAATTTCAGGCCACGTCTTTAAGCAGAATTCTCAGAATTCTTAAGCAGAATTCTCAGTCCCTTCCCTTGCTCTCTGTTGCAGATGGAAGCTGATGGTATCATTCTCACCTTTCACCCCTCTTTTGAACACAAACAGATGCTCTCAGGTGTACTAAACAAGCATTGCTTAAGGCTTATGGAAAGCTTTTGTATACTACATCCTGCCTGGCAATTGTTTAAGAAGAAGGTGCCAGAGCTGCACATCAACTTCTTTGTCACTCAGCCTTGTGTTCTGTGTGTCCTGAGCTGACCTTTGCTGGAAACCGAGTAGGGGGCAGCTCCCCAGCCACCTAGTGATCACCAGAGACACCCCAAAAGGCCTAGGCAGGCATAGTAACAAATATTGGTATTGGACTTGTAAAGTGCCTTCTTTTGTATCCCACGGACACCGAAGTCAGGAGCTGTTTGCATCTGAATGGAAGAATCCACAAATGGGGCCAAAGACTCAATTATGCTGCACTGTTTTACCACAGCTATTTAAGAACAGCCCAATGTGTACCCTTGGGACTAGAATGGGAGGCATCACAAAAAATATAGTGAAGAAATGTGAATCACAGTGTGGATCCACAGATCCAGCCTCAGCCTCCCCTAGGACAAGCCAAAAAAAGGAACACACCAGGAAATTATTGGCGAATAGATTTCTCTCATTGCCATGGTAGAATGGGTATCAATACTTATTGGTAACAGTTGATATATTTCCTGGGAGTCTGAAGCTTTTCCCTGCCAAACCAACCAGGCTGAGGAGGTACTACTGAAAGAAATCATTCCTATGCACTGGATACCTATAGGTGTGTCAACAAACTGTCCTGGTTCTGGCCAGGACAGGGTTAATTTTTTGTGGTAGCTGGGAAGGGGCATGGCCAGGACTCAGAAGTTATTCTGTTATTCCCAAACCACCGGCAATCTCATTGCCAGGGGTTGGGGAAAAGGCTCTTTTCCAGGGAGAAGGGGATCCTTCCAGTCCAAATAATGTGCTGGAGAGAGCCGTCCAGTATTACTGGGAAATTTATCTATATGAATCCTTTCGTCTATCATTAGTGCCATTGCTGTTACCATTCCTTTTCTTTTCTAATTGCTGCTCCCAGTAAATTGTTCTTACCTCAACTCATGATCTTTGCCTTTTGTGCCTCCAATTCCCCTCCCCACTGCCACAGCAGGGAGGGGAAGGGGAGAGCAGGGGAGCGAGAGATCAGTGTGTGGTTTGGAGAGCCTCAGTGGGAGAACTGAACTGGGAAGTGCCATTCCCAAACCACGACAGCCTTAACTGGCACCCAACAAACGTGAGGCAGGAAGGGTTAACAACAGATCTGCCCAGAGCAGGCTGGAAGCAAACCTGATCCAAGCATTTGCTGTACTGGGTATGGAGCACCAGGCTCTGGGCAAGTTGAACAGTATAGTGGACTGTTAAAAACCACACTGAAAGCAGTGGGCAGTGGGACCTTCAAACATTGGGATCTACATTTAGTGAAGGCCACCTGGTCAGTGAACACCTGAGGCTACACTGATAGAGCTGGCCCTACCCAATCAAAATCTCCACGTACCTTAGAAGGAATAAAGGACAAAACAAAGAGGTCTGAGATGTTGCCACCAGCACTGCTGAGGGTCAGAATAACACCTAGATCCAGAGATAAACTCAATCCTTTTGAAATCTATAAAGAAGACCTTATCAGGTAGTCTTTTACAAACCACATTCTGTGAATATCTGGGTCATGAATACTTGTGTAATTATGTTATCTTTCTAGGGAGGGTTTTGTTCTCTATCAACAAGTACCCTCACTGCAGAAATCTGATTGATCTGGATCTTCCTGTTCATGACATCCAGTTGGGAGATTAAGTCTAAGACCATGGAACAATGAACCACCAAAGGAACAATGGAAAGGACCATACCAGGTTCATTTCCCAACATACACAGCTGTGAAACTTCAAGGACTACAGCTGTGGAACCACCATTCAGGACTGAAGAAAACTACAGGACCAGATAAGTGAGAAACCACCTCCTCTGGACCTTAGGGACTAAAAAAATTAAAAAGTAACTTCATGAACTGTGCCTGGGAAGAAGGCCTGTCTTACATAGAACTTGAATGCCCTCAAGGGGTAGTAGCAATTCCAACTGCAATAATTATTTTGGACAAACACAATTGCGCAGAGCACGATTGCCAAGACAGTGCCAGATGTCAAACTTGCTATAATGTTGGTATAATTTTATACTGGTTAGGATTGTTACTGTGACATGTTTCCCTGAATTGCCTTAACCATTCTGAATATGAAATTTATATAGGTAATCCTTTTGTTCTTTCTTGTCCAGTCAAAGACTGAAACAAGAAATCAATTGTACAATGGTTTAAGGAGGATGGAAGAGAATTTAAATTATTAATTAATGTTACAGCTAGATGGGAATCTGACAACACACACACTCTCTAAAATTTCCTTTGATACACAAGGAGGGTGAAGGTAAATATTACTGAGCTACAGGAGATAGAGTAGTAACAGAAACCCATTGGATACAAGTAAAGTTAAAAGGAAACCCCTGACCAGTAACACTTCCCAAAGTGCCTCAAAAATCAGGGAAATTAGCCTGTATGTAATTAAGAAGGTAGGGAAAAAACAAATACTATTTAACATTGACTGTACTTGAAACTATAGTATATGATATTCATGCTACTATTGCTCTAAACCTGATCAATAATGGAACCACAATGTATCCAGCAGGACACAGAGTATGGCCCATTAAGAAAGAAACAGATGACAAACCACAGGTGCCAGCACCTGTGCAGCACATGAACAATAGCTGAAGGAAATACAACTGAAATTCAAGATTTCTGCCTAGATATGGAACTTTGTAATTACATCTGTAATTCTGAAATTCCACCAGTGATTAATATAAAAATGATACTCAGATACATGGGTAAAAGGTGGGTATGCTTTAGTACTCTGTGTGAAGATTCAGAAATATATAATCAATTAAATCACATTCAAATTTTTGTGTTTGCAGATCTACCCAGAACAGAGGCTGTGATTTTAGCTATTCAACCCCCAGTAACTTCCTTTCAACTAGTAAAGCACCCCTTTATACACCTTGTATATCTTAATTTGAACTATACAACCTAGACCTACGGGTATGAGCATTATGCTAGTATAGGAATTGCTACAATGTAAAAATTGGCAAAGGCCTTTAAAAGAAGCTAAAAAGAGTAGCAGAAACACTTTCTTCCTATCCATCATGGCACTAAAGAAATCCATCAGGTAATGGAAAGAGCAAAGAAAGATAGAGATCCCCACAGGTGGGATAATTTAAGGCTGCACAAGCTCAGTGCCTGCTTTAAGTAGGCAGGAACTGTGGATTAGACAGGCAGTCTATGCAAACTTTAGTCTAAATTCTCACGCTTTTCACTCCTTGGTGTGCTTGGTTTCTGGAAAACTTCCCCCAACACCACGCACAGAATAAACAATGTCTCCTTTCTCAACCTGACCCTTCCTCTACGCTTACAGAGTCCTTAAAACCGGCAACAATGTTAGCCTACAACATCTGCTCCATTTTCTGCTGGTTGATCCCTGCTAGGAGTTAGGAATTAGACCCCCTTTCTACCCATCATTACAGGGTATTATGGTACTGAAGAAAATTTACAGCCAATTCTTTTCTTGAGGAAAGGCATTATATCCTGATTAAGTGAAAAGGAACATCTTTACCTTTATTTTATCTGTTTGGTTTAGACACAATAAGCCTTCTTAGCCCTTAGTAAGTGAAACAATAAATGTTGTTTTTACAGGGTTAAATGTTAATGACCCAGGATACACTCCTTTGTGGAACAGAGTAGTCTGACAAAACAACAAGTCCTGGATAGAAGTAGTAATAAGTCTGGTCTTGAAGGTACTGAGAAAGAATTTTCATTTGAGTATTTTACCTCAGTGAAAGTTTATGGCTATGAAAGGCAAAAATTCCAAGAGAGAGCTGACATATTTAACTGTCCTGGCAGTTTCTGCTGATCAGACCAAGAACTGGTTCATATGGATGCTTTGACTCCAGAAATATCTGAGGCAGTAGCTAAGGTTCTCCTTCTTACCCACTTTCCAGTTTTCCTAAAAGAGTTGCTTGCTCCTCACTCTGCCTACAATTGTTTATGCCAACAGAAGAACAATTACCATGAACATTTCACCAGAACAATGGTGAAATACCATTTTAACAAACATCCCCTACAGCTTCATCAGTGACTGCATTAGAAAAGCCACCGTCCCCTCTGATGAAGGTTACAGCGATGAAAATTTACTACACTTAAACACTGTGATTTATATTCACGAATGTAAGCAACAACTTGAGAAACATGTTCTGACCATTTTGTTCACAAGCAACCCAAACTGTTACAGAGCTATAAAAATAATCAGTAACCAACCGAACCTGTGATTTGTAGCAGCCATAGAGCGAGGCAGAGCCCGGCAGGGCGGCGCTGAACACGTCCGTGGGCCTCCCGCCCGCTTCCACATTGCCCCAGCAGCGGCCGCCGCCTCGGAACGCCACGTTGGGCTGCGGGGACAGGGAAAGGGACAGGGACATCAGTACACACAGAACGGCACGTGGCCTGCAGGGACAGGGACACCATTACACACACAGCAGCATGAGGGGCTGCAGGGACCGGGAAACAGGGACATTGTTACACACAGAATGCCATGAGGAGCTCAAGGGACAGGGACATCAGTACACACTGTTATAATTACACATAGAGACACAATCATAAACAGAGCTGACAGTTATGGATTTTATACCAATGTTAGCTTCTTTAACACTTCTAATTTACTGCTGGATTCTGTTCTATCTGAGTTTTTCAAGGATGTGGTTCTATATATGGATGTAAAACACTTTCTTATTTACCCTGAAGGAAAAGCTGAACCTACTAAAGCACAAGAAACTCCAAAGGTGTTCAGAGACAGAGGAGGTGCAGATCAAGAGGAAATCTGCACTGTCCCTGTTTCCACCAGCTGAGCTTCCCAACATCAGAGCCACCACAGAGGAACATCAAACACAGAAGAATGCTCAGAGAATCATGGCATGGTTTGAAGAGACCTTAAAGCTCATCCAGTTCCAACCACGGCCATGGGCATGGAACCCTTTCTCCAACAGCCTCCAACAGTAAAGGAATTATTCAGCCTTTACACATTCCTGGACATCTCTTGTCCTTCCATCACTGCTCCCATACATTGTTTAAGTTACATGATGGCATGGATGTGCATTTCCAGATGTCAGGAGCTGGAAATTTCCTACAATACACACCTGAGAGCTGTGATGGAAATCTGCTCCATTCTGTAACTATGGGGGAAACAACTCCAACTGGAGGGACACCCCTCCAAGTGCCAGAAATCACAGGCCAGTAGGAGCAAGGAATGAGAACAAACAAAAACTGAGGGCTCTTCTCCCAAGGGTGAGGCACACAAGGAAAAGCTAAACAAGCTAGCTAAAACCACCTTTAGCCAACAAATAGAAAAGTGAAGTTATTAGCATATTACCAAAGCAGCTCATTTGAAATGATGAATAAATCCAGAAAAGTCAAAGTTTCCCAGGATCAGGGTTCTGAATAAGCGCTGCTCTCTAGAAACACATCCCTCTCCAGCTCTCTGAGGGTGTACCAAGTGATCTTCATTGTAGCTCACACCACTATTACATTCAGATATTTTTCTGTGTTTTTCTGGCACACTTTCCAAATAAGTGAACACACAGAGTTATTGTGGAGCTCAGCTCTACGTCCTGAGCTTACTCTGCCATGTTTTCCCCTCAGAGATCGCTGTTCACGGGGACACCCCGCACTTGCATAGTCTGCAGTCCCACAAAACAAAGGTAAACTTGTAGGGCTAGAGGCAGCCCTAAAAACCCCACAAACCCATACTCTCTCCCTTTTCCCCCAAACAGGTGTTTTTCAGGATGCTGAGGTCTATTTTCCCCACAGGCCTGAGCTCTGTGTCTCACATGGGGAGGGGCTGGGACCCGGAGGGGACGGCGGGGCTCGGACACCCGCCAGGGGCACGCGGGTCGGGCCTCGGCGCCTCCTCAACGCCGACGGGGCCGAGCCCAGGACAGCCGCAGCGGCTCACCAAGTGTGTGACGGGCGGAGGCGCATAGCCAACCCCGTCCCCAGTCTCGGTCCCTGTCCCGCTCCCGTCCCTCACCTCCATGGCTCCGGGCCGGTCTCGGCGCGGCCCGCGCGGGGCGGCCTGAGGCGAGTTCCGGCCGTTGCCCTCGCGCCGGCCCAACCGCCGCCCCACCCCGCGCGCCCTCGCCCATTGGCCAGCTCCCGAGGCGCTCGGCCAATCAGCGCCCGCACGGCCGCCTCGTGCCTCCCCGCGCAACGTGAGCGGCTCTGTTCGCCACGCGGTGACAGCCACCCGGCGAGCAAAGGGCTGCGCTGCGATTGGCCCCACCCGGCGGCGTGCAACCAATGGGAAAACAGCTCGCTCGTGCCTCCCGCCAATGAGCGGCCGCGAAGGCGCCGCTCTCCCGGAGACAGCGCTGAGCGGCCCCTCCGGACCCCGGTCCTGTCACCCGCCGACACTGTCACTTCCCCCGCCCCGGATTCTGTCACCCCCGGGTCCTGTCACCCCCTGGATCCTGTCGCCCCTATCCCCGTCCCGAGGCTGCCCTCAGCTACTGCCCCCTCTCCGCCCTGATAACGAATCCATTTCCGTGCCGGGCCGTGCAGCTGCGGGATGGGCTCTGGAGGAGCCTGAGGCCTCTCCAAGCCTTTGCACAACAAAGGGGACCTGTGGCCCAGCCTGGGAACTGCACACGCAGGACACTGCAGGAGCTGGTGACCCCAGACTCTCCTGCACGCACACTGTATGGGTATACAAGCCAAGATTTCCTTTGTTTAGGGTCCCTCCTCAGAGGCACAAGTTTGATCTGTTATTTTGCTATTTAATTATTGCATCAAGGTTAGATAATCTCTATTGAGATGGCTGAGACTCTGCTGTGAGAAGCCTGGTCTGACTATGTGAGTGTGGAGGGTGTAGCTGCAAAAGGGCTTCGGTGCCAGCTCAGGTGGTGACAGTGACTGCCAGAGTGGCTCCTGGATGGTCGGACAGCCCTTCCACAGCAGCCCTGACCAGGTCTCAGCCATCTCCTCAGTCTGGCTCATCACTCACAGGAGCAAGAGGGACCCTCTGTCACCTGTCACCAGTGACAGAGCTGTCCCCAAGTACCTGTGGCAGGGTCTGTGCCCTGCTGGGGAGTCCCAGACCTCCAGGACTGCTTGGCTTGAAGAGAAGCCACAGGGGAGCTGGTGGCAGGGGGAGCTGGGACAAGCAGGGGGTCACAGCCTGTGTTTGTTTATACTTTTCACTGTTGCTGCTGGTTTAGATACTCTGACAGTGCATGAATATCACCGTTCTCACTGAAAATTACTAAGAAAACCCCACAGGCTCTCAAGCCAAACCTGACTTGTTTTCACTTCTAAAGATATTTTTTTTGCACTCCTCAAGCTGTTTTAAGGCATCTGGAGACATCATTTTTGCTGCCACCCCTATCTGGGCCACTCAGGGCAGTAAGTGCCCACAGAAGCAGACTTTTTTTTATAAATCCTGGTCTTTTGTGCTGCAATACATCTCTGACTTCCTCAGCGTGTGCTGCCAGCCTGCAGGATCATGGGGAGGGCAGCAGGGTAAGCCTGGAGGGCCAGGTCTGCCCAGCCCCTTCCTAAACCCACCCATGGACTCCAGACACAGATGTTCTGCCTCCTGGAAGCCAGAGGATTCATTCTAGGAGATGAGAGGGTAATCAGTGAAAGTCTTGGTTCCAGAGTCTGTCCCAGACCCCAGATCCATCCCTTGCTCCCTGCCCCAGGGAAGGGCTGTGGGGCAGGGATCTGGGGCTGGCTCAGGAGCAGCCAAGTGTGGGCTGGATCCCTTAATCCCTGATCTGCAGAGAAGTCGGTGTGACCTTTGTGCTTGGTTTGGGGGAGCTTTGTTTTGTTTTTCTTCCCCTTTTGAAATGGTGAAAAGTGGGGAAGCATGGCCGCTGTCTCACTGGCCCCCTCAGCTATTCCCTACAAATTCATACATTACATTTCCTGCATTTCTTGTTGCGAGAGACTCCCTTAAAGCCACAGAGCAGAGATCTGGGAAGCTGAGAGCAGCGAGAATCCCCCACAAACCTTATCTTTCAGCCAGAGCTCACTGCTGGGCTGAGCCTCCTGGCTGGGCACCTTTCCAGCTGCACAGGAGAATGGTGTCAGCACGCTCAGGTCGGGGCTCAGGACCTGTTGGGGTCTGGCTGTTGCCACCCCAAAGCACAGGGAATATTTGCAATACTTAACAACCACTTCCCAGAGCTGTTTTGCTGGCACAGTGATTTCTGTCGAGGGATGGTGAAACTGCTCAGCTGCAGGCAGGGGCAACAGGGTCTCACTGCAGGAGACGGAATCCTTGCACTGCTGGGATCAGCCTACAGCAGATTTAGGCACTGACCCCATTTCTTCTTCCCCTAGGGCCTGTGCTGTGCACTGAGGTACATCCACAGTCTGGGGCACTGACCACTCAGTGCCAGTGTGGTAGAGGCTACTCACTGCCAGTTTTCCATGGACCTGGCATTCCCCTCTGAGGCCCAGCTGACTCTGGTACCTGTTCAAGGCGGTAAGCAGCAGTTACAATCAGTATTAATATTTTATGATGCTGTCAAAGCCCATGCAGGAAGCTGCTGGGACAGGTTGCTAATGCATTAAAGCTCCCAGGATGTTTGGGTTGGCTTTGCAGACACCACTGAGCTTTGGGGTTGGAGTGTTTGCCATCACCTCCTTCAGAACACAAACCTCAGAGCACAGCTGGGATTTCATCTCTGGCTGAACACCACACAGAGGGGTGAGCTCTGTGAAGAAGCCATTGTCACCTCTCAGCACCGCTCCTCTAGTGTGATCTGCTTCTCCAGGGCAAAACACTATTTCAGGTGAATCCCATGCGGATCCACATCCCAAAGCCTGGCTGGAAGCTCTCAGTGCTCAGGCAGGACCCGGTGGTGAAGCAGCAGAGCTGCAGCGAGCTGACACCGTGTGGGGAATGATGGGCTGGGGATGGGCTGGAGGAGCCCTGGGCCCCCTGCCCCAGGAACGAGCCACGTCCGGGTGTGACACCTGCGAGGGGTTCGGTGGCAGCTCTGAGCTCCCATTACTGCCTCTCAGGCTCACACACCTGTGACTGTTATCACAAATATAAACAACCATTAGTGTCAGCCAGGTGCTGCCGAATGGGAAGTCCCGTCAGGGAAACAGTCAAGCCGTTAGATGTCATCGAAGGAGACCACGATGCCTGGTTTACAACAGCTGCTGTGCGACCTCTTTGGAGCAGGAACAGCATCAAAGCCAGATTAAAAATTAAATTAAAAGAGAAATAATTAAAAAAAAATGTACAGTTTAAAAAATATTAAATTAGTATTATGCTTTATTATATAAAAAATATATCATCCTGTATTATTATACAATATGCTATACAATACAGAATGTAAACATTATTATATTAATATTACTAAAATGATGAACAATTATTATAAACATTATTAATATTTAATCAAAACTACATTAAAATAGAATTAAATAATTTAAAGAATTAAAGCCGAGGTTGCCAGGCGGCCCGGCCCCGTTCACCCTCACACCACTGCGCTTAGTCCATCCCGCTGCACTGCGAGATAGGGACAGGGAACGGGACCGGGACCAGCCAAGCCACGCCAGATGGTCGGACAGCAAGCCTCCAGGTTGCCATCGCCTTCCCGGCCAGGCACCCCTCATGTCCTTCCCCCAACCCCGTACTCGGCACCCGCGGATCCCCGGGAATACCGGTACCGTCCGGGAACCTCGGCACCACCCACCGGGCCCCACCGACCAATCGCCGCAGCTCTCCCGATGACTGACAGCAGAGCGCCCCGCCCCTCACGGCCAGGCCGATGGGCGCGTCGTTCCGTGACGCACCCCTCAGTGCCTTGAGCGGCGGACGGAGCGACCAATGGAAAGCCGGAGTCGCACAGGGGGCGTGACCGCTCCGCAGCTGAGGCCCCGCCCTGGCCCGCCGCCGCGCCTGCGCTGCACCGCCCCCTGGCGGCCGCGGGGAGGGTCTGTCGGTCGGCGCTGCGGCAACATGGCGGGGCGGGTAAGTGGGGGGGACACGGACCGGCCGCTATCGCCCATCCCTGCTCCCTCCTCTGCTCCCTCCTCTGCTCCTGCTCCTCCCTGCGCCACCGCGGCTTTGGGAGCTTCTCGCAACCCCGCTGCCAGGAGGCCGTTCAGCCCTGGGGGGTCTCCCGGCCGTGCTGTGAGGCTATGATGACCCCCTCACCCCCAGCGGTGTGGGGGTTCCTGACGATCCTGTGAGGCTGTGGAGACCCCCCCAGTGGTGTGGGGGGCTGGGGGGTGACTCCTCTCCCCCTGTTCCCCGGGGGTTTCGAGAGGCTGAGGTGGCCTCTTGGTGATGTGGCATGTGGGACAGGACTGGGGTTCCTTCGGCACCCGGGGCAAGGGTGACCAGTCTTCCTTTGGGGCAGGATTTTAGGGTCCCTCAGGGGTGCTGTGAGACCCGGCTGGCCGCTTGGCAATGTGGAATGTGGGACAGGACTGGGGGTTCCCTCAGGAGCACTGTGAGTCCAGGGTGACCCCTCTCCATGTGGGTGTGAGGCAGGATTTAGGATTCCCTAAGGGTGCCGTGAGGTTGCAGTGGCCTTGTGGGTTGCAGAGCTGGATTTTTGGGGTTTCCTGGAGGTGCTCAGAGGCTGTGGTGACCCCTTGATGCTGTGGGATGAGTGTCTAGGGCTCCCTCAGGATTTGGGGTGCTGCCTCACACTGTAGTGTGGGGCGGGATTGTGGGGTCCCTTGACAGTGCAGTGAAACCCAGGGGTGTCTTGGTGCTGCTGGCAGAATTTGGGGTGCCCCAGGGTGCTGTGAGGCTCTGGTGACCCCTCTCCCTGTGGGCTGTGGGCAGGCACCTTTAGGGATGCTGTGGCAGGGGGTGATCCCTTGGTGCTCTGGGATGTGGGGCAGACATCTGGGATTTACTGAGGGGCCTCTGTGAGTTTGGGGTGCCCCTGTCTCCGTGGGGTGTGCAGCAAGATTCTAGGGTCCCCTAAAGGTGGTGTGAGGCCCTGGTGACCTCTGGTGCTGTAGGATATGGGGAGATTTTCTCCTGCGGGATCCAGCCAGGTGCTGTTTTATGATGGGGATCCACCTTTTGTTGTGTGGAAACACCTTAAGGGTTGTGCAGTGGTTTTATTCTGTATTAATTTAAAAAATAAAAAAATCCTTTATTAGTGATAGATCACATCAGCAAGTGGCCAGAAAGGCTTTAAAATATGAAGGAACAGCCTCGTCTGTGAAATCCCTTCTGGTGCTGCCTAACATCCCCTCTTTTTCAGTTGTCCAGGTGCTGCAGGATGTGTTTGGATTTTTCTGCTCTGCCAAGAGCTCAGTCATGCTTTGCTGGGTATCAGCCTGGGAAAGTCACATTTTTCCTTAGTGCTTGCCTCTGTCTGGAATCGTGTCTCTGGGCCAAGTAATTCAGTGGTTGAAATGCTGGGGAATTGGTTTTCCAAGTGTTTTTTGCGTTGTGCTGGGCTGGTGGATGGAGGGCAGCTGGTGCAGTGCTGTGGTGCAGAGCAGGGGTGAGAAATCTGGCCCAGTGACGTGCTGTGCATCACAGGTGCTCCAGTGCCACCCCTGAAATGTGCTGAGTAATTGAGGAAAACTCCACCTTTTGTGGTGTGTCTCTCCTTAGGAGCTTTTCCTCTGTCTCTGCTCCAGATTCCTGGTCTCACCTTCTTCCTTGCACCTTTTTTTCTTCATCTCACCTTTTGTACTAAACCCAGGGAAATCTGTGAGCCTTGACTGGCTTTTTTCAGCTTACTGATGTCCAGAGCAGGAGCCCAGTGCTCTGGTCAGTGGTAAGATCATTTTAACCACCCTGGATGTGGTTCTGAGTCTCCTTGGGCCTAAACCAACCCTGCTGCAGTGGTCCTGCCTTGCCCCTGCTCCTCTGAGCCCTCCTAGCTGTGTCCTCAGGGAACACCCTGGTGCATCTCTGAGTGCTGGGATTGATGACTGGGGATGTGGGGAGGAAGAAGGATCAACCTCAGCTTTATTCTTCTGCTTTGAGCTTTTCTGCTACTAAAAACCTGAGAAAATATGCCTTCATTTGACCAGCTTGGAAGCCTGGTGAAGGAAAGAGGGATTTATGTGAATTTAAAGGAAAGATTGATGCTTAGTTGCCTCCTAATCTGGCAGTTGGATGGGTGATGCTCTCCTTGGGTTATCAGGAAGCTTCTTAGTAGTCAGTGTTTCCATGATTTGCCTGCAGATGCAGTTGTTGCAGATTTATCAGGTTATTTAATTCTGCAAAGACAGTCCTTAAGCTGAGTGTTCCATCTCGCTCTCCAAGCTGGGTCTGGTCCTTCGATTGCTTTCTGTGGGAGCTGCCTGCTCCTTCCAGCTGGCCCGTGGGCCAGCAGCAGTGCTGGGGAGGGTGAGGAGCAGGGGGAGCAGGCAGCAGCACCCTCGGGCTGCGACACTGGAGCTGTGTCAGGGTAAACACGGAACAGTTGGTGGGAGGATGGAGGTGTGTGATATCTCCAGGCACAACAGGTGAGGCTGATGCCGGAACACAGGTGCTGGTCTGTTGTCAGCGTTTTTAACAGGTGCTTCAACCTGCAGGATGAGAAGAGGAGCTTCAGTGACTCCTCCTGCCCTGCAAATCTGTTCTACAATGCCATTTAGAACTTAATCTCTTTTAATGGACTCGTGTGATTTGATTTGTGCATGTACATTCTCACAGGGAGAAATGAATGGCTGCCCTGATGTACGAGAGAGACAAAATATTTAAACTTCTAGTAACATTTTGAATAATTCTGGTGAATGATAAACCAAATCTGATTAATTGTGTGATGCTGTTTCAGGTGTGTTACTCTGCTCCCCTAATTGCACTGGGTCTCTCCATGGCAAGGAAGAGATGGTGATTAGCAGTGATTGAAGTTTACAGGAAAAACAGTTTATGATGATTAGAAATAATGGCTGTTTCTGTAATAATTTATTCTGTATCTCTGCATGGGGATCATTAGGCACGCAGGCAGAGCAGTGAGGCATCTGCAGGAGAGAGAATGGTGGGAAGCTGCTGTGTCTGTAGCTGGTTATGGACCTCTTGTACCAAGTGGACCCCTGGAAGTTCACTGGTGCTGTCTGTAACTAATTGATTTGAACTACACCAGGAATTAGTTCCCAAAGGGATCTAGAAAGGCCAGATGATTTCTTTGCCTTGTTCCAGTGAGGGTCAAGCTGTGGATCCAGCACAAGCTGCATTTCTGCCTGTGTCTGCACAGGCTGGAGAGCTCCATGGGACTCGGGTGGGGCAGGGAGCAAGGTCAGTGCTGCTGGCTCCCCTGGCAGCAGAGCTGCACACAGCCTGTGTGTGCAGGGTGCTCTTGTGGATGTTGGTGGGGCTCCCTCAGCAGAGACACCGGTGTGGTTTGCTTTAAGGAATATGAGTTTTATGATAGGTGAGCTTGTGTAAGAGTTCATGGGTAGAAATAATGGCTGCTTTAGGGGGTGTCCCTGGTGTAACACACCCACTTTTGTTCCTCTGCTGTTTTGGGCTCCTTTGGGGTGGTGTTGCCTTTAGCCCAGTGAGAGCACACTCTGCCCTGTTGGCTTCTCAGAAGAGATTCCCTTTGTGTTGGGTTGGAAATGGTTTTGGATCACTAGGTACTGGATGGTGTCTGACCCTGCAGAGTGTGCTGTCACTCCTGTTGAGAGCCTGAGACTGAGCACAGGGTCCTGCTGGTATCTGGTGACACCAGGTGTCCAATCCAGAGGTGCAGCAGGAGTGGGAAGATGGTGAAGGACAGACTGAGTCCCTTGGTGTTCTGTGCTGCCAAAGGCATTGCTGGCCTAACCCTGCTCTCTTCCTGCAGCCAGCACAGAATCCTGGAATGGGTTGGGTTTGAAGGGGCCTTAAACCCACCCAGTTCCAGCCCCTGCCATGGGCAGGGACACCTCCCACTATCCCAGGCTGCTCCAAGCCCCATCCAGCCTGGCCTTGGACACTGCCAGGGATCCAGGGGCAGCAACAGCTGCTCTGGGCACCCTGGGCCAGGGCCTGCCCACCCTCACAGGGAGCAATTCCTTCCTAACATTTAATCCATATAATATACCTGAAACAGCATTAGACAATGAATAACATTTGGCTTATTATTTGTGTGAACTATTTAAAAAGACTTAAAATGTAGACAGTGTGGTTTTAGGTTGGATGGTTTGGTAGGCACTTTGAAGTAATGGGGGCTGGGCTTTATGTTTATGGGTTAAAGCTGTAAGGTGATTTCTGATAACATATGGAACCAGCCTTTAGCGATGCAGGCATTGTCAGGCAACTAAAGAAACGTTTATGAATCAACTTAGTTCCTTCTTGCAGCCCGCTATCATCACTTGGGGTTTTTTTTAGTATTTCCTAGTGTGTAATATGAAGAAATGGGTTTTTAGCAATGTTTCAGGGAAATGGGAGAAAACTCTATATGAATCTTTGTTTCTGTGATCACTTCTGCAACCTCGTAACTGTCTTGTGAAATCATCACAAATCAACGCGCGGCCTGCTTTCGGGACTTCTGCCTTGCTGAATTATTTAAAATAAAGGCACATAATTTGTTAAAAACTCTAAAATTATTTAGAATAAAATTCTGCTGACCGTATGAATGTTTGTTTGCGTGGGATATCTGGCCCTGTCATCTTTGATTAATTTGTTGCTTGGCTTAGTGTTGCAGAAGCAGTGTGTCCTAAGCTTGTGCTTAAAAAGTCACTGCCACAGGGAGACGTCAGTGCTGCCTCTCCATCTCCAGTTTTTGGGGTGCTGGTGTATCACACCTCTTCTATTTTGTGGACCGGCCAGAATAATTAAACTTAGGTAATAGTTTTTTTTAGTAGGAAAAAGTCTTTTTAAAAAGTCAGAGAATCCTTTTGAGGATCATTTAAAGTGTGAATTTCTTAAGCATTACTTGTAATTTTTTTTTCCCAGAGCACAACAAGATCATCTCTTTTCCTTTCCTATTCTGGGTTCTGTGCCTCAGACCGCAGAGGTCATTCAGAAGACCCTGAGGCTCAGGATAAACCCTGACTGAATATGGAAGAAATTCTGGCATAAAATCAGATCTACTTGAGTCCATAGAGAAGCAGTCCCTAGAAAGTGGTGGCACTTCTGTTTTGCTGAATTACTCACCAGGCAGCATGTAGTTTCAGTGCAATGAAATTATCATTGATTCCTTTTTTTTTTTTTTAACATGAAAACAACTAAAATGTAGGTCCCCGTGTCATGGAGCGATCTTTTTTTGATCCAGGGTTGGTGGACATGTTCAGGTGCGCTCACAAGTGCAGGAGGGGATGAGCTTTGGGGAGAGTTGGTGCAGTGACACCCCTGAGCAGTGGGACAGAGATCTTGGGAATGGAGTGGCTTTTGGAAGGATGAGGTTCAGCGCAGGGGCTCTGCGTGATGTGTTCAGGATGCTGTCTCACACTGGGGAGGTTGTCTGGCAGAGACCAGTACCAGGTGTTTTGTGAGGAAACACCCATATTGACCATCTCCAGAAGGTTTTCAGACCCCCAGGAATTGGAGAGCTGTGTTGGAGAAGGTCTGTGAACAGAAAAAGCCAAACAAGAAACCCAATTGCTAAAATTAATGGAAGAGCTTCCAGTGCAGTGCCCTGGAACCATGTCTGAGGCAGCTGATTTTGCTGCTGCTCACAAACCAAGGCTGGGTATGCACTTCCTCAGGCACTCCTGCCCTGCTGCTCTGCTCCTTCCTGTGCAGGCAGATCCTGCCCTCAGGGAGGTCAAAGGCTTGAAGTATGAAAAGATTTAACACATTTCACCAGTCTCCTGGGATGCAATAAAGCAATGACCTTCTATCAAAAGATCTGGAGTAATTGATGCCTTGGAGTTGTGTCATGTGCTTTTTCTGTAAAAATAGAGCAGTACTTGCAAGCTGCTGCATCTTTAATTGCTGGTGACTGGGTGGTGTTTGGTACATCAGAGTCATGGGAAGTTCAGTGCCAGGTGCTGCCCCGTGTCAGTGCTGGGCACTGTAAATCCTCAGGGACAGCAGCATCCTGGGCTTTCACAGGGTGAGTTTCAAGGGGAATATTTTTAACATTAACATATATTCATATTGTCCCTGTTGCCATTGGGTAAATTTTCTAAATAAATGAGATTAAATTGGCATCCATGAGGTGTCCTCACTGCTCATGTGGCAAAATCCTGTGACCTACATGTCAGGCCCACAACTTACTATGGTGGGGTGGTGGTTCATTCTCTTGGCATTTTTAAAAGATGTTTAGATGCAATGCAACAAGCAACAATTCCCTGTAATTAAATTGTTGATCATCCTGGCTTCAGAAAGGAACGTGAGGCAACATCCACTCAAAAAATGGATGTGTTAATTAAAATGCACATATCCTGGGTCATTATTGCTTAATAGGAGGATGGAGCTGCTGTTCCTGCTGAGCTGTCAGAGAACAGCTCCCTGGTTCTGTGGCACAGCAGCTCAGGTACAGATCTATTTGCTAAAATCACTGATCATATTGTGAAGGACATCTTTGGGCAGAGCAACCTGTGTAATTTGATTGTAAATACTCTGCTTGGAGAGGGTCTCCTTTAGCACTCTTGTTTCTTCTGCTCTGTTGGATCAGGGAGACCCTTGGAACTCTGCTCTTGGGACTGTAAATTGTCTTTCTTATGATGTTGGCAAATACTGGCAATAGCAGAGCCGGATTCCCGAAGCTGTGAGCACCTTGTTGACTGCAGGTAAACAACGTTGGAGTGACAGAGCCGCCCCTGCAGATCTGAGTTCATTTGAACTTTGCAAACAAAGAGAAGCAGCAGTAAAACCCAGTGTTCTTTAATTGTGGGAGTGGCCCTTCTGCCCTGATGAAGTGGCTCTGGGGTGCCAGGATGGGCAGTAATTTCCGGATTCCGGCCCAGAGAGCACAGGGCTGCTCTCAGAGAGAGCAACTGGGAAATGTGTTGAGTGTTTGATAAAGAGTGAAGAGTGTCTGGTGTCTCCTGCTGCCTGTCTGTGCTGGGGAGAGCTCTTGCCAGGCAGGGATGTTACAGCTGCCACGGGCAGGGAGAACATTCCCCGATTCATTTCCAGCCCTGGGTGATGCAGGAGGTGCTGCTGGGAGCTCTTCCCTCTCTCCTCCTCTGAGCTGTTTGGGTTTCTGCGGTGCAGGGGTGGCCTGGCACAGCACGATCACAGGGGTGATTCACAGCGTGGGAAGGAGGGATCCATCTCATCCAGGCTTCTCTGGATGCTGTGCTGAGGCTGCCTGCTGGAGGCTCACTCAGTGTTCCCTGGCTCTGTCAAAAATGTGAATATTAGTTCTGAGATTTTAGCTTCCCAATGTGTTCCTCTTTATTTGGAGAAGAAAACTGGTATTTTAGAGTTTGTTGTTGAGACAGAGTGCGGCTCCTTCCTGAAGAGAAGAAAAGCTTGCAGCAAACAAATAGAGGTCATGTGGAGCAGGTGGAATGGCCAGGCCTGAGCAGGGAGTCAAGGCTGTGTGTTCCAGGGACAGCAGCTTATCCTGCCAGCACAGCCACTGCAGGTCTGGAAAGGCCTGTCTGGCCAGGCCTGCTGGTCCAAAAAGTTCCTTGTGGGTTCATGTCCTCTTGTGGCTGTGGAAATATGGAAGCTTTATTCAATATTTTTTTTGTCCAGATGTCCAGATCTGCAAGCTACTAAACTTTCTTTATTAATTTTAAAAATTATTTAGAACCACAGCATTTAGGACAACCTGTGTTCCTGAGTCTGGTCCCTGATGGTGACAGCATGTTGTCATTCCTTTTATGAATATTACTGAATTGTTCTTTAGGGGAGCCTTGGTTTTCTCTTTACTGTTTCCCCGTGTCTCAGAGCCAGCTTCCCCTCCAGGCCAGGAACCCGCTCTTACCTGCCAGCCAGGAGCTCTGCTGGAGTTGCTGTTTTATGCCCATTTCTTGTGTCCTTCAGTGTTGAGTTGTTGCTCAGCTCCGTGGTGTGTTATGGCTGTAGAGAGCAGGCACAGTCCTTGGGCTTCCCCGTGCTGGGAGCTGTGTTGGTGCTGAGCCAGCTCTGCAGCTCATCCTCCTGCTGGAGCTGCTGGTTGTCCCCTGTGTGCAGCCAGAGGTGTAATGTCCACCTCGGGTCCTGGTGTGCCTTGTGTCTAGAGATAAAAGCAGAGCTTTGTGCGTGTGTTTTCTGTCAGGAGCGTACTTCTGGATAACGTGTAGGATCTATGATTCATCATGTCAGTTCCCTGTTTATCTTCAGAGCTCCTTTGACATCATAATTCTTCCTGTCAGCATTCAAGCTTCACTTTATTGGCAGACTCGTGTTGGTGAGTGAGTGTTTGATTTGGAGTCAGCCGTGGTTCCATGCAGCCCGCAGAGCCTGCACGGGCTCTAGGGAGTTGGACTGAACTGCTTCCCAGGAATTACACTTGCACAGGTGGTTCTCTGCCCTCTTTGGATGGTGAGGCTCTGGGCTCGGAGAGACTTTGGTGCCCAGCAACTGTGACCGGAAAGCTTGGGTGCTTTTTGGAGCAGAGATCCCCATATCAGTGCAGCTGGCAGTGGGCTCTGCTGGGGAAATGGAAATGTCGGGTACCCAGAGTTGTCATGTTTCCTAACACTCCTCTTCCAGCACCTGTGTGCCAGAAATTCCATCTCTGTGCACCTGCATATACATAGGATGTGTATCTGTGTCTGTTTTACACAAAGGAGAATTTTAAACATACAATACTTGAACAATATTTGTCTTGTACAAACCATGTGAGAAAGGGGCACAGAACCAAACCTGCCTTGGCTTTAGAGGCTGTTTCATAATCTCTTGCTCAGCATTAGGAAATGAGATGAGTTCAGATGTCTTGGATGAGGAGCATCTCTGCCTTAGCACTTAATGTTTCATCTGTTCTCAGTACCAGCTGTCAGCAGTGCACTTCAGCCACTACTCTATCTCTGTGGGGAGTAAAATGTTTTACCTTGGCTTCCTCTATCATCAGCTTTAATGATTCACAAGAGGTGAATTGACAAAATACAGGAGGTGTGGTTTTTATATGTGTGAAAATATCCAAACCACTTTCTGGGCTTTGGCAGGGGTTTGGACTGGATGATCTCCAGGGGGCCCTTCCAACCCCAGCTATTCTGTGATTTTGTGAACACTTGAGTTTCTTATTTTCTGTGCAGGAAAATGAGTCCTTTCAGATTTGGAACAAAATTTCTGAAACATCAGATGTTATGGTGATTGTTTCTGTTATGTAGCTGTTTGTTCTTCAGGGCAACTTTTCTTTGTAAAAATAAAATATGCCAGCGTTATTAATCGTCCTGGGTTTTGAGGCAACATTACTCCTGTATCATAAACCCAGAGATGGGGTCCTTCACATTTGTCTCTTAGAGTGAGATTTATCAGTGCATCATATGGTCTTGTTTTCCTCTGGGCAAACAGCAGGAGTGCTGGAACAGGCCTCTGCACAGGTCTGGGTTTAATAGCAGGTGCTGCCTGGCTGATGCTGGATGCTGTAACTGGGAATGCTTTAGCAGTGTGCAGTCACCACCTTAGTACCGTGCTGTCCTTGGAGTTTCCTCTTTGCATAAACCAGAACATCACCTGGAGGCAGGGATTGTTTGCCTACTTTAACCCTAATTTGCCTTCTTTAAGCCAAATCTATCTATGTTGTGGATGTGGGTGTAACAGCAGCCTGTGAGTGTGTGTGGGTCACCTCCAGCCTGGCAGTGCTGGGGGTGACTGTGGCAGGTGGAATCTGCTGTCACCTGCAGGAGCTTGCTTTCTGGTTCCTTAGAACTGTCTTGCCTGGTTGCCAGCAGTAACCTGCCAGTTTGCTTAACATTAGTTTGTGTAAATCTACTTTGAGATTCCTAGGAATACTTACAAGGATTTTTGTACCCCTATACCCTGATGTGGTGTGTTAGTGCTGACAGTGGGTGCGGGATGGCAGAGAGGGGAGAGGGGCACGTTCTGGGAGTCCTTGTGCTGCTGTCCTGGGAAACTGGAACCCAAAATGCAAGAGCTTAAAGTGTCCCTGACAGCAGCACCACTGGCATATGCCATCCATGTGTTCTAGCCCTTGACTGCTGCATTTATGCCAGGAAAGCTTCCTCAGGAGCAGCCTGTGCCAGTGTCCTAGCTGTGACAGCTTGACAGAGACAAGGATCCATCTCTGGGCACAGCAGCTCTGGGGTATGAGCTCTGCAGGGAGGGCAGGTAAAAGGAAGCCCCTGCAGCTCCTCACAGCAGTGTGTTCCTCCTTCCTGCCTGGGTGATTTCCATTTTAATTGTCAACACTTCCATGACCAGATTTCCTCAAGTTGTCCCTTGCACCCTTGTGGAACTCCATGCCCGGGAGTGATACCCCTGCCTTGCAGCTGTTTGATGTTAAAACCTTTTCAGAATATAGATAATGTTCTGAAGGTCTGCAAAACCTTGGAGCTTGAGGAGGATGTGTAGTGGAGGGCTGGGACCAGATTTGCTGCCTGGACTGTTGGTCAATGCCAGGGAGAAATGGGCTCCTGCCAGAGGAGGATGAGCCAGGCTCTGGGGTGGTTGGCATGGTGGGTGCTGCTGCTGCAGCCACGTTATTTCACGTGTCAGACACTCCAGGGTGTTTTGCCATCATCTCTCCTCTGCTGCAGAGCTTGCAGTTGTTGCTGGGTTTGGAATGCATTGCTTGCTATTCCTGCATTTCCTAAAGCACTGTGTTCCCAGTGCAGATGGGAGCGGCAGCTTGGCTGGGTGCTCGCTGTGTGTAGGAAGCAGTTTGTCACCGAGGATTAAAAATGCAGTTGAGGACTAGTGCTGTAAAAAGGTTTAATCCAGGAGCTCCGTGTCCACTTTTCTCCAGAAATATCCCCTGTAATGCGTTTTATCAGGGCACGTCCTTCACAAAACTGTGCCCTGCAGATGGGAGAAGTGATAAAATGGTGAATGTTTGCTGTGATGTGTCCCAAGGGAAAGGGCCTCAGCAGACATGTTGTGTATCTCATAAATCCACTGATGTCATATATTTTATTACAAGAACGTTTGAGTCTTTTATTAAACTCAGCATTCAGGTAGATAAATCTGCTTCAGGCCTGAAAATGGAATCTTTTTTGATTGTCACATATGTCAAGGCCAATTGAGCAGTATTTAGTTGAAGTAATGAGTTGGTCTTTTTCTAAATAGCAAGTGCTTGAGATAAATCACATTGTGCCATTAAAGTTCATCTGAACTTTAGGGCAGGCTGGAGGGGGATTTCTCTGACTCTTGTCCCAGAGGGGTTGGGGAAGGAAGGCTGAGCAGGGCAGTAACTCCTGGAAAATGATTGAGATGTGTGTGTTGGGATCAGTGGGTTTCCTGTGCTTGCTGCTGGGATTTAAGGGTGCCTTAAGAGAAAATCCGTCCTGAATTACTTTTAGCAATAGGGTGACGCTGTCAAATAGTTTCTGTTGCGCTGCCTGCAAATTTGTATCTGACAGAGGTAGCTGTGCTTTGATTCTCAAAATGACACCTTGGGGGGCAAGTTTCGCTTTTCCCCAAATGAAATTTCTTCAGTCCATAGCTAATGATAGAAACATCCTCCTTTTCTCCACTTCTGGAGGCATTTTGATCCCAATTTTCATTGATCAGCCATTGTTTTGTGGTATAATTCTTCAGGAGCAGGTGGCGTGAGGGTGTAGGATGGGGCTGAGGTCCCTCTGCTGTGCTCCCCCCATGCTCCATCCTGCCCCATGATGGGGATCAGCAGCTTGGGCTGGGAGTGCTGCTATTTTGGTTTTTAATTGCTGATTGATGAGTAACAGTGGAAGGGACAAAAATGAACAGATACTCCTGAAAAAGGATTGGTCCTCTGACATAAGGGAATAAAAAGAGGGGGAGGACTCCCCCACAAAATTTGTTACAGTAATTTTTTTTCATACTGATAGGCTGCAACCAACTATTTTACCTAATTTTCTTCTGCATGTTACAGATCTGGGATGTTTCCTATAGAGTGGAAAATATTCACATGATATTTCTTTTGAGAAGTGATACAAAGGGATTGTGGGGTTGGATAGCAGCTGGCTGAGGTTAAACCTTCCTGTGGACTCTCAGTGCTGCCCTGTACTGCACTGGGTGAAGGGGTTTATGCAGAATGGATATGCTGAAATTCCAGTTTTCTGAGTTATGTTCAGGGAAGAGGGAAGATCACCTTCTTTCCCTTTCTCCCCACATGGGCTCTGTGACCCAGCCCAGCACTATGAGACAGGGTTGTAGGAGAGCTGCTCTGGCTCCAGGCTGCTTTCCCTTCGCAGCTTTCAGAATATCCCAGTGTCCTGTCACTGGGCAAGAAATGCCTTCCAGGGAATGCTGGTTACCTGCTGCCTTGTGGCAGCATTTGGGGAAGCTTTACGAGTACCAGGGTTCACTTGCAAGTTAACAGTGTTTGCCTTGCAGGCTTTCCCCCAGGTAATTTTAAAGTATTTATGTAGAAAATACAAAGTACATAATAGTCCCAAAATGCAGAGCTTTGGAATACAAGTACCTGTGACATGTGGAAATGTTTGGAGGAACATGGAAGCGGAGCTTGTTGATACCAGTGGGCTCTCAGAGTGTGCCAGGACTCAGGAGACCTGTTTTGTGCTTTGTGGTTTTGCAGAAGTCTTGAGGCTTGGCTTGGTGAAGGAGGAATAGAATTTAGTTTGACTTTTTTTTCCATTCCTCCCTTGTAGCCTATGCAAGCAGCGAGATGTCCCACTGATGAGCTGTCCTTAACCAACTGTGCTGTGGTGAACGAGAAGGACTTCCAGTCTGGGCAGTAAGTGTGCACTGTTGCTCTTTCAGCTTTTAACCAAAAAGGAATTGTTTTCAAAATTTGGATGGAGGGGGAATGACATTTCAGCTTTGGAAAGGTGAACACACCAGTTTGGTTAACAAAACTTCTGTGTCTGTAGAGATCAGAACTTTCAATGTGGCTCTTTCTGGAAATGGGAAATGCTGGGAGAAGGATGACTGTTTCTCTGAAGCATTTCTTTCTTGGGAACTGCATCTGCTTAACTAATACAATAATTATTTTAATGAAGTACTTTTTGTGATCATTTTTGTTTTGGTTTTACTGTTGTTCCTGTTACATAGTGAGAATATTTGAACTATTTAAAAAATGTTTTTATCATTGTGTTACTTGGGGCATCTTCTCACTTTTACATCATATGGGAGTGCTGAACAGAGCCAGGAGAACTCTCTCTTGTTCTTGGGATTTTCATACACAAGAACAAAAGGGAGAAGCAGCCAGAGTGTGGCCACAAGTTGTGTTCTTTAATTGCAGTTCTGGGGTGGCTGATGGAATATGACTCTGGGATTTACTTCTGTTAGGTGGAAAACACATGGATTTTTCAGCTCAGCCCAAATAGAAAGGGTTTTGTATTACACGAAGCCAATTCACATACTCAGATTCTTTGCTTTGCTGCAGCTTTAGGGAAGCTCTGACAGATTTTAGACAGAAGTCATTAATTTCAGCTGAAAGTGCAGCACAAGACAGAAGGGCTTGGGTTTGAAAAATGGGGAAAATGTTAAAGGAGATACTGAATGATATGCCCAGGCCTTATATAAAATACCTGCCCCAGGTGAACTCTGCTAAGGGTGGAGAGCACAGCGGTGCTGAACTGCAGGAATGCAGGGGTGTGTTTAGGGATGGGTTTGCCTGTCTGTGCTGTCAGTCAGCTCTGCTGCCCTGGGACCTGTCCTGGCTCTGGAGCAATGAACTGAACTGTGATTTCACGAGCCCAGCTGGAGTATAAAATGCCAAAACCAAACAAAGCCACCCTTTAAACAAGCACAACTTTTAGAGTCAGAAGGAGGCAAAAGTGTCTGCTTGGGCAGAAAAGTGCCCTCATCTTCTCAAAATATGGGTTTCTCCAGGTTGATTTTTTTCCCAAGTAATTGAGTTACAAAAATACCTGAACTGAGCATTGTACCTCATGCATTATAAAAACTTTAATTTCCTCCAGTATGGATGTCCTGGAGGGACCCAGCTGCCAGACCTGCAGCCGGCTGTGTTC
Source organism: Acrocephalus scirpaceus scirpaceus (assembly GCA_910950805.1). Classification (NCBI taxonomy): domain Eukaryota; kingdom Metazoa; phylum Chordata; class Aves; order Passeriformes; family Sylviidae; genus Acrocephalus; species Acrocephalus scirpaceus. Next base: position 1,680,276 of record OU383798.1, read on the forward strand.
CTTTTGCTTCCAGAACCCTCTCTCCTGGCATTTGTGGCAGCGTGCAGGAAGCAGTGCCCCGGGATGCGCTGCCTCAGCAGGCTGGATGTGGTTCTGGCTGTTCCCATTCCCCTGGGAGCTGTTTATTTCTGGCAGTCGGTGCTCACACACCAGCAGTGTGTGTTTGGTGGGGAGCAGATGCTGCAGATGGCTGCAGTGTCAGATGGAGCACGGGCAGCTCCCGTGTTGGGCCTGGAGCTGGTGCTGCATTGCAGATCCCTGGGGCCAGCCCTGAAGCCAGCCCTGCAGCTCCCTGGCTCGAGTCCCTCATTGTTGGGATACAAATCCCTCTGGGCCACATCCACACAGGCCCAGGGGTGTTCAGAAATGTGAGGGCTGAATTTAAACCTTCAGAGAAACTAAAATACATGAATCCACACAGACGTGAGGTAGAAATGTAAGTTTAGTTTTAAATAAGTAGAGAATCTTTTAAGTGCCTTAAGCAAATAAGAAACTGTATTAGTAAAAAAAAAGCCCTAAAGCTTAGTTTAAAGTTCAGTGGCATCACCTTTTACAAAGTTAACTAAGTTGTAGACATAATGAAAACATAATGTAGCCTTGCTAACATTCCTAGATAGAACACATAGAGCATGGACATAGAATTTGTGTAAGAAATTAGGACTACTTTTGCACATCGATCTTAGGTTAGGATAGGTCCAACAAGACTGTAATAAGATTGTGTTTGTACCTGATTGGCTAAAAATAGAATAAAAATGCACTGCTTTGAGAATGCTTGAGCTCATGGAACACAGATTATGGATGCTGCTGCTGCTAAGATGCTACTACTTCTGCAAGACTTTGGGACTTTATGCTAGAAGGCTTTCTGCGTAGTGGCACGAGCTGTAATAACTTTGCCTTCCTCAGGCTGATTTAGCCATTCAATAAAGGCCTTTACAGCTACTCAGCTTCTTTAGTCTTCAATGAAGATGCACCACAATCTTGACCCCTCACTACAGCTGCCTGCTTGGGGGGGCTTTTGGTGATACCTCCACAAAGGGCTCTGCTCTGTTTGCTGCTGGGGGTGTAGAGCTGGAGTTTGCCCTTGGATCAAGGAGCTGGTTTAACCCCAGGGTGCTGCTGATCATCATCTCATGCTTTGCTCTCTGCAGCCCGTGAGATGGCAGGGATGAGTCAGTGCTTGGTGCAGCAGGAGTTCACACAAGGCCATGCACTGGATGATCCCAATGTGTGGTGTGGAATGGTTTGGGGAGTGGCAGCATCTTCAGTTCCTGTGTTCTGCTTCTACCTTGAGGGTTCCGGTGCTGTTTGGAGAGAGAGAGAACCAGTTCTGAACACAGCCAGGCTGTGAGGGGACAGCAGTCAGGGCAGGCTGTTTCAGAGGCAGCTTTTTGTTCATGTTAAGAACTGGTTGTTCCCAAGGGAAGCCCATCCCTCCTAGGCCAGTTTAGGTTTTTGAGGAGCCCTTGCTGAATGATTGCTCTGGGTTTCCAAACATGAACTGCATGGGATGAGATCCCTGCTGTCACCTCCACATGGATACCTGAGTCATCCCCTCCCTCACAGGAGCCCTACTTGTGCTTCAGCAACAGAAGAACTGATGCACTCACAGGTTAATTCATGTCTGGTGGAGTTTCTCTTGGTTTGCTCAGCCTGGCCAGCAAACTTAGCAGCAGTTTCCCAGGCCCAGTTTCCTGGAGCCCTTCCTAAGAGCTGGCATCACATGGGTTGGATCTGACAGTTCCAGGCAAGGATTTTCACATAGAATAGAGCAGCAATTCCGCCTGGGAGAGCTCTGGGAGCTGTCTGGCCCTGGTGATTTGTTGTTCCTTTTGCTCGTGTACAAGCAGAAGCTGTTAATGAGCTTGAGATTTCCCCCATGTGTCTCCATGAGCTCTCTGAGCTCCTTCCTAGTGAACATCAGTGTAGGAAAATGCATTTTGTTTTTCTGCTATTGTAATACTTAGGTTGTTTACAGCTTGTTGGAAGCTGCCTGCTCCTGCTGTCTTTGAGAGGAAACATGGTTGTTCCTGTGCCTTATGCAGATTTTTCTCACAAAACCTATCAGGATTTGACCTTTCCTAGTATTTTCTTTCAGAAAGCTGATTTTCTTTTTCATTTTTCCTCTTTGTTTTTTCTTCCTGGCATCTATTTGTCTGTTGTCAAGATCTGCTGTCTTTCTGCTTTGCTGGAAATATTTTTGGTGAACGGAATGCTCCAGCATAGTAATTGGTATCAAATCTTTGTGGATACTTCTCCCCCATATTTTTACCAGGTATTGTCATTTTCTTGCATTTTGGGTTTTTGAAATGAAGCCCAGCAGTGATGGAGCTTGTTTCTTCCTGCAGAGATGCTGAATCTCACATATTGAAGTCACTGTTGCATGTGCTGCTCAGGACCCATTTGGGGCTTTAAAAAGCTTTAATTTGGGGTCTTTTCCTGTGTTATGAGCTGCTTCCAGTCAGGTATTAGTTGTCATCAGGTACATTTTATGGTGAAGTATTTCAGAATTGTAGCTGGAACTTGTTTGTTGCCTTTGAGCATGTTTCTCTCATACTCTGCATTGTCACAGCTTCCTTTCCAGTTGGTTGTGTGTCAATACTAATTTGGATTACTCGGGTTGATACTGTGTTGGAAAATTCCTGCTTTCAGTCCTGGACAGTTCTGTGCTTTACCCACTGCTCAGTTTGAAATGAGCTGTCCGTGGAGCACCGTTCCACCCAGGGAGGATCACTGTCTATCCCTGCTGCTGGTGCTCTCCCTAATCATGGAATAACCAATGGTTTGGGCTGCAAGAGGACCATCCAGTTCCAGCCCCTGCCATGGGCAGGGACACCTTCCACTATCCCAGGGTGCTCCAAGCCCTGTAGAGCCTGGCCTTGGACACTGCCAGGGATGGGGCAGCCATAGCTCTTCTGGGCACCCTGTGCCAGTGCAGCCTATTCCTGGCTAATGCACCCCAATGGGATCTTATCCACATTTGCTGCAGGGTTGTGCTGCTGGCTCCTGTTGAGCTCATTGTCCACCTGGTTCCCAGGGCTTCTTGGCCCCTAGTTGGCCCCTAGCCTGCACTGGTGCATAGGATTGTTTCCCCTAGGTGGAGGACTTTGCATTTTCCCTTATTGAGCTTGATTGGGATCTGTCGAGGTCCCTCTAAGCAGCAGCACACCCATGTGTGTCCCCTGGGGACTGGCTGAGGAGCTCTGTCCCTTCAGCTGCTGAGGAATGAAGGGGTTAAACAGTTTTGGCCCCATATGGCCTCCTGGGGGGACCTCCTGCAATGGGATTTGCAGATCCCAGTGACCTCCTGCAGCAGGATTTGCACATCCCAGTGACCTCCTGCAGTGGGATTTGCACATCCCAGTGACCTCCTCCAGTGGGGTTTGCACATCCCAGTGACCTCCTGCAGTGGGATTTGCACATCCCAGTGACCTCCTCCAGTGGGGTTTGCAGATCCCAGTGACCTCCTGCAGCGGGATTTGCAGATCCCAGTGACCTCCTGCAGTGGGATTTGCAGATCCCAGTGACCTGCAGCAGGATTTGCACATCCCAGTGACCTCCTGCAGTGGGGTTTGATGCAGCCCCAAGTGCAGCAGTTCAGCCTCCAGCCCCCCTCCCTGCCCAGTCCTTATTGCAGCAGTGTCTGAGGGTGGTTCTGCCAGGCAGTGTGGAAAGTTTGCTAATGTTGGGATAAATCCAGCTCTCCCTTCAGCCCCAGAGCTCGCCATTTCATTGGAGAGGGCTGTTGTGCTGGTCAGGGCGGATTTTCCTCTGTAAATCCACACTCGCCACTCCTAAATCCGTGTTCAGAGTGACTCCCGCTCACTTTCTTGTGCTTTCTTTGGCTTCCTGGATTAGTTGCTTCATCACTTCCTTGGGGAGTAAGGTGAGGCTGACCAGCTTGTAATTCCTTGGATCCTCCTCCTTGAAGGCAGGAGTGACATCTGCTGTCTTCCAATCTTCATAAACCTTCCCTGGCTGCTGTGCAGCACCAATAAATGCCTTGTTCTCCCATCTAACATTTGTATGGAACTTCACCAACCTACACCAGGTTCCTGGATTTATGCCTGGGGCAGGAGGAGGAGGCAAGGGAAGGATGTCCTGGGTGATGGGTGATCTTGGGTCAGAACCAGGGAGGATCCAGCTCAGTGTCTGCCTGAGCTGGGAGCTCTGTTGTCACTTTGGTGTGTTGAAAACGCTTCTGACACTGCCAGGCCACCAAGTGCCAGCAGTGCCTGGGAGGGGTTTGCAGGTGACAGCTGGCCATGGCTCCTGGTTTGGGCTGCCATGGCTCCTGGTTTGGGCTACATTTCCTCTTATCTTCAAGGGCCATATGTTCCTTCCTGTCGTGTGGCTGGAGCTGTTCCGCACACAGGATGGAGCCAGTGCAGATCCTCTCTTGGAAGGTGCTGGATTGGCTGGGCATATGAAATGAAAGCATAGGGAGCATATGTGCAAGGAAAACATGGACTGCACAGAGGGAGGAGGGCCAGGAGTGCAGGCCTTGGCTGCCAGCACAGCTCACCCTGCCCTTCCTGACCGTGGGGTTGGTGAGGGGTAAAATCCCATGGAGCTGGTGCCTTGTGTACCCCAAAGGTGCTTACAGTGCCAGCAGCTGTGAGAGGAAGGTGAGGTGAACCCTGATTCTACCATCACCCTGCTGCCAGAGCACACAAATCCCAGCCTCCTTTGGTTTTGCTTTCTCATGCCAGCAAGCTGTCTGCTTATCACATGATAAGAGCTATCAGGCATAGTCTGAGGAGAGCTAGAAGCAGTTTTGGGTGTCTTTGTTGCTGACAGCTTCAATTGTGAGTGTGACAGACAGGCACATACCATGGCTGCTGCTGTGTCTGCTCCTGACTGCTTGTATTGCTCTGGTTTTAAAACTGTTCTATGATGGAATAATAGAATCATTGAGAAAAAGGCCTCCCAGCCTGTTGAGTCTGATCTGTGCCCAGTCCCCACCTTGTCCCCAGCCCAGAGCACTGAATGCCAGGCATTCCTTGGACAGCTCCAGGGATGGGGACTCCAAACCTCCCCGGCACAGCCATTTCCATGATGTTCTTCCTGATGTTCAATCCAAACCTCCCCCTGGCACATCTTGAGGCCATCTCCTCTCATCCTGTCCCTTGTTCCCTGGGAGCAGAGGCCAGCCCCCTCCCATCCTGTCTGCTCCCTCCTGTCAGGGAGTTGTGTAGAGTGAGAAGGTCCTGGCTGAGCCCCAGCGAGCTCCCTCAGCCACTCCTGGTGCTCCAGACCCTTCCCCATCTACATTCCTTTCCCTGGACACGTTCCAGCCCCTCAATGTCTTCCAGAACTGACCTGAGTGCTCGAGGTGTGGCACAGGGGACAGTCCCTGTATTTCTGATACAGGCCAGGTTCCCTTGGCCTTTTTGCCCACCTGGGCCACACATCAGCTCCTGTTCAACTGTTGTTGATCAGCACTCCCAGGTCCTTTCCCACAGGGCCACTTCCCAACACCGATGCTATTTTTCAGCCACACAGATGCTGCCTGAGTTCAAGATCAGTTGGTCACTTGCACCAGGAGGAACAGCCCCAGGGCCTGTATGATTTTACTTTTTGTACAGAAATTCCTCCCATTTTTTTCTACCGTCAGACTTGTAAACAATACACTCAGATCCCTGTATGGGCTTTGCATCTACTTCTTGTTGGCATCACAGCTGGGGATAGTGCTTGTATGAGGGTAAAATATTGATGCTTTGGTGCCAATGCTTGAGATGTGAAACCAATGTTGATTTTTAGCTGCGGCAGCCTTGGTGTTTGCAGTTGTCATTTGGTTCTCTTTCATTTCTACAGTGCAATCCTGAAGTAAGGGGATACTGGGGAGATGTAAATATTAATTTTTGGCACAAAATCTTGCAGTTGGGCTTTGAGATCACATTGTACCAGTGAGGGTGGTGGGCTCTGTCACCCTGCTGCGTGTCTGCATTGGGCTGTGGCTCCAATGCTTTTGGTTTCCCTGTGTAGCCCCAGAGATAAGCTGGGTGTTGTTTTTGAGCTCTCAGTGCTGTGAGCAATGCAAAACCCTCCTGGTACACATCAAAGTAAAATACTGATCTCTTTTCCAGACATGTTGTGGTGAAGACCTCTCCCAACCACAAGTACATCTTCACGCTGAGAACTCACCCCTCAGTTGTCCCTGGCAGCATTGCCTTCAGCTTGCCCCAGGTATGAGATGGTTGGTCTTTCTACTCTGCTACAGAATAAGGAAAATCTCTTTTGGGGTCAGGATTGAAGATAAGTTCTCTAATTTGAATAATTGTATGCTGCAAAATTGATTTCTGCCAGCAAAAGTTCAAGGAGACTTTTACTGCAAGTGAAGTGACTGTGCTTATATTGCTTAGATGTATTTTTAGTGCATGGTGGGATAAAGATACTGGAAAAGGTGTAATTTAACCTTTTAAAAATCCAGCAGAAATCAACTATTTGAAAAAGGAAAGCCTAAGCAATATCTGCCCTTCCTTGTGAATCTTTATTGTTCCCTCTTTTCCCTTGACTTTAAAGGGTTTCTTTGCTGTGTTTTTCATTTTTAAGACCTGCCGAAAGTTTTATTGACCACATTCAGTCATTGTTAGTATTTTTAGATGAAAAGTGTAATGAAATGCATAAAAAAACCCTCAAACCCCTTTGTCTCCTCTTTCTTAATTAAGTCATCATCAGATGTTAAATGATGGTTAGAATAAATAATGAATATAATTAACTTATAAATTGAAAAATGAAGCTTGTAGCTTTTTACTGCTCACCCTGAGTCTCATCCCATGAACCTGCAGCAATCATTGTCTCTGACGGAGTGCTTTCATATCTCCCTGCCCCTGACTGCTCCAAAGCCTGGTCTCTGTGCTACAAACACAGGAGATTTTTTTCCTCAGCACATCTTGGCACAAGCCCCCAGATGACATTTTGCCTTTTGATGTGCTGCTGGAACTGGATCTGTCTGGATGAGTGGGTGGGGATGTTACATTCACCAGTGTCTGGCTGTGGTTTGTGATGCCCACAGTGCCCAGCAGTGACCAGCAGGAGATGTTTGTGTTGTAAAGTCACTGCACTCGGGTCTAGGGTTGATTTTGGTATGTCACAGTTGTTAGTGTGGAGCCAGGAGAGCCTGTCTGGCAAGGGGTGCTCCCCTTGGAGAAGGGGCTGTGCAGGGAGTGTTGCAGCTTCTGGGAGGTGAATGCTTGATCTCTGGGGTTATAGGGTTGTTTGGGTTGGACGGGGCCTTTAAGGGCTGTCTGATAAGGGACATTTCCCACTAGACCAGTTCGTTTACAGCCCTTGTCCAGTATGGCCTTGAATGTTCCCTGGAACCTCTCTGGGCAATCTGGGCCAAGATTTACCATTTTCACTATATGAAATGTGAAATTCACCCTCTTTGAGTTTAAAGCCACTTCCTCTTTTACTTTTGCTACAGTCCCTACTAAAACATCTGTTCCCTGAAAAAGATTTAAGCCCTGTAGTTATGGAAAGGCCACAATGAAACCCCCCCAGAGCCTCCTCCAGGTTGAGCAACCCCCATTCCCTCAGCCTGTCTGAGGGAAGCAGAAGAAGAGCAGAAGCTCTTTCAGCCCTCTGAGCGTTGGGGCATTCCTCATACTGGGTTTTAATTCCCAGTGTTTCCCAGAACCTTGCATAGTTGCAGTCAGTCTCACACCAGCTGTGTGTTTGCTGTTGCTGTTCAGGGATGTCTGTGCTCTGAGGCCTCCACAACATCTGTTTGTTGTACATTCACTGTTCACGTGGAGTTCTTGACCACCTTTATTCTGTGGCAATCTCAACTCTTAACTCTTGGCACTGAAAGCTGTGACAAATTTTGTATCCTGAGAGCCTAAAACATGGACTGCTACACAATGATGACAAACATTTAGCAGAAAGCAGCTAAGTGAGTGTGGGGATTGAGCTGTATCTCTTGCCACAGAGAAGATCCTGACAAATCTTCCCCCAGAGGGTGCTGGGCACTGCCCAGGCTCCCCAGGGAATGGTCCCAGCCCCGAGGCTGCCAGAGCTCCAGGAGTGTTTGGACAGCGCTGCCAGGGATGCCCAGGGTGGGCTTGCTGGGGGGGTCTGGGCAGGGACAAGGGTTGGATTTGATGATCTTGGGGGTCCCTTCCCACTCAGGATATTCTGTGGTTATTGGAGAAGGTATAAAGGGGGAAATGTTCACTTTGTAAGCAAAGTCATTGTGTTCTTTCTCCCAGACAAAAAGGCAAATACAAATGACCATAAACTACAGCTTTTCAGATGTGATCTCCCCGGAGCTGTTTGTAATGACACCTGCATGTGTCTGTGCCTGGTGCCTCTATTTGATATCTGAGGGACTGTGAACACACTGCAGCCAATCTGTAACACAGCAGCAGCCACTGAGAAAACCCCAATTTTACAATCATCAAGCCAGAACTGCTGGAATTGTAATGGGTATAGATATTTTTATGTCACATAATTTGTGAACTGTTTCTCACTTCTGCAGTTCTGTGCAGCACAAATCTTTCTGAAGGAATTTCCAAAGGACCTAAAGGATTTGAACAGTTTCATTCTTACTGGTTCTCTTGGTTCAGGTAATATTGTATCTTGGAACACATTAGAACAAGCTTTTAAAATGCTCCTAGAGTGTGTAACAGCCATTCTGGCACCTGTGGAGTGCTCAGAACCTGGGCTTTGGTAGGAAATGAGCAGATGGACAAAAAGCCCTGTCCAGCACCACAGCTTCTGCCTCCAGGGTGGTGGGTAGACCAGTAACCTGAAGGAGGTTGGACAGAACTAACTTTTGAGGTCAAAAGACAGAATTATTTGGAGTGATTATTCAATGTTTTTGACTTGTTTCCTGTTAATTTGGGGGCCTTTGGGATATTCTATCCTGCCCCTTTTTTCTGCTGCTGAAGGTTCTCCTGGGGGTCCTGCTCCTCTGGGTGAGAAGGCTGCCTTTGAGAGGGCAGGTGTTCTGCAGGGCAGGGGTTTGTTCTGAGGGACAGGTGTTCTGCAGGACAGATGTTCTGATGCTTTTGTCTTGTTTTACAGAGAAAATGGGCTGGCCTTTCCATTGGACAGGAGATCGATGGTGAGTCAGTCAGCAGAGTGATTGGGATGTGTTTGAATTCATGTTTCCATCCTGAAGGGAAACTGAATTGGGAACTCTCAGATCTCAGGTGATGTGAGGCCCTTGTTAGTGAAGGAGCTGCTCTCCTCTCTGCAGCTGTTCTGCATTTAATGTTTTCCAGACCTGGGGGGACTGGTTTGGCAGTTTCTCCAGACACCCGCTGGTATCTCAGCCTGGTTCTGTGTGGGACATCAGTGTCCACATGCAGATATGAACATTGAACATGTCCTGGATAGCCTGTTCTGCGTCTCTGGAGAATGCTCCCACTAACAGAGGACAGTTCTTGTCCTTGGGGAATTCCTTGGCACCAGCATTGGAATGAATGGGGATGTTTTAGTCCCAGGAGCAGCAGTGTGCCCTGCAGTGCTGAGCTTGGGGAGCAGCACTGATGATTGCACCAGTAACTGACCAGAATATTTTGCACCAATGTGAAGGGCCCAGGTGAATTTCTATTCCTATTTCCAGTCTTCCTCGGGCCTTCCAAGCCTTGGTGAATGTTTGGAGGAGACCATTTAGCTCTTTTGTCACTTTGTGCTGTCTTATCACTATTCCCTCTGCTTTGGATCACTGTCAGGTACAGGTGCAGCTGTTGAACCTGTCTGTAGCTGCTGGAATGCTGACCACTCTCCTTGTTACAGGAGGGTCTCCGTGTTCTTTGCTACAGCAGGTCCAGGCAAGGGATCACATTTGTTCTTTGGACCATCAGGGGTCACCTCTGTGCTCCTGGAGAGGGGCTAACCCTCTCCCTTGCTGGGATCCTGCTCTCTGCTTGGCTGGCTCGTGCTCTCTGCACTGGAGCACACTGTTCAAGAGGCCACTGCTTTGCCTCTGGAGTAGCTCACAGTGGTTCCAGGGAATTCCCTCCTTTGGGGCTGGGCAGAGCTGATGGCTGCATCCTGTGTCAGGATGAGGAGGGCTGAGCCTGAGCAGTGGTGTGGCTGTGGGTGTGCGGTGCTCCTGGGAAGCTCCCCCCTGCCTGTTTGTTTTCCCAGCTCCTGTGGTCTCAGCAGATCCATGAGCACGGATCAGCACTCGGGTGTGAGCTCTGATGTGTTTGTAGGGGCAGGCTGGAGTGGGTGTCTCTGCCTCTCTGGATGTCTCACAGACCTTGCTTGAAAGCCAGGATTTTAACCTGGAAAAGGAGGCTGGGAGAGACCTTTCTGCTCCATCCAGTGACCTGGAAGGTGCTTGGTCTCTTCTCCCAGGGAAAAAGGGACAGGATGAAAGGAAACAGCCTCAAGTTGTGCCAGAGGAGGTGTAGGTTGGATATTAGGGAAAATTTCTTCACAAGATGAGTTGTAAAGGTTTGGAACAGGCTGCCCAGGACAGTGGTGGCCTGGAATTGTTTGAAGAACTGGTGGATGTGGCACTTGAGGGCATGATTTAGTGGTGACCATGATGCTGGCGCTGGGTTGATGGTTGGACTTGCTGATCTTCTAGGCCTTTTCCGACCTTGATGATTCTGTTAATCTGTGATTTTTTTTGCTAGCTGGTCTTGTTTTAACTGAGGAAGGACCTCTAACAGGGGAAGCTCATAAATTAATTTGTTTCTCATAAATTAATTTGTTTCAGCTGTTTGGCTGCTGACCATGTGCCAACTCACAGATCAGTGCTTTTCAGTACTCAGGTCTTTTGGGGAAAGAAGACCTGATATTCTCTGTGATCAGCTCTTAGAGCAGTTTGTTACTTTCCTTGTCCTGGGCTTTGCTGTAAATCTTCCAGCTACGTGGGAGCCTGTGTTAACAAAAATAATGCAGTGATTCTGTGCGGAGTGACTAAATGTCATCTGACTCCGTGCTGGGTGGAAGGGATTTGTAAAGGCATTCTGCAGGTAGGGAGAAGTGTTCACAAACCCAGTGATTTCCCAGGGCTCGTGCTTTGTCCTGGTCCCCTGATAATGTGGAAACTGTGTTTTAAATGTCAGTGTAAATGCAGCCCACAGCTCTGTGGAGCAGTGATGTGAGTCCTGCTGAGCCCCTGATGATACAGTGAAGGTTTTCCAGGTGAATGGTTTTCCTGGTGGGAAGGCAGAGTGCCCTGAGTGGATGTGTCTGTCCTGCCTCCCAGCTGCACCAGCTCCTGTGTTCCCAGCAGAGATGCCCAGCTGGAGCCAGGGCAGGCTGTCTCAGTTGCCTCCCCACCCCAGGGAGATTCCTGCTGCCTTCCCAGAGCCAGGAGGTCCCTGCTGCTTTCCCAGCCTCTCTCTGGGACATTCCAGGCTCTTGGAGCTGGTGCTGTACTCTGCTGAGCGGGCTGAGGTTCCCCTCAGTGCACCCCCAGCACTCAGTCCTGGATGTAGGAGCTGCCTGTGAGCAGCTGACACCTCAGGCCTGTGGTGTGACCAAATCCAGGGACTGATAATCCAGAAGCTTTTATTTGACAAAGCCATGAGGCTCAGCAAGAAAAAGAGAACTGCTCAGAGGTGACCTGTAAGGTGAGAGGAGTTCCTGGTGTTTGCTGGCAGGACCAAAGGGATAACCCTGCTGCCATATCCCTTTTGAAAGAACTCAATGCAATAGGTCAGGAAATAGTGTAGTGTTTTCATCTTCATCCCTGTTTCCTGGAAGATCTGTCTTTGGCAGCTCCTCCCAGCGTGGCCCATCCCAGCAAGGATGTTTGCTGTGTGCTGTGTCTTCTGGTAACACCTTCAGCAAGAGACAGGCTCTGCACAGGTCCTGGAGCAGCCCGTGCTGGAGGCTTGTTCTGCCATCACACCTCAGCATCTGCAGGTTTATTCTGGAACCATTCTGCTGCCAAGTGCTGGACAGGAAATCATGGATGGAGTGAAGCACCTTTCCCACATTCCCCTTCTCCTACTTCATCCTTAGCCATGACTGCTGTAGCCGAGGAGACTTTGTTCTCCAGATTCAAAGCAAACCTTTAATGTTCCTCAGTCTTCTGAAGAATCACTGGCTTCTGCTGCAGCCTGGTTTCTGGATTGCTGGTCCTGCCCATGGGTCACCCGTGCTGAGCAGTGTCCCTGGAGTTGTGGATTGTGCTGCTCTTTTCCTTTCTGCTCTTTCCTGTTGGAGTCCAGGGCACATGGAAAACCCCTCAAACTGCCCTGGGGGGTCTGAGACCCTGGCTAGGACCCCAGGAAAGCATTGCCTTTGACCTTAGCCCATGAGAAAAACATCCAACACTCACAGATGAATTGAGAAGAACAAAGATATAAAATAAATAGTAGTTTAGTGTGTCACAGGGTGAAAATTTAGAGGTTTGGGTTTTTAGAATGGAGATAGATGAGAGCAAGATGGAGAATTTTAGGCGGTGTCTCATGTTCTTCTTCAACTCCATCTTCTGTGACGGTGGCACAGAGACATTGGTAGAATGGATTTGATGTAGAAATTTCATGTCTAGAATAAGTAGTGATTATTGGCACAAAACTGTAAATATAGTACATTTTAAGAGTTAATTGGGTTAGGAACCTTTAAATCGACCTTGAATCCTCTGTCTGAGGTTCTCTCAAGCTGTGTTTTTCAGTGTGTTTAGCCTGGTGTCTGGCATGGGCAAACCTTGAGATAAGAAATTGAGTAAACATCTTTGAAAACCAAAGCTGCAACTTCCATTCATCTTTTAAACCCTGGTACAGGACTTTGTGAGGCAAAACCCCCTAATTAAGGAGATTCCTGGAAAGGAAAGTCCAAGACTTTCCCTCTTTCTGCCCTGAGTGGCCTCTTGTTTCCCACCTGCTGTACCTGTGGGATCAGGTTGGCAGTGACTGTGCAGTGCCTTCCCTGCCACTTGGCTTTCTGTTCAGGTGATTCTGCATCACTGAAGGAAACCTGGAAATGTCAGGATGGGCCCAAGGGCACCTCTGGGGTAGGGGCTGTTTCCTCAGTGTCAGGGATGGACAGTTGATGATGTGCCTTGCTTTGGGCTGACAGATTGCATTGCTGCATTTGAACACGCAGTAATTCACTTTCTGCTGCCTCATCTGGAGAAAAGCTCGGCAACCTGTTGCCACAGAAAACCAGTGATGGCCTCTTGTCACTGCCTTGGGCAAGACTACCCTTAAAGCTGCTTTTGGGCTTCCTGGAGATGTGTCCAAACCCTTGGGTGGAGACGGAACTGTGTGGGACCATAGCATGTCTGGATTTGCTTTCATTGTCCTCATCCCCCTAAGTCTGTTTGGTGTTAGAGCTGTCTTAAAAGTTTATTAAGAGCTTTTAGAGCAATGCAGGGATTTTCAGTGAAAATTTTACAGTGTTTTTGACCTTGTAGTTGAACATGGATTAAGGGAAATAAGGGTCTCTATCAGAAATAATATATTCAGTTTTACCAAGTGAAATTCTCAAGGGAAGGATGTGTATTGGCAAACATGTTTAATACACTGGGGGGACCTTGCTGTCCTTAAATGTGCTGTTTCTTGGGTTTTTCCACAGTTTCCTTGTACACTTTCGACAAGACCAAGCAGTGCATCGGCACCATGACCATCGAGATCGACTTTCTGCAGAAGAAGAACATCGACTCCAACCCCTACGACACAGACAAGATGGCTGCAGAGTTCATCCAGCAGTTCAACAGCCAGGCCTTCTCCGTGGGCCAGCAGGTGGGCTGTGCTCGGGGGCTTTGAGGCTGCTTTGGGCTAAAACACCACGTGCAGGCTTGTCAGGGACCACCTGAGGGTGCCAAGAGCTCTGCAAAGGCTGAGTGAGGGGCAGGAATTGTTCCTTGTGTGAAGGATGTCTTTCTGAAAAGTAAAACCATTGTGACTCTGACTGAGAGCATGGGCAGAGGTTTTAGAACCTGCCCTATCCTAGATCTGTGAGGAAAATCCCAGGGCTTGGGAGAACTTGGGTTTCTCTGGTTGGGTGGGAGCATGGCAACTCCTGGAATCTTTTGGGAAGTCACTTCTGCCTCCTTCTCTATGAGATCAAGACAAACACCAGGTTTAACTCATTCTCAGTGGCACCTCCCAAGTGCATTGTATTTTATTGTTCTGGAAGTGTCCAAGGCCAGGTTGGCCAAGGCTTGGAGCAGCCTGGTGTGGTGGAAGGTGTCCCTGCCCATGGCAGGGGTGGAACTGGATGGGCTTTAGGGTCCTTTCCAGTCCAAACTATTCTGGGATTCTGTGATTAATTGCTGCTCTATGGACTTAAGCAGTGAAACAGGCATGTAAATATTTTCCTTGGGGACCTTGGAAAGTTGATGTCCCTGTAACTGAGCCTGCAGAGGTCTGCAGCAGATGGGCTTCAGCCCCTGCAAAGCCCTGTGTGATAGCCTCTGCTTTGCCTTGTTCTCAAAACAGGTCAAGGTTGGTTTCTCACAGTATTTACACTTTGCAGGGTCTGAATCTTAAGCCAGTTGGAAATAAAAACTCAAGGAAAGGAATTGTACAGACCCAGCCTGGTTTTCTGTGGGATGGACCCTACTTCTTGTTACATTCATTCTGTCTCTCATTAGCACTATTCCTGAAGTATCCTTGTCAAGCTGAAATGCAAAAGATCTGAAAGTTTTGAGCTAAATTGTTCGCCATGACTAGTACCAATTATTGAAGTGAGAGGAAAATGTCATCAGATGATGCAGAACATTGAGCTGGGGAGAAGTGGGGGGAATAGATGATTTTCTTGGAAGGAGAATTTTTCTTTGAGTTTCTCCAGCTGACTTCATCTTCTGCAACTTTAGGTCTGTTAGTCTTATATTGGGGCAGGGAAAGCACATGGTCAGCACTCCAGAGCTTTACAGGAAAAAATCTCCAGGGGAGTTGCTGGGTGGTTAGCTTTGTCTTCAGCCTCTTCCCCTTTAACTCTTACTAGTCTTGTCAGAATTCTTTTTAGCTTTTTTAAAATGAGATTTGTTTTCCCTTTCCACAGCTGGTGTTCAGCTTTAATGACAAGCTTTTTGGGCTGTTGGTGAAGGACATGGAAGCCATGGACCCCAGCATTCTCAAAGGGGAGTCTGGAACAAGCAAAAAGCAGAAGGTGAGCTCCCAGGAACTCCTGGCCATTCCTTGGGGACTGCAGAGCTGCAAGTCCTGAACAGGTCATGCTGCCAGGAGCAGTTTGGGTGACCTGCCTTTGGAGAATTCACACATCTAGCTCATCTGGCTGTGTCAGAGGAGACAAAGAGCATCGTTTGCAGTCTCCACTAAACTACAGAGCTGGGGAGGATGCAAGGAATAGCCTTTTGATCTTTAAGTGCTAATTAATGGAAATAGCCTCTCTTGAGTCTTTTGTCTTTCAGATATGTCCAGTTTTGATTTTTCCTTCTGTAGAAAAGACACAATTTTATTTTCTTCTTTACTTGCTAGATCTTGCTGAAATAAAATAATTTGGTTTGAACTAAATCAGTAACTTTTAAAAGCCAGATTGTTGCACCTGGTGAGCTTCTCCATTCAATGATATTTGTTTTAGAGGAGGGGCTGGTATTTTTCATTCTTCCCAGTGACTTTTGAAGTGGAACTTTTGCTGTTTTTTGCTGCTATCTGAGATGTGCTTGGAGATACCAAAGGAGCAATCTGAAGCTGAGTCTAATGGTAATTAATGTAATTATTTCTTTCCCTTCCCTTTGCAGATTGAGGTTGGTTTGGTTCTTGGAAACAGTCAAGTTGCCTTTGAGAAAGCTGAGAACTCCTCTCTCAATCTGATTGGTGAGTTCCTGCACCCAGAGAAATCGTGCTTGAGATCTGCTGCTTTTCAGGCCTGGGAGACTTCACTGCCCCAGGGTTGTTTTTTGTCTTCGCTCCTAGGCTTAGATTAGCAAGGCCAAATGGACCAGTAGATTCAGCAGACAGCAGCTGTTTGAAATATTTTAACTCTTCAAACATCAGAGAATTATGTTTTCAGGGACAGTAACAAGCCAACAGCTCTCCCATTAAATTTCATTAAAAGAGAAGGGTTGTAGTGGTTTCACATTCGCCAATTCCTGTTTTCCAAATTAGTGTAGTGGTCTGAGTGCCTACCATAATCATTTACTTTTTTTCTGCTGTGAGATAGGATTAAGAGAAAAGCAAAGCAGGCTCAAACTTAAAAGGTATAAAGATAAGTTTATTAACACACACTAAAAGAAGAGAATGAGAATCAAAATGAAACTTTCAAAGCACTTCTTCCTCTCCACAAACTGTTCACTTTCCCACTAACAAGGTAAAGAGACAAAAACTGGAACTCTTGGTCAGTTTACCACCCATAAAATACTCTTTCATCAGTTCATTTAGAGAGAGAAGTCTCTTTTAGCCTGCCATGGAATTTCCCCACTGACAACACAGAACAGTTCTCTTGTGGGTTTTCAGTCCAGAGCAGGTATAAACAGTCCCAAGAAAAAGAAAAAAACAGTCCAGGGAACTTCTCTGCCTCAACTAGCTAAAAACTAACTAAAAGCAAAGGAGTTCTCTGTCCTGCTGTCTGTCCTAGCTGCAGACAACACAGTCCAGGAGCAGAACGTGGAGAAGTGAGTGCAGTTTCTGAAAACAAACTCTGTGCTTCTCTTTCTCCCCCTTCACTTTCAGAACCAGTCTTGAAAGTACAGAACACAGTATCCAACATAAACAGAACAGACAACTGGGGATACAAGCATCATAAAGTCACCCTAGGACAAGGGATTAGGAAATTGAGAGCTTTTTTAAATGCGTAGTCAAAGTGTCCAAGTCCTGCTCTTTGGAAGGCTGTGGGAGCAGCAGAACAGCAAAGGGGGCAGTGTGTGTGTAACTGCTTCCACGAGTTTATTCACACAACTGGGAACTGTGGTTTAGAGGGACAGTTTCTAAAACCTCAACAAAACAAATCCCTGTGTACAATATTACACTTGGCCATCAAAGCAATTGGGGAATAACTGGTGTGTCCTCCTCACATTCCTTTGGAAAGAACCTGGTGTAGGGGTTGGGCTGGATCTGGAGTGCTCCCATAGAACCTCCAGTTTGAGTGGTGGGACCTGAGCCCTGGAGGGGCAGTGAGACCCTTCCCTGCAGTGGCCCTGTGTGCCCTGGGCCTGTGGGGGCTTCCTGGGGAGGATATTGGGGTAAATTCCTGGGGAACAGGGACTCCTGCTCTTCTTTTGGCTGTTCCTTTGCTTACCAGTATGAGGTGGGCACTCTTTTCAAGCTGCAGCTGCAGATCTCTCCCTTGCTGGTGGTGTGGCTCTGCCTGTGATTCAAGGCCAAACAGAGGCTTCTATTTAAATTTTTTCTTGTTTTTCTTCCCTGTTTTGTTCCTTCCTCCCAGAGTCCATGAGCTAAGGACACTCCTCCCTTTGCTCCTGCTGTTCCACAGATCAGGAGTGGCAGGGGCAGGCTGCTGGCAGTGGGCTCAGGGAGCCAGGAGGTTTATTGTTGCAGTAGGCTCCAGAGCACAGCTCTGCTTGGCTGGGAGTGCTCAATGCTGTGAGTACTTGTTACAGGAATAAACCATTTGAGGGTAGCAGCCACTTAGGAAAGGAGAATTCAACTCATCCAGCACTGCAGGAGCTTGTGGCAGGGGCTGAGGTTTGATGCTGCCCTGAAGGGCCACATTTGGGGCTGGGACTTCATGTCCTGTAGCTGTTTGGGCTGGGACTTTGTGTCCTGTAGCTGTTTGGGGCTGGGACTTTGTGTCCTGTAGCTGTTTGGGGCTGGGACTTTGTGTCCTGTAGCTGTTTCCCTGCCACAGTTGCTCCAGACAGTGGGAAGATGTGAGGCTGTTGTGTAGCCTCACCTTGCACCTCGTCAGAGTTTTGATTTGAACACTCAGCCTGTGCTGAAACCCCAACACAGCTCAGTAGACTGAGTTGTAGATGGCTGGAATTAAGCATCCTAACGAGGGTACAGCTGTTAATAGCACCAAATGAAACTTGCAGGGGCAGGGCAGTGAGTTCCCACCTGTGACTGTGGGATTACCCCCATTCAGTTTTCACCCTGCTGCCAGGACAGCTGGGGGGAGTGTGAAATCACCCTGTTCACTGAGTCACAGCAAGCAGGGGGATTGTGCCTGGTTCATATTCAGAGCCATATAATGACCTGGGATATCCCTCCTGGCACGTGTGGCTGTGAGGAGTGGTCTTGTGGGAGAGCTGCTGGACTGGGAATAGGGACCCTTCCCCAGGATTCTGTTTCATTGTCAGCAGACAAGACAAAAGAGCTTCTTGTGCCTCGATTTACTTCTGTCAAATTGGTAGTTCATTTAATCTCCTCATTGATCTGAGGCAGAGCTGCTTAATGTGCTTTGTTGGTCTCTGGCGAATTGTAAAGTTCTAAATAATTAAATTGTGAGAGAGGAGATGAAAGTGAAGTGAGTGTCACTGAGCTCTGCCTTCAGTAAAGGGCCCGCATTACTTCAATAGAGAAGAATTGTAATATTTTTTTTAAAAAGCCAATTCTCTTTGTTCT
Organism: Acrocephalus scirpaceus scirpaceus; assembly: GCA_910950805.1. NCBI lineage: Eukaryota > Metazoa > Chordata > Aves > Passeriformes > Sylviidae > Acrocephalus > Acrocephalus scirpaceus. The sequence goes on from OU383798.1 coordinate 1,698,680, forward strand.
GTTTAGCATAAAATTGTGTTATGAAACCAATGGTAGAGGTTTTAAGCCAATCTGCAAGAATTTTACTGTGCTGAGGTGCAGCCAGAAGGGGGGAGTGTAGGCCAAGCTCTGTGGGAGCAGGAACAGCCCTGGCTGAGGGTTCTGACCTAAAAGCTGGAGTGCAGCACTGGGATAATAAACACAGGGGAATTGTGGATTGGTGCTCCCTGCAGGGCTGTAGGTGTCCCAAGTGCTGCTGGCTGTCCCTGGCATGTTACCCAGAGGCACGTTCCTGTTTGTTTGTTTTGCTGCCCTTGGACTTGAAATATTGATTCCAGATGTGTTTAGACCAGGATTAAAGAGTCTGGTTGGGCTCACACAGAGCTGCTGTTTGCTGTACTTCCTGGACTCTTGGTGCTCATTCATTATCTGGCTGAACTTGAAGTACCAATTAGAAGAGCTTGTGGAACAGAGCAGCAAAATGCAGACTTGTTTGCTAGGACTGGATTTTGGGCAGGAATTGTTCCCTGTGAGGGTGGGGAGGCCCTGGCACAGGGTGCCCAGAGCAGCTGTGGCTGCCCCTGGATCCCTGGAAGTGTCCAAGGCCAGGTTGGATGGGATTTGGGGTCACCTGGGATATTGGGAAGATGTCCCTGCCCGTGGCAGGGGGTGGCAGTGGATGGGCTTTAAAGTCCCTTCCAACCAAAAGCCACCTGTGACTCTGTGATCTCTGTGATTCTGTGATGTTCTAGGGTGGGAATGGCCCCATTGGGAAAACCATTGAGGGGCAACCCTTAGAGTACTGTGTAAGTCCAAAGAAACATCCCATTTCTACAGTAGTTAAGGATAATTGGCAGTGTCTTTGCTTTGTCTCTGGGTTGTCTGATCTCTGTTTCCCTGGTAGCTGAGGATGTTGAAAGCCATGTGGAAGCCATGAGCTGACTGATAGAAGTGCCAGTGCTTGTTTATAGGCTCCTAGAATAAACCTAAGGTGCAACTACATGGATTTGCCAGCATCCTTCCAGGAGCATTTGTGCTTGTTCTGTGCCTCCTGAACACTCCCAAGCTGCTCTGCAGAGGGAGTGAGGAGCTCTGTGAGGCTGTGATGCCAGTGGCTCGTCAGCAGCAGGGAGAGGAGGTGTAAAGGGCTGCAAAACTGTGCTCAGGGGTCTGGCTGCACCTGGAGTGCCTCTGGAAGAGGTTGTGGAACAAGCAGTGAACCGTGCTGGTTTCCCAGGACTGCTTTGGTTCTTCTGAGTCGTAAAGGAATTGTTTTGTGTAACTTAGCTGCAAATTGCTCCAGTATCTGGGGACTAAGAGTGGTGAGTGTGTTGTTCCTTTCCAAGGGATTCTGGAGAAGGTCTGGAGACGTGCAGGTCTGTGAACCTGAGGTCTGTACAGAAAGAATCCACAGAAACTGTAATAAAGCATTAAATTAGAGGATACCTTTATAAGGGTGATACGCTGGGAAGGGCCAGCCTCTCTTGTCTAAGGGCAGTCCTGCCTCATGATCCTACTGGAGTTCATTACAAGGAATCAGAAAACACTGGCAGCAGGGCTGACATGGGCTGATTGTCAAAGCTCCTCCAGCAAAGTTCTTTGTCAAAGGTTCTTAAGAAAGCATCAAAACAGAGATCTGTGGGAGAGAAGGTCCTTGCATGAGTCAGTGAGTGATGAAAGGGAAGGAGGAAATAGCTGATGTCAGTGGAGTTCAGTGGGAATCTCTGCTGGGCCTTTGCTAATCATTGTAATTATTGAATAAGCTGGGAAAAAGCTGGAGCAATGAGGTGCCCAGGCTGGCTCTGACTGAGCTCAGTGACTGAGGCAGGAAATGGCAGAGGAGATTCAATACAAGGAACTGTAAATGATGTGTGGGAGGAAGAGCTCTCCTGACCTCGGTAAAACTGATGGCTGTGGTGGGTCCAGATTCCGGGGATGCTGCACCCATCTCATGCAGTGTGGGCCCTGTTGTTAGGAACTGTTAAAGGTGGCTGCTAGCAATGGTCACATACTGTTATAGAGGGATGTGAACAAAGCAGAGCACCCGTCATTCTGTACCTGTATTGAAGGTACAACCAAACTGCAGCACCTGCAGGTCCATCTGCCCATCAGAGGGTGTGGGAGGAAGAGAAGAGACAGAGAGGAGCAAGGGTTCCAGTGTGGAGCTGCTGCTGCACAAGGAAGAGCAGGTGGGGACTGGGAAAGGCAGGACTGAGGCAGGACAAAGCTGCTGTGGCCTGGAAAAGGGTGGGTACTGATTCTGGCAGCAGCCATGTGAGCTGGGTGCTGAGGTTATGTGGGTCCAGGGGCACCTGGATGAATTTGTGCCACAGAAATCTGCTGTGGATTCCTCAATACAACACCTGGCTGGAGAAACCCCTGGACTGGGCAGTTGGAAGGCTGGGAATCATTTACCAAGCTGGGTCTCTGGTGTCCTGTCCTTGTGTCCTAGTCACAGTGTGTCCTCCTGGCCAGTGTTTGAGATTGAGCACAGAGTTTGTGGGATGGGGTCTGACCTGCAGAGCTGTACCTGTCTGTACCTGTGTGTGCTGCAGTTCTGCTGGGCTGTGTTTGAAACCATTTCTTGGCTTTGCAGGTAAATCAAAGACCAAGGAGAACCGGCAGTCAATCATCAACCCTGACTGGAATTTTGAGAAAATGGGCATTGGAGGCCTGGATAAAGAATTCTCAGATATTTTCCGAAGAGCTTTTGCTTCACGAGTTTTCCCACCTGAAATTGTGGAGCAAATGGGTGAGTATAACCTGGAGAAGTGTGGCTGGCGCACAGGGTGCAGGCCTGCCCCTAGTGTGTGAGGCTGGACACAGCTGACACCCTTATGGTGCTGTAAGAGCAGTTTCTGAGGGATCCAGCAGAACAACAGAGCCTCTTCCTCCCCTGGTGCTCCCAAATGTACTTTGGACTCCTGTTGCTTGGCTGGGGAAGGGAGACAAACCCAACAGAAACACTCAGCCCTGCACATGGAATGGCTGAAGGAGTGAGACAAGTGGTTTAACTGGATCCTGTCCTGGTGGAACTGAAACCAGGGCTCTGAGCAGCCTGGTGTGGTGGAAGGTGTCCCTGCCCATGGCAGAGGTTGGAATGAGATGGGCTTTAAGGTCTCTTCCAACCCAAACAGTTCCATGGTTCTGTGAAACCCTCTCTCCTTGAATGCTCCACATATCCATAGCAGTGACACTGCTTCTGTTCCTGTTCCTGACTGCCTGGCCATCATATATCCATACAGCTCAGAGGAAATTTTGTCTTGATGCTCCTGCCATAATCTCTTTTACATCCCAGTTCTCCTGGCAGCAGCACCATGAGCTCTGTCCTCCCCTAGCCTGAGCCCAGTAAACCCAGCATGGGGTGTGAGTTCTGCTGGTCAGGTTTGAAATGCTGGGGAGGATGCACAGGCTGTGGCACGTCCTGGAGTCTGTGAAATAAAAGCACAGATTCTAAATATAACTTCACTTTTTGGGTCAAGGGAAGGAAAGGCAGCCCCAGTACTTGGTAAACATGTGCTGGCAGGCAGACAAATGGTGCAGGGTTTAATTTTTAGTAAGCAGTGTGCAGCTGCAGGTGTCTGGTTCTGTCACAGAACGTGGCTGGGGATGTTCTGGCTGCTCCTTGTTCTGGGAATATAATCTCTGTGGGTTCATATTTGAACTTGGAATCCATAGCTGTAGAATTTCTGTGTATGTTTATGTTTCTGATGCACCTTCCCTCTCCCCACAAATGAAGCAATCAAGATTTTGATTACAAAACAGATTTCCATCAGGAGATACATCCTGTTTGTGCGGGGGTGTGTGGAGCGTGTCTGCTTGCAGTGCCTGTGGAATTGATGCAAAGTAAACTTCCCTGGGATGTGCCTTCAGTCTTTTCTTGGGGATTTGGACACGTATGGAGGAACCATGGAGGAACTATGGAGAAACCCCAAGGCTGGCTCCAGCCAGTGCCTCATTCTCTCTCTTGGGTCTTGTGAGTTTTGTAGCTGTGAGCAAGACACAACTTCTCTGCCTCTGCTTGAGAACATGAAGTGCTTAAATTTGTTAAATATTTAACTGCTCTGCAGAGAGAAGAAATAAGAGAAATAGTGCTGGCTGTGGAAAGAACAGCTTTTACCCAGGGGCACTGGTGTCGAGCTCAGCACTGTTGCTGACAGCCAGCCTCCTGTACCTGAAATATTTTTACCTTTTGAAGCAGCTATTGTGTGTATTCATGAAGTCTTCCCATGGAGCCAGGCTGGGAGAGCTGGGGCTGTTCAGCCTGGAGAAGAGAAGGCACTGGGAAGATCTTAGAGCCCCTTCCAGTGCCTAAAGGGGACTTATAAAACAGGAGAGTGATTTTTTTACATGGACAGGTAATGAATGGACAAGAATTGGAATGGTTTTAAACTAACCGAGGAGAGATTTGGGTTAGATATTGGGAAGAAGTTCTTCCCTGTGAGGGTGGGGAGGCCCTGGCACAGGGTGCCCAGAGAAGCTGAGGCTGCCCCTGGATGCCTGGCTGTATCCAAGGCCAGGCTGGACAGGGCTTGGAGCACCCTGGGATAGAGGAAGGTGTCGCTGCCCATGGCAGGGGGCTGGAACTGGGTGGGCTTTGAGATTCCTTCCAACCCAAACCATTCTGTGATTCTCTGATTCTGTGGCTGCAGTACAGAGCCCTTGGCTGGGACCACATGTGAAGGTAAAACATAATTGGTGTTTAATAAAGGAAGACAAAGATTCTGTGAAGGACCACTGGTATTTGGATTACCCTGGGCAATGAATTAAAGGTGTGCCCCATTAAGTTACATTAAATACAAATACCCTTACTGTGCATGTTTACACCCAGGCTGCACAAAGAGACATTTTTCAGGGAAGAAGTTGGACTGGGAGCAGAGCTCCTGAGCTCTGATTAACCCCAGGGCTAAAGAGCTTATCTGAAATTTGAAAAAACAAAAACTTTCTGACATTCATTTTCTTTGCCTTAGTTATAACTTGCTCTTAACTATATTTCAGATCTGAAATGTCAATGTGACAGCTGTTCACCTTTGTGAATAATTTATTGGGAAAGGAAAAGAAGGAATTTGCTCGCGCCCTGGTGCTGCAGTGCTCACCCATTTGTGTTCTTTGCCCAGTGCTCCCAGACTGCAACTTCCACGCCAAATGCAATAAATATTTCTGTCCATAACTACACAGAGGCTCTATAGATCCTTCCAGCATTACTTGCAATTTGTGTGTGGTTTATCTAACTTCCAAGGAATGTTCTGGGTTTGGAGCACATAAATCAATGTTAGTTAACCATATCATCCAAGGGGGGGAAATGCTGCTCTGGTGGTACAAGCCTTGATTTATCCAAGAGCAGAAATGTTAGATCAACCCCAGCTGGGCACTAACCCTGCCCGAGCTCCCTCCTGGCCTGGAAGGGGCAGTTTGCTTTTCCCATCTCTGGATGTCCCAGCCCTGCTCTGGTGGCTTTGGGCTTGCATGGCTCTGTAGGGAGCTGATACAATGGCAGCAAAAAATGCCATTAATAAAGACAGTTTGTAGGGTCAGTATTCAGCTAGATCAGCTCCCTGGTTGGTGTGATATGGCAGAATCCCAGAATGGTTTGGGCTGGGAGGGACCATCCAGTGCCACCCCCTGCTATGGCTAGGAACACTTTCCAATATCCCAGGCTGCTCCAAGCCCCAAAGTCCAGCTTGGCCTTGGACACTTCCAAGGATCCAGGGGCAGCCACAGCTGCTCTGGGCACCCTGTGCCAGGGCCTGCCCACCCTCACAGGGAAGATTGACTAATTCTTGACTCCTGATAAACCTTGTGGCTGCCAAATGGAATTAAATCCTTCCCTGGATGAGGTTTGACCAAGAGATCTGGAAACATTTTGGTGCCTTACTCATAGGAATGACACTTCTGAGGAAGTGTCGCACCTGGGCGCACTGGTGGAGGGAGATACCAGTCAGGTTCTCCCTGAGGGACAGCCTTTCAGAGCTGTGTTTCCAGGGAATCCTGCTCCTTTTAAAGCCCTTTGAGGATGTCTGTGCCATCCAGCTCACAGTAAAGCTGTGTCACTCTGTGGTGAAAGGAGTCTGCTTTGGTTACTCTCTGCTGCAGTTCAGAGCATCCTCTTGCTCCAGCTAAAGCTCCTCTGTTTATTTGACAAATGTTGTGTTTTCTTCCCATCCATGGTAAATGCTGTTTTTTCTGCTGAGACTTTAAATCTAGCTCATTCAGCAGCTTGTGCTCTTGCCTAGAACAGTGTTCTCTCTTCTTGTTTTTTTTTTCTTTCCCCCTGACTCCAACAGATATTTAGCCACTTGATATTTGGCTTGATATTTTTGCTATTTGGTGCCTGGAGCTGTAACATGTAACAAAACTGTAAAGTCCCTTCTCAGACTTGAAAACAAAACACTTGTGCTGACCCTCTTTTCCTTATTTAAGAACACTCTGGTGTCCCCAGGCTTTGAAACAGTCTTGACTTGCAGCAGGGAAGGGATTTCTCTGATTCCTGTGACACATTAATTGTTGTAGAGGCCTCAAAGAGCAAATTCTGTATAGATATGTACAGGTCATGTTCCTTCTAAGAGACTGAAATGGGACCCAAATTCCCCATCCTCTCCTGCTACCACAGAGAAGATTTTGAAGGTGGTTTCTGTTTCCTGGGAACCATCTTATCCTGTGCTCTTGACCTGCCCTCTCAGGATCTGTTGGTCTCAGAGCTCTGTAATTTTGAAGTCCAGCTCATGATGGAGAAGTGAAGTATCAACAGAACACAAGGGGAACATTGAAATGAGCAGATGCTCAGATTTTCTTCCTCGGATTCTGTCTGAAGTGGAGGCTTGTCTGTTAAGCTGCCTTAAAAATTAATGCATTAATGTTCTCAAAGTACTCAGATACTGTATGAGAAGAGTAATGATGGAAAGGTTCTAACCCAGCTATTCTGAAAATAGGGTAATTTTAATAAAAAATCAGTGTTAGACATGTCTAACCTCAGCTGGGGTGCTGGGAATGCCAGGCCCTGCCGTGTCCCAGTGCTGGATGCTGCTCTCAGCCTTTGCACCCAGTCTAGTCCTGTCTCTGCTGCATTCTCCAGGCCAGCTCTGGGATTCTGAGGCCGTTTGTCATAACCTCGACATCACCCATCATTATTTCTCCTCCCTTGGCCTCCCTTCCCTGCTCAGGACTGTGGTGCCCAGGCCAGAGCATGGATCCATTGTGGACCAGCGGGTTCTGGCTGTGCCTCACTCTCTGGGCCTGGGTGGAATCCTCATTGGGATGATTTTTTTTGTTTGCGACACACAGTTCATTATTCCTCCCCAATTTAGAAACTCGTGCATCAGGTTACATAGATTTCAGATGGATTTAATCCTGCCTGTCAGTGTGTTCATAGCTCTTGGCTTTGCAGTGTGCAGATTTAATTGGAGTATTCTGTTCTGTTCCATCTCCCAGGCACCACATGCCACTAAATTCAGGATGGATCATTTCTCGCTGTGCTTTAAAATTTGTGGGGTTTAATCTACTTTTCATCCACCTCTACCTTCATTCAGCCTGTGCTTTTCCTGCATGTCTAGGAAGATGTCTGACACCTATTTATATCTTCAGGAAAATCTAAATGTCTCTCTCTTGCTTTCTTTCTTTCCTCAAACCCTCTGTGTGGGATCCCCATGTTTTCCAGAGGGAAATTGTCTCAGACTGGCCTAATAAAGTTGATCTGGCTACTTCTGGTAGTCTTGTTTTCTTCTACCTACTTAAAAAGACATTATCTCAGAATTTTCCAGCCATCTGGTTAGTGTTAGGTCTGTACCACACAATCAGAAAACAGCTGAGGTTGAAAGGGACCTCTGAATTTAGTCCAGCCCCACAGTTCCCACCCTTTTCCCCTTAGGGATGACATTCACCATCTTCCCCCTGGTTTCTCACCCACCCTGTTCATATTTTCACTGGCTTTGAGATGATTTCACCCACTCTGAGTTCCCTTGGGTGAAGTTCATGTCCAAGTGATCTGCCAGTATCCAACAGTTGTGGGCTCTTGTGTCCCTTGTTCTTTTTCTGCTTCTGTTTCCTTTTCCTGCTTGTTTGTCACTTTTATTAATACCAGCTGTCACATAAAATGTCAAGTCTTCACTGGTGTAAAAAAGTATTTAACAGCTTGAACTCAGCATTTGCTGTTGTTAACTCTTCTTCCTTGCTGAGAATGGACCAGTGCTTTCTTGCTCTTCTCCTAATGGGATTTAACATGAAGAGCTCTGCTCACCCTGAGGCACCAGGGCCAGCCAGGCTGAGTCTGGGCACTGAACCCTTCCTTTGGAGAGAACAACGATGTCCCTGACATCTGTCACTTGCCTCCCCTTCTTGAAACCAGAGATTGACTTAGGTATCCCCCAGGGATGGAGAAGAAAGTGAAGGAGCTGATGTGTAATTTGTTCATGTGTTGCATTGCTGGGTGCAGCCTTTGTGTCAAAAGAGATGCAGTACAACTGGAAAAACTTTGGAGGAGGGCATCAGGGTGGGGGGACAGGAAAGCTTCTGGACACAGAGTGAACTGACTTGAAGGACTTTAGTCCTGGGAGGGGTATGAGAGAGAGGGCTTCCAAATTCTGCACCAAAGAAAATGATTCCCTTTTAACACAGAGATGTGGAAATGGGAATGTGGCAGGTGGTTTGGAGGGAGGAGAAGGGGCTTTACACCAATCCTGCAGCAAGGAATTTCTGCATGGATGGCTAGAGCCATCAGTGGGTTCTGGGAGAGCTTTGCTCCTGCTCCAGGTGGCTGCAGGGGTGTTGGTTGGTGGCTTCACCGTGGCCTGGCATGCCCAGTTTGTCCCCAGCTGGGAGCCCTGAGCTGTCCCCGTGCCCCCAGGTGTCTGGATGTGTTCACAAGGCAGGAAGTGTTCACCAGGCATTCCCAAAGCCCAGTATGTTGCCTCTCTAAGCAGGTGGGAATGATCCAGCTTTATCCCAAAAGCAGGGAGTGCTGGTGGGACTTGTGTTACTGGGATCCAGGTGGGATGGGGCTGTGAACATCCTGGCTGTGCTCAGCTTCCCACAGAACCTGCCTCTGGAATTAGGGATGTTTCTGCAGCTCTGTTAGGAGACATTTACTCTCTGCTACTGTGCTGACTTCCCTCAGTGCTTGGTTTTGTTTGTTTATACTCTTACCAGAATCCGTTTTCCTGAGCGTCCTGATTCTGTTTTTGTAGCCAAAGGCATTCTGTTGGAAGCATCTCTCAAGCTGATTTATTGTCATTTCTAGCACATTCCCTCAGAACCAGATAAATGCCCTTGTCATAAATCTCATTATTGCCTCCTGATGGATGTGTGCACTGAACTCCTCAGAGCCAGTGGGATGTGGTGAGGAATCAGTTTCCAAAGATCCATAGAGAACTTTACTTTGTCTTCTCTTTCCAGTGGCAAAGGATTTGATAAATCAAAAATCTGACCATTGAGAAAATAAAAATTCTGGTTCAGGTGTGGCCCTTTCCCTGCCCCAGCTCTGAATTCAAAGCAGACACCAGTTCCTTCAGTCTCACTCTGTGTTGGATTGTCAGTCCCATGGGAAGATAAACAGGAGCCTGGAGGAACTCTGGGCATACAGCATGAGAGGGGAGGGAAATTCCACCCAGCTCGACTTCTAGGGAAATTTTGCCTATGTGGCAGGTGAAGTCTGGGAACCCTGAACTTCCTGTAACCTGCCCCAAGATGAATGTGCTGAGATAAACATCTCCCTGCTGTGCTGGGGCCTTACCATCCATGCAGGTTCCTGGTGGTGCATCCGAGTGATCCAATCACACCAGAATGCTTTGATTTTAATTAAAAGGGGAATTACACTCCCAGGTAGAAAATCCCTGTTATACTAAATCAGTTCTTCTGATCTCTCCAATAAATTGAAGAGGGAGAATTGAACAGATAACTTTATCTTGTCTTTGGGCAGGTGATGTTCTGTGTCAAAACAGAGTTTGACTTCCATTGGCAACACCAGTAACGCTCCCATTCTCAGCAGTTTTTATGAATTTTCCCTTATATTTTGTTTCCCATATTTGTGTGTTTGAGTTCCTGTTAATGTCCCTATTCAGCCTCTAACTGTCATTGAATGGCATAATTTAAGGATCAGGTTACAGCAATGACCTTTTTTTGGAGCTCATCAAATGATGAGCTGAACTGGTTGGGGATGTCTACACAGCTGTAATTTGTGGTTAGAAAGATTCTCATAATAGTATTGACATTTGGGCCACATTGGTGAAATCAGCAGAGGGGAGATAAACTTAATCAAAATTCCTGTGTGGTGCAGAGGATCCCACTGTGATTTGAGAGGTAACATTTGTGATTTGTCATCACCTGTCTATTTTAATAAAGTCCTGCTTGTCCTTAAAACTTTGATTTTAGCCAGGTGAATGTGACTGTAAAGGGAAATGTCTGCTGGAGTCGCATGTGGCAGTTTTATTTGAATAGGAACTAATTGCTTTGGGTTCAGGAATGTTCTGCCACCTGACTCAGACCCTGCTCTCAATGTTGCCCATTCAGTGGCAACCAAGCCTTGCAGCAGGTGGTCAGTGATGTTCTCAGGGTTCGGGGGCGGAGCATGGATTGTCCAGCACGGACTGAGCTCATCTGGGTAAGGCTGGGGAATTGTCTCAGGGAACCTGCTGGGCTCAGAACTGGGATTTCTCTCAGGAAGGCTCCAGGACCCAGGGAATGGCCTGGAGTTGTGTCACAGGGGGGTTTGGTTGGATGTCAGGGAAAGGTTCTTCCCCCAGAGGGTGCTGGGCACTGCCCAGGCTCCCCAGGGAATGGTCCCAGCCCCGAGGCTGCCAGAGCTCCAGGAGTGTTTGGACAGCGCTGCCAGGGATGCCCAGGGTGGGATTGCTGGGGGGTCTGTGTAGGGCCAGAGGTGGGACTGGATGATCCTTGTGGGTCCCTTCCCACTCAGAGTATTCCAGGATTCCTTTCCTTTTCCCTTTCCTTTTCCCTTGAACAGGAAGAAGGTGAACAATCTAGGAGGTTTCTAAGCAGATTTGTCCAAGCCCCAGTTGGTGTTTTGTGTTCCACTCTCCCCGTGGGAGATGAGATTCTGGGTGTGGGGTGTTACAGGCTGAGCCCTCTGCTGTGGCCGAGAGAGCTCATGCACAGAGGGGAATGTTTGCGCTTTTCAAGAAGTTCAGATTTTTTGGGCTGTGAAGGAGAAGCTTCTGGGGGATATAACTCAGTTGTACTCCTTCTAGGAGAGAGATTGGGAGTTGCATGAATCGCAGAATCAGTAAGATTAGAAAATACTTCCAAGACCATCGAGTCAATGCTGTGCCTGATCCTCACCTTGTCCCCAGCCCAGAGCACTGAGTGCCACGTCCAGGCATTCCTTGGACACCTCCAGGGATGGGGACTCCAAACCTCCCTGGGCAGCCCCTGCCAAGGCCTGACCACCCTTTCCATGGAGAAATTCCTGCTGCTGTCCAACCTGAGTCTGCCCTGGCCCAGCCTGAGGCCGTTTCCTCTCCTCCTGTCCCTGTTCCCTGCAAGCAGAGCCCGACCTCCTCGGCTGTCCCCTCCTGTCAGGGAGTTGTGCAGAGCCACAAGGTCCCCCCTGAGCCTCCTTTGCTCCAGGCTGAGTCCCCCCAGCTCCCTCAGACACTTCTCATAGGACTTAGAAGAAAAACAGAAGAGCAAACCATGCCCAGACTGTTGGTGTTTGTGGTGTGAACTCCCTGGCACAGCCACTCCCTGCAGTACCACAGCCCTGCTTTGCTGGGCTGGGAACATAGCCCTGACCTGCCAGAGCACTTTGGTGGCCTCTGTAGCCCTTTGGTTGCCTCTGTAGCCCTTTGATGGCCTCGTGCTGGAGCCCAGGAGCTGTTGGAGCATCACTGTGCTGGGATTTCCCTGCAGAGATCCCGTGTTAGCACCATCCTGCCTGGTGCTGTTTGGTTACAGAGGAGACCATGTTCCCCCATGGTAACAATGTCCTCATGACAGGGATTTGACAGGAAGAGCTTTTAATTTATCTGTGCCTTACTCCCTCCCCTGTGAAATTTGTCTTCACTGCCAGTTTATATTGTTTATGCTTTTGACTCACAGATGCCTCAATGCTGACTCAGGAGTTCTCAGCCACAGCTCTTGATTTCTGTAGTAACTTTTTGGTCTGCAGAGAAGCCCAGCAGGATCTCTCTGCTTTATTGCTGGGCTTACCCAGTGCAGCACTGCTGCTCTCTGGGTTTGGGAGGGATCAGCTGCACCTCGTGGCAGTGTCCTCCTGGAACTTCACTGCAGTGAATGAACAGTCAGAGAGAGAGGGAAGAGAGCGTGTGGGGTCACGGGAATTAAGTTATATTGAGCAGTTATTTAGACTGAAATCAATTCTTTATTGCCATAACCTTCAGGAGTAAATGAAATCACAGCAGAGTGTTGGGAAGGTGATAAAGGGATAAGTGCTTGTCCTTTACAGGTAGAATTGCCCTGAGGTCTGAGCAGCCCTGAGGGCTCTGTGGGATGGGGTGAGGTTACCATGGAGCTGAGACAAGCCAGAAACCAGGAGGGAGGTCACCCTGTGGGGTGACAGACAACTTCATGTGCTCAAGCTCCTTAAGCCTGGTAGAAACTCAGCTCAGGTCCCCTCAGTCTGAGCTTGGGGCCATCAGTTTGCTGCCTTTTTTTTGGTTTTGCTTTTAATGTGCATCCTGAGCACTGCAGGGCTCTTGTTGGGTGGGTTGCATTCTTAAAAAAGTCAATCCACAAGAATGGAGTGAAAAATAGATTTTCATATATTTATTAAAAAATGGAAAAAACCCTCTAAGTTTGAGTCCCACCATTCCCCCAGCACTCCTGAGGCCAGCACTAAGCCATGTCCTCTCTCCTCTGAGGCTTTCCCTGAGCCTGGTGCTCAGTATGTAGAATCTGGTGTTGGTACATGATCTCTGCCCTCCTGCTGCAGGGTTTTCCAACAGCAGCTTCCAGGCCAAAGGTTTAGTCTTGTGCAATTACTTTTCCTCCTGGCCACATCTGGTCTGAGTGCTGACAGTCTTGTTAAAGGAACAAAACAAACCTGGTTGTGGACAGGGGCTGGTCCCACAACCTCTCTTGGCACAGTGTGAGGCAGGGCATGGGGAGATTGGGCATAAGGATATTCAGAGACAGCATGAAACATGCTGTGTATCCACAGTTCCACGAATCCTTCAGGAAAACTCTTGATGTTCACACCTGCAGCCTCTCCAGGAGCTGTGAGCACACTGGGACAAGTGTGCCTATCACTGACTGGGATGTGTCCAGCCTCAGCTTGCAGCAATTGCATCCTCTCTTTCCCTAATATACAGTGTCCAAAGTCCTGTTCTTTAAACAAATTAGAATATTTCAGGTCTTTCTAATTACAAGTAAAGGATTTTGGGCTGGTGGTTCTGGTTGGAAGTTTTTTTTCAGTTTTCTCAATATTTATTCTATGAATGTGCAGCCAGAACTGGATGTGTGATGTGGGACTCACCAAAGCTCAGCACAGGGGTAAAAAATTTGATGTTACCACACAATATTCCTCATTTTCTCTTCCAGGAATCAGATGAGTGTGTCTGACCTGTGTCTGCCTTGCTTGGTGTGCAAGGTGTAAAAAAAGAGTATCTGTAGCCCCTCTATACCTGGGGATGAGCAGCATCCCTAGAACCTCTTTTTGTGAGAATTATGTTATTCCCACATTTCCCAGGGGATCTCTGGTGCTGTGTGTCCCTGACTGGGAGTTACAGCTCCGTGTGGCTGATGGATGGAGAGACCTGAGTCGTTCTAGAGGTTGTTTTTCCTTGGCACATCATTGGGGTGACACTGACCCAATCTGTGTTTGAATTTCTCTGACAGAGGCACCGAGCAGAGCTCAGGCCCATCTCTGCCAGCTCCCTGCAGGAGCGCCTCCCTCGGTGCTCCGAGGCTGTCCCCATCCTCTCTCAGCCTGTTCCCTGTCCTTGCAGGCTGCAAACACGTCAAGGGCATCCTCCTGTACGGGCCCCCGGGCTGCGGGAAGACGCTGATGGCCCGGCAGATCGGGAAGATGCTCAATGCCAGGGAGCCCAAGGTGGTCAACGGGCCCGAAATCCTCAACAAATACGTGGGAGAGTCCGAGGCCAACATCCGGAAGCTGTTTGCTGATGCAGAGGAGGAGCAGAGGAGGGTAAGGACACACAGGAGTGGGGAGTGCTGGGAATGTGGCCGGGAGAGACTGGAAAGGGTCTGGAATCTGCAAATTACTGCTTGCATTAAAGGCAGAGTCACTGCTTGCCTTGGGGTTATGGTCATTCCTGGTGAGTCGTGGAGTATTGGGGTTGTGCAGGCTCACACACTGTCAGTTGTGGAAATAGTCTTGGAAGCTGGAAAGGCAGCTGGGCTCCAGCCAGCTCTGCAGGTAGGGACAGGGTGCTGAGATTCCATGCACAGTTATTTGGGAGTAACACAGCAGTGCCCAGCCTGCTTGCTTTGGGTCATGTGCTGTCACCTGCTCCAAAAGTCCTTAAAATTCAGATTGTACAGATTTTCCTTTGGTGGTGTTTTTTTTTAGTTGGTGGTTTTTTTTTTGGTTTTTTTTTTTTTTTTTTTTTTTGTGGGAAAGATGTAATTGAATCTGTTTGGATTTTTCTTACTAAATTAAGCTGGCACATAAGCTTTCAGGGTTTCAGGTTTTTAGGTTGCAGGTATATTGGTATGTTGTAGCACTTGAAGTGTTATAATCAGTACATGGTTAATTTTTCTCAGCAGAAAACTAATGGATGAGAATAATGTCTTAAAACTAGAGATCTTTGAAACTGGAAGTGGAGCAGTTTCTGGTTTTTCCAGTGACGTTTTTTTATCCATTGCTTTAGCTGGCTTTCAAAACCCCAGTCTTTAATTTCATGGTGTAAGTACTTCTTTCATGTGTGCTACTGTAATTTTTCTCTGCTGTGGATCACTTGATCTTGATAGTTTTTCTGGTAAAGAAAATCAAATGTCAGGCTAGTCATAGTTAAATACAGGGAAGTATTTTCAGAAGTCATTAGCAAATGATCCCTTAATTTTATTCAGCTCACAAGATGCAGATTTTGGTGGTGACTTGAAATAATTAAATTTCTTCAGCAGAAGGTTTATTAGTCAGTCAATCAGCCCTGTGTGGTAACACAGACCCACGTGAGCAATCTCCTGCTCCCTGGTGGTTGCAGTATCTCTGGGAGCTGCTTTCCCTTGGCAATAACACACCTGTTAAAATACACTCGATACTGGCCCCAGGGGCTGGGCCTGCTGACAGCTGGGAGATTAAAAAGGTCTCCAAAAGGTTGGCATTGTGCTGCCTGTGTCTGGGGCAGATTGCCAGGGCCAGTACATTCACCCAGTGATAACATGGTCTGCACTGACCACAAAAGATGTTTTAGAGGTGGAATTTGAAGGGAAAAAGCTTCATAATGCAGTCACAAAAAGTATCCTGTTCTCTTACCAGCTGCAACTGCCTCACCCCTGAGTGAACCTGGAAATGGCAGTTCTGGGTCTGACTGGCACGGAGAGACTGGGCTACTTAAAAAATATTATCAACAAAGCTGCTCTGGCAAGCGGTGTATTTACTAACTTCAGTCCAGCCTGGGGTGTTCCCACCCAGTGCATCCCTTCCTCCACAGACAAGCCTTGTTCCCTGTCCCTGGTACCTGTCCCTTTGCCAGGTGCTGAGCGCTGGGACCCTTTGAGCTGCGTGTTGCAGCTTTGGCCTTTGCTTGGCTTGCTCAGCCTCGTGCTCTTCCTTGAAACTTGTGTAGCTGCAAAGTCCAAGGTTTGGGCAGAGCCCCCTGAGCCCCCTGGTCTGGAGATGGGCAGGATGTTTCTCTGGAAAGGGGTGAGATAAACACACACAGACACACACAGGTGTGATGCTGAGCACACAGGGAGTGTCAGTGCTGTGTGTGCTGAGCTCGGTGAGAGGTCACTGTTGATTTTGGATTGCCCTCAGCAATCAGACTGGTGACATTCTTGACACGTCCTCTCTCCCACAGCTTGGAGCCAACAGTGGGGTGCACATCATCATTTTTGATGAGATTGATGCCATCTGCAAGCAGAGGGGCAGCATGGCCGGCAGCACCGGCGTGCATGACACCGTGGTGAACCAGCTGCTCTCCAAAATCGACGGCGTGGAGCAGCTCAACAACATCCTGGTCATTGGTACGTGGGGCTGCCTCACTCCGTCCTGAGGGCTGGGTGAGCACTGCTGGGGTTTGCCTCACTGCAGGCCAGCTGAGGTACCATGGCTGCTGTTGGAGCAGCAGCAGCAGCAGGTGTGAAGGGAGATGCTGCTGTGGTTGGCAGATATTGCTGCTTTCAGCAGTTTCCTTATTTAGTTTTTGGTAAGGAGGGTTTCATAGTTTAGGGAAACTTGCAAGAACTGATAGAATTGATGTGTCAGGCTGGGGGGGAGTGGGGGTGCTCCAGCTGTGCTTGTCCTGCTGCAGGAGCCCTGCAGGTACTCCACAAGCACAGGTAGATAGAGCCACAAGCACGGGTTTGATCCCTGCCCTGACTCTCCCTCAGGGCATTTCCCAGCATTCCAGAAGAAGAGTGCCTTCTGTCTGTTTGCTTGGGACTCTTGAGTCCATAGCTCTATGGGCTGTACCAGGGGCTGGAAACCCACTCAGGGAGCTCAGATAACAGTGTTTTGTTTTTCACTTGGATTTAGGAATGACCAACAGACCTGACCTGATTGATGAGGCCCTGCTGAGGCCGGGGAGGCTGGAGGTGAAGATGGAGATTGGTAAGCACACTGCAGATCCCAGCTCCTCAACTCCATGAACCTACAGCAGCAAAGCAAATACAGATCATAATGTGAACAATCCCCAGGATGGCTCAGGTGCTGAATTTCTTGCAGCTCCCCCGAGAACATAAATTAAATCAGACCAATAAAATGCCACTTTGAATTTTCCTCCTGATAAACCTGATCTCAATTTCTGCCCAACAGAGTGGGCAGGGATGAGCAGGCAGGACCCTGAATCTCTTCTGTGAAGGAAAAGAGGCAAATAATGGTACCAGGTCATTCCTGGGTGGAAATTGCAGGAAGGGCAGGCAAGAGCAGTGGGTGATCTAAAAGTGGGCCAAGAGCTTGGTTTGCCATTTCGTCTGGCAACTGGAGAAGCAGCTGTCTGTCAGTAACTGGAAAGGGACCTTAGTAACTGTGCATATCTGGCTGCCCCCAGTGCAAGGTAAATTAGGGAATCATGTAGGTTTTATTAAGAAAGTAAGCCCAGATCATCTTAGATTCATGAGGACAAATCACTGACTTTGCATTTGAGATGAGAATTTGGTCAGTGAAGGTTATGGTGGAGTCTAAAGGGTGACTGGCCTGGGGGCTCAGTGCTGAAGTAACAATTCACTGAAGAAAGATGGAGCAGAGAACAGCCTGGGACTGGTGAACAGATCAGTGATCCTGGAATAAATTATCAGGGGACAAGTACTGAATGCTCCTGGGAACTGTGCACGTTGTAAAATGTCTTTTCACATCCCCTCAGCACAAACATTAACCAGTGCAAATATCAGATCCTTGGAGCAGAGGCTGGAAGGAGCTGAGCACGATGGGACTCAGGATGATGTGCCAGACTGACAGGTTGCACTTCTAAGAGAAGGATCTTCTGTATCACCCATTGTGTGCTTCAAAAGGGGCTTCCTAAGGTGCAGGCTGGGAAATGATCACCTCAGCTGATGAAAAGGAACATTTTATGGGAATGATACGGGCCATGTGAAGAGGGAAGTCAAGGCTCTGGATTTTGGGGGAGTAAATTTTCAGTTGATTCAATAATTAGTGGCTGTGACCCCTTGGGAAAGGGCACTCAGGGACAGAGGAGCAGAACAGATTTTACCAGGGCTTGTAGTGACAGAGTAAGGAGCAGAGACTTTCAATGGAGAGAGAACAGGGTCAGGTGGGATATAAGGAAGAAATCTGTTACAGAAAGGGTGAGGAGGCCCTGGCACAGTTTTCCCAGAGCAGCTGTGGCTGCCCCTGGATCCCTGGCAGTGTCCAAGGCCAGGTTGGACAGAGCTTGGGGCAGCCTGGGACAGTGGAAGGTGTCCCTGCCCATGGCAGGGGGGCACTGGATGTGCTTTGAGGTCCCTTCAACCCAAACCATTCCATGATAATTGCAAGGTGGGAGCTGGATTGAGGGATGCCAGGGGATTGACCAGGTCATCATTCCTGGTGTGGAAATCTGAGAGCAACTGACTTGGAGGAACCCTGAGGAAGGAAACCCAAACCCTGTGCTTTTCTCTCTGGTTTGGTGGTGACACTGCTCAGTTTAGCAGTTAATGTGATTGAATCTTCTCAGTAAAAGCATCATCAAATACCCTCATTGTAAGTGCAAGCTGCTCGTGGTGAGAAGGAGCCTTGGAGGGAAGGGAGGCTGAGGGGAGGGACAGGGGGATTTGCAGTGCTGTGCTCAGGGGGCTGGGTGTGTTCTGTTCCCCATCCCAGGCCTGCCAGATGAGAAGGGCCGATTCCAGATCCTCCACATCCACACGGTGAGGATGAGGGAGCACCAGCTGCTGGCTGAGGATGTGGACATTGCAGAGCTGGCAGTGGAGACCAAAAACTTCAGTGGTGCTGAGCTGGAAGGTTTGGTTCGAGCTGCTCAATCCACTGCCATGAACAGACACATTAAGGTCAGTCCTGTTGTCTCCTGCTGGGGCAAAAAGGGGAAAATAATTGCATTTGGAATATTGAATGTTTACTTCCAAATGGAAAGTGGCCTATCAGTGTACCTTAGGAGATGAGATTCATGTGGGCACCACCTTTCCCTGTGCTTTTCCTTTGTTCTGAATTCCCTCTTCCCTCGTCCTGCCCTCCAAGTGCCTCTTGCACAGCTTGGTGGGATGGAAGGGGTGGTTTTTGAGCATGTTTTGATAAAAACTGAAAGTCTTGAGCACAGTTTGTGCATTGGATCCAGGAGACAAGGTGGGAATTAGAACAACCATTTATAGGGAGGCTCTGCTGGAGCTTGTGCAGCTCAGTGTATTCATAAATGTTCTGTAAGGAGAGGGAGGTTACAGCCTCAGAGCTGGTCTGGGAGCATAAAGACAAAGGTCACCAATGGAGATCTGCAGAGGGCATTTGAAAGGAGGTCAGGTGTACAAGATGCAAGTGAAGTTTAGGTGTCCACTGGGAGAGAGACCTCAAACAGGTGGAGACAGGGATGGGGACTGACCTGACCATCACCTGGGCCAAGTTCTTGGAGCTGGAATGGTCTGGAAATCCCAGCTCAGTCACTGTCAGTGAAAATAGCAAAATAACAAGGTTAGAATTTACCAGGAGAGGTAAATAGCAGAAGTGAGGGTGAGGTTACATCATGGATAAAATTCCTGGTGTACTTGGATCATGCTAGAAGCAGGGTATGGAATGGCAGGAGGGGGTCAGAGGTACAGGAGAGTTTTCTTTGGAAAAATGACTAAAGTAGGATTCCTCAACTTGAAGAAAGCATGGGGAAAGTTATGGAGAGTGTGAGTGTGCTGGGATCAGGGAATGTTCACTGTTTCCTAATGCAAGAACCAGAGCAGCAGAGGAGATGTGCTTTGTGTGGAGAAGTGTTTCATCTGTGAAAGGAATCCGTTGCTCCAAGTCTAAGTTGATTTCAGGGGGCTTTGTACAAAGTCTTCCATTGCAAATAAATGCTGACATGGTGATCACCCCACATCCACTGATTCATGCAACATTCCCAGCTCCCTCTGTTCTCTGGGAACACTTCCCTGCCTTCCCAGTCCTGCTGGCTTGGGGGTCAGTGTGTTTCCAGGAGGGAGTTCAGGGCCATGAAATGTCAGAGTGTGAGGGCAGATGCAAAGCTCAGTATTCAGTGGTGTTGAAATATGAGATGATGAGGTGGTGAGGAAGGAGCCCGAGGCTCAGTCCCTGCTCCCCTGGCCAGGACTGGGGGCAGCTCCTGCAGGGAGAAGCCCTGGACATCAATCCCACAGCACAGGGCTGTTGTTCAGTGAAAATCTGCTCAGCCTCACATGTGAGGAGAGAAAATCATACTTTCATTTAAGTGAGAAATCATTTGCTGCTTAGACATTTGTATCTCCTGGGAGTGCTCTTGCTAAAGGAAAAAATTACTCTTCCTGCTAATTAGTCTTGTATAACCATAATACTTGACAAGTTATTGTTTCATATAGCAAAAAAAAACCCCACAGACATCATCACTTTCTCATTTTCTTGTGCTCTGTCTCAAAAAAAAATTAAAAATCAGCACTTCTGGATTCTTCCCTTTGCAGGCAAAACATTTTCCTTAAATAATTAATTTTGCTTATAGTTGATGTTTTCTCAGTGCTTGAGTTTTGGGTGAGCTTGGGGAGCGTTGGTGTTTTGATCTGTTCCCTATTGTGCCAAGAAGTCACGTGGGAAAAGGGGAGATGGCAATGTGCAAATGTGAAAGAGCAGTCCCCTCCTCTGGGGTGGTTTGTGATCCACATCTCAGTAATGTATGGATGTGTTTTCCACATGGGAAATGGCCACGTGTTGTTTAGCCTTTCAAACACTTTGACATAGTAATTTTGGGTAATATTCTTTATTCTGAAGTTGCTTTTAGCGAAATGTACAATAAAGTACTTTATTCTTTCCTACAAGTACTGAAAATTTAAAATATACATCATAGACCTGACCTAGTTTTCAGAAGCACCTGTGAGAAGCAGGAGCACAAATGGAAAATGCAGGGGCATTGTCTCCTGAATCATTTGAACTCTTGTGATTGTCTCTCAAAGTGTGTGTGTGAAAAATTAAAACAGGGACTCATTAAAGGCCGGGCAGGTAAGAGCCGCCCTGGTTTTAGATGTACACACAATTTCAGGAATATATCGAGTGTTTCAGGTACCTTTACCTCCCTCTGCAAAGTAGAAAAGTGATCACCTGTACTAAAGATCCACTCAGGTGTGTATTTGGCACGCTGTGTTTGTGCTTGGTGGGTGTTTTTGGGAGAAGAGACTCTTGTTTCAGCCATCCTCTGGCTGTGTGTCTGGCACAGGAGGATTGGCCAGGCTGGGTTCCTGTGGTTCCTGTTTAGGAGCTGCATTTGTTGCTCTTCAAGACAAGCACCATGTCATTGTTTTTATTGTTATTTTTCCCTCCCATGCTCTCTTCTTGCAGGTCCCTGTTGGAGGGGAATGTCTGGGACACGTCTTTGAGGGTTAAATGTAGTTTATTTGTCTTAGTTCCCAGCTCTGAAGGGTGCCTATGTAATTCTGTAAGTTCTAGGAGTTTGAACTGGGGTGAGGTCAGTCTCACACTGGCACCAATCTGAGCCTCACTGATTCTGGGTTTGCAGCACAGCAGCAGCAGCAAGGATGGCCCAGAGCTTCAGTCCTGTTCTTAGCTGGGGTGGCTTCTCTGAAATGGGGGCACAGACATCCTCTGCACTTCAGCATCACCCAGAGGGGTGGGACAGCTGCCCTGAATGGCTCTGTGGGGCTGGGATGTGGCCGTGGCTCTTGGGCTGGGGATGGCTCCAACAAATGCCCCCACAGAAGCATTTTTCTCACTGAGACAGACCAGCCACAGGGCTGGGGCTGTGGAGGGAAGCTGGAGAGGAGCTGTGTGGTACTGCTGGACCTCAGTGTCCTTTATTGCCTTTCTAGGCCAGCAACAAAGTGGAGGTGGACATGGAGAAGGCAGAGAGCCTGCGTGTGACCAGAGGAGACTTCTTTGCATCCTTGGAGAACGATATCAAACCAGTGAGTGGGCACTGTGGGACTGCAGGAGCAGCTAAGGGCAGTCAGTGATGGGAGGGAGCAGCTTCCTTTGGGATCACACAGCAGTGCTGCCTCATGGGCTGCCATGTCCTGTGTTGTGAAAGGGGGGAGCTCTGAGCTCGCTGTGGGCCTGTTGCTGCCCAGAGAGTCACAAAGAGAACTAGAACAGATAAAGAACAGCTGAGGTTTCTTCTCCTTGTCACAGCTTTCCCTTTTAGGCCATTTCAGTTCCTGGGTGACAGCTTTACCCTGGGCCGTAGGAGGAGGTTTAAGCCTCATTTCTGAGAATTGTCTCCACACAGTATGGAAGTCAGAACCCCCTGGGAACTTGCACTGACTAGAACTGGTTGTGAAGGTGTATGAAAAGATGTTTCTGAACGTGCCTGGTCTCCACCTGTGTTCAGCTCTCTGAGCTGGAATGCTGTGAGTCACCAGGGGCTGTGACTGTCTCATTCCAGAGCCTTGCTCCTGGTAATTTTTGTTTAATTGTTTCATGGTTTTTCTGATGGGATGAAAAATTTTTTGGTGAACAAAGTGTTCCCTTTCTTCTACAGGCATTTGGAACCAACCAGGAAGACTATGCCAGCTACATCATGAATGGGATCATTAAGTGGGGGGACCCAGTGACGAGGGTGTTGGATGATGGGGAGCTGCTGGTGCAGCAGACCAAGAACAGTGACCGCACTCCCCTGGTCAGCGTGCTGCTGGAAGGTACAGCTGAGGGGAATCCCCTTCTGGAGCCTGCTCCTGTCAGCTGCCCACCTGCACCTGCAGGAAACACCCTGGGGGAGAAATGGAATTGGGCTCTTTCAGTTTGCTTGGGTGAAATTGCTTTGGATATTAAAACTGTCTCCTCAGCCAGAGGGAATCCTGTGCTTGGAACAAGGGAGAAGGGAATGTACCCAGTTAATCACCAAAATGTACCCAGTGAATAACCTGAATTTGGCTGGTTTACAGTGGAGATGTCTCTAGCTGAGTCAGTTGTCGAAATTCTCTTTGAAGTCACTGGAGAGCTCATCAGTGCAATTAGCTGAGTTCAAACAGCCACATTTAGGTGTCTCTGTCAGTTAAAGGTGGATTTCCCTCTATCCAGACTGTTACTGACTAAGGAGAGTTTCCAGATATTGGAAACTGGTTCCAGTATCTGTGTTACAGATTTTGGAGGAGAATTTGTTACATTGGAGTAGAATTTGTTATTTATCTCTTCCCTTTTTCCTTTCCCAAAGTCCAAAAAAATGGGTTACCACTGTTGCTTGTGGTCTGTAGCTTTGGAGTTAACCCTGAGTAATTCTTTGTGTTAGTGCCCAGCAATTTCTTCTGTCCGTCCAAATTGATTCATGTTGGGTGCATGGATTCAGGTGTGTCTGTGGTCTCTGAATTATCCTGGTGTGAATTCAGGCAAATAACATTGTCTTTGCCAATGTTTCCCTGGTGTTCCTGCTGCTGACTTGTTTGCCAAGGTGCCAGCAGAGATCATACTGAGACAAAACATAAGCTCAAGAAATTTATCCAGAACACAAACTCACACGTTTTGGTGCCATGGCTGCTCCTACAGAAAGTATAATGTCCTTGCTTATGTCATGGCAAATCATTCTGCATATGCTCAAGTGGTTCCATTAATTGCCTTCATATGGAGGAGTGGGTTGCACCAGGAGTTAGTGTGTTCCTTCTGCAAGCAAGAAAAACACTCATTTCACACTGCAGATGCCTCTGGATGGAATTCTAAACATACCCTAAGTATGATCCACACTGAGCATTGTCAGAGCTGTTTTCTCCTTGTTTATTCCTTGCTTGTCCTTTGCTTCAGGCCCCCCCCACAGTGGGAAGACTGCTTTAGCAGCGAAAATAGCAGAAGAATCCAACTTCCCCTTTATCAAGATCTGTTCTCCTGATAAGATGATTGGGTTTTCTGAAACAGCCAAGTGCCAGGCCATGAAGAAGGTACGTGCATGTCCTCCCCTGTGCCTGGTGACAGCCCAGCTCTGGGTTCTCTCATGGAGGGAGAGGTGAATTACCTTTGGGATGGTGAATTACCTTTAGGATGGTGTTTTCTGCTCTCTCTAGGTCTGGAAATCCTGTGTGTATTTATTTATAAAGTTGAATGTATCACAGAAGTGTAGAATGGTTTGGGTTTGGAGGGACCATCCATTACCACCCCTGCCATGGCAGGGATATCTTCCCACTGTCCCAGGCTGCTCCAAGCCCTGTCCAACCTGGTCTTGGGCACTTTCAGGGATCCAGGGGCAGCCACAGCTGCTCTGGGCATCCTATGCCTCCCCACTCTGCCAGGGAAGAATTCCTTTCTCATATCCCATCTATCCCTCCCCTCTGGCACTGGGAAGCCATTCCCTTTGTCCTGTCACTCCAGACTCTTGTCACAATGTTTTTGTGGCACTGTGACTCAGGGGAGGTTTCAAGGCTCCGTTCTGTTGTGTGATCCTGGCAAACAGAACAGATCTGGGATGAGCAGGGCTGGAGCTCTCTGTGAATGAGGAGGCAGGAAGGGCTTGGGGCTGCACTTGGGGAGAACAGATCCTACCTGGATGGGGCTAGAACCTGTTCTGTGGTGGGATCTTTAGTTAAACTTTAGAGCTTTAACACCCTGGGGAGCTGGGGAATGTGGATGAACATTTTCATTTCCTGAAGCAGCCCAGCACCTACTCTTCAGATGAATGGTACTGAATGGAGCATGTGAGCCGAATGTTGCTCTGATTGGTGCAGGGTTGAAGAGTTTGTAAGGGAAGGAAGGTTCTTAGGAGAAGCAATGGAAGCCTGGTTTGTGACTTGGATTCCAAAAGGAGCCATTGGATTCACTGGAATCGGGGTTTGCTAGAGGCAGGGCTGCAGCACCACTGCTGTCCTTAGTGCTGCCTCCTGCTCACACCCAGAGCTGTGCAGGACACTCTGTGCTGCTCCAGGAAGGGTGACTGGGGCTGAGATCCACACTTGAGTCAGTCCCTTCTCCCTGCAGGGTGCTGTTCTGGACCGCCTGAGGAGAAAAGCTTCACAGCTGTGTTAACAGTTGGGGAAGTTCTCTCTGTGTGTGTTATATTATCAGTGTTGCCCTAGCTCCAAAAACAGAGGAATGGTGTTACAGTGAACCTCAGGGCAGCTGCTTGTTGCCAAGGGTGGGGAGTAAATGAATAAATAAACTGAATTTGTGGGGATGGCAGTGTTTTATTGCCTGCAGGGAGCCTGATCTCTCATTACCTACCTGTTTCATTCTCAGATTATTCCTCTCAGTGCTGCTGTGTTCAGCTGAACCCACATCAGCAGGCCCAGCTGTGGCTGTCATAGTCCTGTGGCTGAGGTTTAACACTGAGATATTTCGCTGTTTTTCAGATCTTTGATGACGCCTACAAGTCCCAGCTCAGCTGTGTTGTTGTGGACGACATCGAGCGACTTTTAGGTGAGTCAAGAGGAAGGAGAGCTGTGCTGGCTGCTGCAGAAATATTGATGTATTTGCAATGTTGAAACATTGCAAGCTGGAAAATATCTGCAACCATTTACTTCAGGAGCATTAAACTGGTTTTGATACAGTGAAGTGCTTTAAATGTGCATCTGCTCCGTGGGCATCAAAATGCATTTTTCCTTTCAGATTATGTCCCAATTGGACCTCGGTTCTCCAATCTGGTCTTGCAAGCCCTTCTGGTGTTGCTGAAGAAAGCTCCCCCTCAGGTAAGGCAGGGATGCCCTGTTCCTGCAGGAATTGGGACAGTGGGAGCTTTGTGTCTGCCTGAGAGCTGCCAGTGGTATTAATGCTTTTGTCTGAGTCAGCCACGTTAATCCCAGCCTGCTGCTCTTCATTCACTTGGACATTTCTAGGATAACCACAAGGGATTCATCTTGAAATATCTAATTACTGGGGGCTGAATCTTCTGCAGTTAGTCCTAAAAATACTGACTAAGGAAACCAGTTTAACCTTCACCATGTAAAGCTGAATTGTGCCAGCTGCCTGCCCTCTGAGGAGCTGTGAGGCCAGATCCACCCCTGGCTCAGCCATGTGCTCCCTCCCTATTTATAAATCAATTTCTGTGTAATCTGTGATTGTGGTTGTCAGGGGTTTAATTTGTTCTTAACTTGAAATGATCAGGTGTTAAT
This sequence comes from Acrocephalus scirpaceus scirpaceus, assembly GCA_910950805.1. Classification (NCBI taxonomy): domain Eukaryota; kingdom Metazoa; phylum Chordata; class Aves; order Passeriformes; family Sylviidae; genus Acrocephalus; species Acrocephalus scirpaceus. Next base: position 1,724,432 of record OU383798.1, read on the forward strand.
TACAATGACTGAGGGAAGCTTAAGATCTTGTCTCTCGTGCTGATCCCGTCTGTTTGCACTTTGTGGCTCGATGAGATTTGAGAACATCACAAGTGCTGAGGGTTCTGCAGCTCGTGCTGGGTGAGACAGGCAGGCAGGCACGCCTTTCTTGTTTGCCATTTTCCTGTCGTTCACTGCGTATTTTCCCTGTGTGTGAGAGTATCTGCATGAATAAATAACATCCTAACAGGAGCACCTTGAAAGTTGGTGTCAGGAAAAAGCAGAGAAGCACAGTCTGGGTGAAGTCAGTTTTTTGTCATGTTTAATATCCTGGCACGGGAGCGTGTGCGTGAGCGTTGTTTTCATTAGAGAGTTTGGTGAAAAGACCTTTCAAATCCAGGACTTTGAACTAAATTGTAATGCCACAGGCCCTGAGTTCCCTGTGTGACTGTCAGCCTGGCAGAACAAAGATTTCCCCAGTGAGCTTTCTAGGCCACGTGAAGCCTGTAACACAACAGCATCCAAGTTTTATCACATGCTTGGAACAGAGCAGCTGCCTGTGTGGAGCAGCACAGCCATTCCTGGTCACATCATCTCCTGTAGTCACTGCCCTGCTGTTCCACAGTGCCAGGACATGGTTGTTCCCATAAATCAGTAGGGAAAATAGAACTTGGTTTGGTTCAGTTTTCAAAGGAACTTAAAATATTAAATTGTCCATTTGCCCATTGCATCCTGAGTGTGTGCTGCTACTGGGCTGCCCTTTGGGTGGCACCTGGGGCTCCCAAGAGCAGGACATGGGCTGGAGCTCACAGATATTTGCCAAGTTTGCACTTGTTGCAGAGATTTGTGCTCAGCAGGGTTTGAAATGCCCTGGGGGCTGGGAGACTCTGGCTTGACAGCCAGTATTATGGTGACTTAAGCCATAAATTGTTGGAGGATAGAGAGTGAGTTTGCTGAGGAAATGTCACTGGTTGATTGATCATGTGGGTTTTTTTTCTTTTTCTTCTTAAGTGTCCAGTGTTGGCTTTGTGGGAATCAGGGCCTGGGGTGAGCTGGGCCCGTTGGGCTGCCCTGCTCCGGGAGTTCTGGGGACAAGATTCTTCCTGGTGGGTTTGTAGTGAATTCCCTGGGATAGCCATGGCATGTGGGGATGTTGGGCATTTAAAAACCCAGGGTTGTGTGTAAGAAATAGAGTTGTGCAGGAAAAGGCCTTTTCTGCTGTGACAGTTTACTGTGAAAAAGGTTGGATTTGGGCACGGAGGCTCTTTGGGGGTTTTGAACTCAAGTGAGGAACCCCTGATGGGGATAATCCTGAGGGTTAATCAACACCTTCTGAGTCCCCTCTGAGATTACAAGTTCCCTTGAGGAGCAGTTTCTTTGGAAGGAATGGCTGCTGTAATTTGAGATGTAAATACAGGCTCTAAGTGCATGAGCAGCATCAGTGGTGCTGACCTGCGTGGGGTCTGTGGGACTGGGATCGTGGTTTAGCATCATTCCTTATAAAAATGGGATGTCTTGGGACATTCCTGTGCTGAGAGAAATTCTTGGCAGGATGCTGGGGAGACAGTACCTGTTCCCCTTTGCTTCAGTGCTTCACTCCTGGAGGGGGGGCCTGAAATACTGAGCTGATTTCAAAGAATCACGGAATGGTTTGGGTTGGGAGGGACCTTACAGCCCATCCCATTCCACCCCTGCCATGGGCAGGGACACCTCCCACCATCCCAGGTGGCTCCAAGCCCTGTCCAGCCTGGCCTTGGACACTGCCAGGGATCCAGGGGCAGCCACAGCTTCTCTGGGAATTCCATTCCAGGGCCTCTGCACCCTCACAGGAAGAATTTCCCTGCAATATCCATCCATTGCTGCCCTCTGGCAGTGGGAAGCCATTCCCTGTGTCCTGTCACGGCGGATGCAGCGCGGCCGCTCCCACTGCTGTGGCCCAGATTATGAATTCACTGGGGTGTCACATCACTTGCAGGGAGATTCTTGATGTGCAAGCAGCTCCCTGCAATCAGTGCAGGCTCCGTGTGGAAGAGAAGCGTTTCTGGGATGAAATGTTATTAATTATGCATCGAGGTGCGTGTCTCTGTTGAATTGGTGTAGGAAAGCTGCCTCCCAGGCTCTGCTCTTCTGAGGGAGGCTGGATTACTGGAACGTGGTGTGGGAAGGGCAAACACTTGAAGGTTCTGGTTTTCTTTTGAGAGTAAACACTTTAGACTTTAAATAAACTGGAAACCTCTCTGAACTTGCTTTAAATTGCCAGTCACAGCTCCTGCTTGTGGTTCCACTCAGCACTGTTAAATAGTGCTATCTGTTACTGCTGCTTCAAGAGGACTGAAAACCATTGCATTTTGTTCAGCATCTTTTCTTAAACCAATTAAAAATCTTTTCTGAAATGCCTTGAAGAGAAGAAAATAAACCATGTTCTCTTGGGTCTTTAATTCAATCAAGTTTGCCTGTGTTGTGCAAGAGCAGGGACTGGGGGATGGAAAGGCTGAAAAGGGCTGTCTCAGCAGGGAGCCGAGCAGGAGAAAAGGACTTCCCTGAGAACTGAGCAGCAGCAGCTCCCAAAGCCGGGGCTGCTTCATCTACATGCAGAGTCACACAGGGCCTGGAGGCGCTCCCCAGCCCCACCGAGGTTCACATGTGCCTCCCTGCTGCTTCCCAACAATTGGCCCGGGCGGGAAGGACCCTCAGCATCCCCAGCGGAGCCGGGGCGGGCTGGGCAGGGTCAGGGAATGTCTGCCTGAGCAAGGTGCCCTCCAAGGGACATCCCCTCCTGGGGCTGCCCTTCCAGTGCTGCCAGAGCTCCCAGCCCCTTCCCTCCAAGGGACATCCCCTCCTGGGGCTGCCCTTCCAGTGCTCCCACAGCCCCCAGCCCCACTTACAAAGTGAGATTCACACCTGGGGCTGTCGTTCCACTGCTCCCAGAGCCCCCAGTCCCTTTCCTCCAGGGGACACTCACACCTGGGGATGTCCTTCCATTGTTCCCAGAGGCCCAAGCCCAACTCCCTTCTTGAAGGGAGACCCACTCCTGGGGATGTCCTTTCACTGCTCCCAGAGCCCACAGCCCCTTCCCTCCAAGGGATGCCCTCTTCTGGAGCTGCCCTTCCACTCCCAGAGCCCCCAGCCCCTTCCCTCCCTGGGACACTGCAGGCTTTTGCCAATTGATGAAAGTTATGGGGGGATAATCTCCTTGTTTGATGTAATCTCAGATGCATTCCTGATTCCACGTCACTTAGTGTGAATTGGAAGCAATTCCAGTCTCCAGTGACATTACTTTTGTGTGCACAAACATAAAGTGAGAATTGTGTTTCTCCCTTTGCATGTGAGCAATTCCCAAGACCCCAAACACAAGGATAATGGTGTACCAGGGTCCTGAGCACAGTGAGCAGCTGTGGTGACAGAGGCACCTCAGTGTCACCAGTGTCTGGTTCCAGCAGAGCTCAGGCCTGGGGCTGGCTGGATTTGCTGAAATTCTGTACTTGGAGACTCCACTGACGTGTTGAGGCTCCAGTTGCTCACAGCAGAGTCTGTAATTGTGTCATGTTCTAGTTCCCCCTGGCAGTGATGTGGTGCCTGTTGGGAAGTTGTGGTAGAGGAATCCATCCTGGAGAATTCAGTTGGTTCAAGCGGCTTCTTCAAGTCCCACAGTTCTGTGCATGAGAACAGCCTTCAGTCAGGTAAAATCCCTGCAGCAGAGGGGTCAACTCTGGGCTCATCCCTCTTCTAGAAGGCACAAGGGCAGGACACACACCTCTGTACTGTCCCCCTGTCGGCACAGAGGGATCTTGGGCTCCAAATTGGGGCCCTTTGCCTGAAAATGGACAGGATGAATCCAGGTCTAAGGCTGTGCCTGTGTCTGATCTCAGGTGATGGAAGAACTGGGCTGGAACTGCCCTGGTTGTGAATCTGACACCAAATCATCTTCAGCTGTTCCTCCTTCCTTGGTAATTTACTCACATGTTAATGCCTGATTTTTGGAAGTTTGGCTTGAATCATGATTTTCTGTGGACTAAACACATGGCACACTGCCTTCACCATGGCTGGTGTAGAAATTAGGGATGAAGAAAGTGAATTTTTCTGAAAATGGGACCACTTGAGCAGTACATGGAGCCCTGTGCTGTGTGCTCTGGGATGACCCGGCTGGAGCAGGGAGTGGCACTGTGGCCCCTTCCAGTGGGAACCATTCTGGGATCCTGTAACAAGAACAAATCCTGGGCTCTCCTGTGGTGTGGTCAGTGCAGAGCAGCTGGGTGAGGGCAGCTTGTCCAGTTTGATGGCTTTTCCTGCTGCCTCCGTAATTCCTGGGGCAAACAGTGCTATCCTGGGGGTTCTCACTTGTTTATTGAATTGCCTGAAAGTTTGAGGAGCTCGAGGGCCTCCTGCCCTGTCAGTGCTGGGGGTCACTGTGGCTGCTTTCCAGGGGTCAGGTTTAAAGGCAGGGAGTTGAAGGCATGGCTTCCTCTGAGGAAAGCAGGGAAAAATCAGGATTTTTTGGGTGGAGCTGTTAAAAATTTGAAGCACTTTTGCGGAGTAGCCATCTGTTCTGCGGAGCTCCCAACCACGTCAGTGGTTCAGGGACCTGGGAATAGATTTTAACAGAGATATCTAAAAATTGCTGATGGATCTGCCCTCTGGGAACTCATCCTGGTGCTTTTCAACCTTGTTAAGCCTTTCCATTCTTAGCTCTGTGCTTGCCTGAGTCCAGCTGAGCTGTTGGTGAGAGCAAACACTCTTTAGTTCAGTTTATCTGATGTTTGATAATTCCTTCTTGTGCTCCCTGGTTTCTGTAATCACAGGCAGCAATCTCTCCTTCATCTCCTCTACACCACCTCTGATTTTATAAACCTCTCTGTTTTGACCAAGGATCTATTTAGGGAAGTTATTCTCTATTTCTGACCATCCCTGGTGCTTTTCTCTGACTTCTCCAACTGAACAGAATCATAGAAACATGGAATGGTTTGGGTTGGAAGGGACCTTAAAGCCCATCCAGTGCCACCCCTGCCATGGGCAGGAACACCTCCCACTATCTCAGGTTGCTCCAAGCCCTGTCCAACCTGGCCTGGGACACTTCCAGGGATCCAGGGGCAGCCACAGCTGCTCTGGGGACCCTGTGCCAGGGCCTGCCCACCCTCACAGGAAGGAATTTCCTTCTGATATCCCATCTAACCCTGTCCTCTGGCAGTGGGAATCCATTCCCCCTTGTCCCAAGTCCCTCCCCAGCTCTCCTGGAGCCCCTTTAGGCACTGGAAGGGGCTATAAGGTGTCCCCAGACCCTTCCCTTCTCCAGGTGAGCACCCCCAGCTTGGAAATGATGGATTTGAAGTTATATTTGAAACAGGAAGGAGCTCCTGGATTCACATGGAGAATGATGATCCTGTTTTGCCGTTTTCCTGATCTAAATCTGTCCCAGTGGTCACACACAGAGTGAGATTGAGCTGGTGTTCCCACAGAATTCCCCCAGGGACTGATGCCAGTGGTTTTCCTCAGTGGTCACTGGGCTTTAGGGACCTTTCTGTGTGTGCAGACATTGCCCACTGCCCTGATGGTTTGGGTGCAGCTGACTCAGTGTGGCACTGGCCGGGTTTACCACCACTGAACTGGTCCTTTAGGGAATGTTTCCTGGATGAGTCCAGAGCGTGGGCAGCTTTCCTGGGAGGAGGAATGTGTCATCTGGGCTCCAGGAGCTGAGAAGGAAAGGCCGAGAGCGAGATCAGTCATGGACACCTGGAGTGCCAGGAGGTAAAACTCCCCTCACTGGTGACATTCCTGTGCTGCCTGTGTCCTTTCCTGGTGAAACTTCAAGCTAAATTCCATTTTTATTTTAATCAGGCACAGACTTCATTAATGTATGAGGCAGCATCCCTCAGGCAGCCACTCTGAGGTAGTTATCCCCTTGATTGATGCCTGATCAGTGTGCCAGGCACTGTACACATGCTGGGAGCTATAATTGGGGAACAGACACTGCCTGGGTGCAGCTGAGCAGTTTTTTCCCCCCTAATATGCTCGTAGTTCATGGGAAACTGTTATTAACACAGCCCCTTGCCCAAGCTGTTCAGGATTTTGAGAGTTCCATACAGTAATGAACAAGTTTTTAGGAGAACCACTTGTGAAGCAGATGGGGTCTGGGTGGTAAAGCACTTGCAGGAGGGATTGTTCTGTGTTTTGGAGGTCTCAGTTCTGGTCAGGAGTCTGTCCTTGGCTTCCTCTGTGCCCTGGTACCTCAGCTGTGCCTGGTGTGTGTATGGCTGGTTGGGATTCCTTGGCTAAGGGAGCAGGAATTTCCCCTTGCAGGGCTGTGCCCTGTGCTGAGTTACAGGGTCTGCAACACCAGCCACAGCAGCACCACGGGAGGAACAAGAGCTCCCTGAGGACAGGGTGGGGAGGAAATACTGAGCAAACGAAAGCAAAGGCAGTCAGAGGTGAGATGAAATGTTCCCAGTCAGTTCTGCTGACAACCCCTGAGTGCTCCTGGAGCATTCTGCTGCCCTGCCAGGGGGATCTCACAGGCTGAAGGTGTCTCTGAGCCCTGTCCTTGGGAGCAGATGTCTCTCTTTGTGCCACACCTGTTGGCTCAGGAGCAGGACATGGTTCAGGTGCTCTGGGGACTCACACAGCTTGCAGGCCAGTGTTTACCCCCTGTTTTACCAACCCTTTCCATATTGGAAAGCTGCTGGAATTTTGGCTTCGTGCAGGCAAAAAGCTTTTCTGCTGCTGAGCATCACTTAATCCTCTTGGTCTGTGCAGTGCATTAGCTGGAAATTTCTCATGGGAGGTGTCCCTGTCCATGGCAGGGCGTGGAACAAGATGGTCTTAGGGTCCCTCCCAACCCAAACCATTCCACAATTCCGTGGTTCCATGAAAATGGGCACCTGATGTGGCTTCCTGAGTTCCTGTGGGAGTAAGGATCAAACTCCATTCGCTTTCTCTCCTCTGAGTGTCTTGGGTTTTCAACTTTGCCAGGCAGATCTTCTTGATTTGGCTCAAACCTGTAAAATGCTGTAATATTTTCCTGGCCTTGCTGGACCATCAAAAAGGAAATGAATCCTGTGCAGTTGTAAAGCTGTGGCCATGCAGGACGTGGTGGGAGCAGCACCTGTGGAATGGGGCAGCAATACCATGGAATTGCTGTGTTGCTGCTTCCTGAGGACACTGTGCCCTGCCCCAGGTGACCTGGCAGGCAGTGTTGGACCCTCAGCCCCGAAACATCCCATTAACTGCTTCCACTGCAGTTCTAAACCAGTATTTTCAGTTCAGGAATTGGCTGATTTTTCCCCATTTTCACTTTTCCAAAGAGGTGGCTGAGGGGTGCCTCCTGAGCTGCAGATGGGGACTCACACAGGAGGGGCAGCACAGTGTCCCCAGCAGAGCCCTGTGTGACACCAGTGACCTGGGACATGCCCTGGTTCCCCCTGCCACGTGTTCCTTCCTTTTGCTCTCTTGGACTAAACCCAAACTTGGAGTGAGCACGTGAGCTTATTCCGGTGTCCAACACCTGGAGCAGGAGCAGCATCTGTTCGGTGAGTGCAGGGGCAGAGCAGACCCTGTGAAGATGCACTGTGCATCAAAGATGTGTCTAAAGAGGTTTCCATCCTCTGTCAAGGGAATGCAAAGCAGTTACAGGATTCATTATGGGAATAGTTTTTTGGGTTTTGTTTTGTTTGTATGATGATGAAGTTTTGTGTCATGAAATTGAAATACAGAACTTGCACAGAATCACAGAATATCCTGAGTGGGAAGGGACCCCCCAGATCATCAAATCCAGCTCCTGGCCCTGCACAGCCCCCCCAACAATCCCACCTTGGGCACCCCTGGCAGCGCTGTCCAAACACTCCTGGAGCTCTGGCAGCCTCGGGGCTGGGATCATTCCCTGGGGAGCCTGGGCAGTGCCCAGCACCCTCTGGGTGGGCGCTGAACATTCACTTCACTCTTGGAGCCTCAGCCAAACTTCTTGTACAGCAAGAGAGGGGCGTCCTTGGCAAGCCAGGCCCCTCCCAGCCCATGGGCTCCCCATGTACTGGGACAGAAAAGGGACTGATGATCCTGCCTGACAATCCCAGCAGCTCCTTCCATCAGCCAGTGTTGATCAGTGTCCAAACCCTGCACAGCGAAATTCAAACAGCCATGGAAAGCGCTCTGCAAGGTGAACAAACAGCAGTGGATTTGCATTTGCAGCTGATGTTTTCCACAACTTGCTCTATTATTCATAAACCCTGTTATTGCCTGGGCTGACTCGGGGTTGCTCTGTGCACTCAGGTTTGGGAATTGGAGGCTGCTGGAGTGGGACTATCCTGTACAGCTGCAGGAGGAACTCAGGGACTCACAACAGCCTCTGCTCGACAGCCTGAGCTGAGAATCCACTGGAAGTGCCTGTGCAGGAGCAGGGAATTCACTGTACCCACAGATTCCTAAAGACAGGCTGTTCCCCTGAGAAGTCATTTGTAATTCAGCTTTTGGGAGTGGGAGTTTGCTCAGGCTTTTAAATTTAATGAGGATCCAGCTATTTATAATGATGGGTTCAGAAGGAGCTGTGAGTGTGGTGGGGCTTTGTGCACCATAATTCTTGGACCCTGTTGGTGGCATTGCTCCGAGAGCTGATCCTGGTCTCCTGTGGCTGCTGTTGGCGACTTCAATTACTGACAGATTTAATCCTATTAATTTTGTTTGAAGTGGGTTTTTTAAATGGCCATTTCCCATTTATCATTTGTAGTTAGCTGAACCTTCCCCAGGCTGGTTCTCTCCAGTTTCTCCTTTCCTGACTCTTGCTCCCTTGCGTGGACAGGGCCGGAAGCTCCTGATCATCGGCACCACGAGCCGCAAGGATGTCCTGCAGGAGATGGAGATGCTGAATGCCTTCAGCACCACCATCCACGTGCCCAACATTGCCACGGGGGAGCAGCTCATGGAGGCTTTAGAGGTGAGCAAAGGTTCCAGGATGACAAAAGACTCAAAGTTGGCTGGAAAGGAGGGGTTGTGCAGAAGCTGTGTCTGGTAACACCATCCCACTTGACATCATGTCATAACATAGCAGTTCTGAGGCTTTTCAATTTGCTTTTTTCATGAATTAAATTAAGGCAAAATTATAGAACAGTAGGTCTGGGGAAAGGTTTGTGGTCTGGATTGAAACATTCCAAGGGCATGGAAGTGGGTAATGAATATAACTGGGACACTTAAACTGAATGTGCCTGGAGGGTGCTGAGCTCTGGTGAATTGGAACAGCATCAACTGAAAGTGTTCGGTGCTGAGGAATTTTAAGTTCCTTATAAATTCCTGCCTTCAGTGTCTCCTTATTCTGTGCCATAGTTGGAGTTGTAGTGAGTACTGAAGGCTGTTAAAATGAACTGAACATGCAAATCTTTGGTGCCATTGGCAAACTTGTCCCAGTGCTGAGGCCTGAGAGCCACAGACACCCCTGCAGCAGGTGTGGAAACTGCCTGTGGCATGACCCTGATCTGGAGAAGACCTGGAGTGCAGCATAAAAGCACAGCCCTAACTGTTGGATAAGGGATGTTATGGGAAAAACTATTAGGGAATTAAAGAATTTTTTGTTTGTTTTGCCTTGTCTAAGATACATTACAACAAATTTCCCTTCTCTAGTAAATGCTTCTAGCTTGCCATTCCCTTTCTCCCAAGGTAGGTACCATTATTCCTACTCTCAGTCTCCTGTTGTTGATTTTTTAAAATTATTTTCCCCCCAGCTCCTGGGTAACTTCAAAGACAAGGAGCGCAGCACGATTGCACAGAACGTCAAAGGGAAGCCTGTCTGGATCGGGATCAAGAAGCTGCTGATGCTGATAGAAATGTCCTTACAGGTAGGAATGCTTCTGGGGAGGAAGGGCTGGGGTCCTAGAGCAGTCCTGGAGGTTCCCTTCTCTGCAGACCCCTGCTGTCAGTGGGAGCCTTTGCATTGGTTTAATTGGGAAAAGAGCTGCAGAGAGGGGAAATTTTCAGAACAAAGAAGTCACCACATCTTGGTCCACAGAGATCTTTAAATCCCCCCTTGCCCATGGGCTGTTCAGAGCTGCACTTCAGAGCATCTGGCTATGGGAGGGGTTGGATTAACTCACCTTTCATGGAATTTCTTCTCTCCACCCAGCATGTTAAGATTGCAGATAGCAATCACCTCAGGTTTTTTTTTTTAAAGAAGAAGATGCCTGTGCAGGTGTATGTGCTCTTTCCCTGAAGAAGATAAATCTGTCAGGCTGTTCAGCTGCTCTTCTCTTTATTTTCCACTTTCAGCACTTTAAAGAAAATAATTGCAGAGGGTAGAACTATGCAGCTCTGAGCCCTCCCCTGCAGCAGCACCCATGCCTGGAGCCAGCCAGCAAGCTCGTGCTCATGCTGACACGGGCTGAGGGTGCAGCCCTAATCCTCCCCTGACATCCCAGTGCTCCCCCAGCCCCTCCCTCTGCTCACATCAAATGGATTTAGTGCAGCTGAGTGAACTGTCCTCAGATCTTCTCGCAGAGGCAGGGCAGAAGTGAAGAGACTTGTAGTTCAGAGCAGACTAGTCGTGTACCCCTCTGTTCACTCCTCACAATTCTGTTAAAACTTGCTCAGCGCTAAGGATGTGCTCTGACTGGATGTCACCTCAGGGAATAAAGTCATTTATCTAGATTACTTTTTCCTCTTCTTCCTTGGCTTTTAATTCCATACCTACAGGCAAGTCAGTAAGTCATTGCTCACATGTATTAAATGTATTTAAGGGGTGCTGCCCTTCAGGGACTGCCGGGCTCTGCCGCGCTTGCGTTCCCTGAGCCCTGACAATGGGTCCCTTCTTCTGACACACAATGTGTTCTTGTGCTGCTTTCTCCTGAAGTGCTGGCTGTTTTCAAAGCTGAAGGTGGAAGTTCTGTAAATCATGGGCAGTTCTCATTTGGGAGATGGGTGGGAATGCTGACCCCAGCCCTGTTCCCAGCCTGGCCCTTGTGCCTGTTGCACTCCTGGGGGGCAGTTCTGGGCATCACAATATCATAAGGATAGAAAGGAATTAGAGAGTATCCAAAGGAGGGACCTGAAGATGGTGAAGGGTGTGGAGGTAAAGCCACAGCAGGAGCAGCTGAGGTCACTTGTTCAGCTGGAGCAGAGGAGACTGGGGGCAGAGCTCAGTGGAGCTGCAGCTCCTCCTGAGGGGCAGCTCCAATCTCTGCTCTGTGACAGGGACAGGACCTGGCTGGAGCTGTGCCGGGGGGGTTTAGGTTGGATCTCAGGGAAAGGTTCTTCCCCCAGAGGGTGCTGGGCTCTGCCCAGGCTCCCCAGGCCCTGGCCCCGAGGCTGCCAGAGCTCCAGGAGAGCTTGGACAGCACTGCCAGGGATGCCCAGGGTGGGATTGCTGGGGGGTCTGTGCAAGGCCAGGAGCTGGGCTGGATAATCCCTGTCCCACTGAGGATGTTCCATGATTCTCTGGACACAGAGTCCTCACTCTGCCCCAGGCTGTGCAGGCAAACTGCTCTTGAGCCTTCATTTTTCTCAGCAGCCCATTGTTGTGTAGGTGAGTCCAGGACCAGCCAGGCTGGGAGGAGACAGGCAGGGCTGGGGCTGTGCCCTTTCTCACACACTGAACATCAAACATGAGCTGCTGCCACTGTCCCTAGAGGCACTGAGGGTGTCCCTTTGCTGCACATGCAGGGTTGATGGCAGGGTGGTTCCTGCTCTTGCACTGGGTTCAGGTGGTTGTGTAATAGCAGAGGTAACAGCATATGGCAGCTAAATATGAACCAGCTCTGTTCCAAAAGGTCTGAGGTGTTTCCATGACTCCATCTGCTGAACTGCTATAAATACAGGAGGGCAGTGCAGGCTCTGAGTGAACTGAGCTGGGATCTGAGAGCAGTGGAACTAACAGTGAGCTGGCAGCTGCCAGGTCCTTACAGGAAAGCACAATTGCACCAGATAAGAAGTCCAGCACTGGATCTTGTTTTCACTGAGTTGGACCACAGCTTTTTAGAAGGAGATTTCAGTCTGAAATCAGTAAGAATTCCAAGTGATGGATGAAATTTCTCTGAACTCGGCTGATTAGATGCCAGGTGACTGAGTTCTTTGTAAAAAATGTGCACATAGTGTCTTCCTCTGAATCTAATGGTGGGTTTTGTTTTGTTAAAGCACTCAGCTCTCTGCAGGGATTCCTGAGCTGGTCAAATGACTTACAGTGTGTTTGAGACTAAAATCACAATGAACCATACCCTCAATATCAAAATCCTTATTTGGAATACCTGAACTGCTCTGGTGCCCTGGGTGAATTGTCACCTTGTTTATCAGCTGTGTAACCCCACACTTTCTGGCAGCCTAATTTTCCCCAAACTCTGCTGTTGCTGTTCTTGGCTTTCTTTAATGTCTAGCTGCTTGTGTTTTGTGTCACATACTTTGGTCATTTGTGTACACCGAGTATCCTAGAATGGATTCTGTTCTTGTTCTTGTTCAAATGAAGCCTTTGATCCCTGGATACACTCAGGATTTGCCATGTGAATCCACAAGAGTTTGCAGTGGCCTTGACTGCAGTACAGGGCCACCTCCAGTGCTCTTGGGTCCCACACTGGCTTCACCCTGCCCTGGGTACTGCTGGATGCCCTCTCCTTGGCTGGGGGCTGGTTCCTCCTGCTTCCTCTCCCAGCCTTTGGACAGCACTGCCAGGGATGCTCAGGGTGGGATTGTTGGGGGGCCTGTGCAAGGCCAGGAGCTGGGCTGGATAATCCCTTTCCCACTGAGGATGTTCCATGATTCTCTGGACACCAGCCTGTGTTGTTGCTCTTGGACCTTGCTGGCACACTCCCAAAGCCAAGGTCTCTCTCCTGAGCCTGGATGAGTCAGGCAGTGTTCCAGGAAGCCCCTCCTGGCACCTCCAGGGTTTCCTGATTTGGTAACTTCTGTTTAGCATAAATAAAGCTTAATCAGCATAAATAAAACTTAGTCTAAGCTACTTGTCTTTAATATATCTTAACTTTCATGGGAACTTTGAAAGATATATTTCATATATATAATGAAATATTATAAATGATTTATATTAAATATATAATCTTTCATATGAATAATCAATTTCATTGATATATAATATTGCCTGCTTTATTTCAAACCAAACACGGTACCTGGTCATGCTGAGGGTTTGGGTTCATGGCAGCTTTCAGGAGCACTGGGGGCTCGTCATGTCTTGGTGGAGGATCTCCTTCTCTGAACTGGAGATTAACAACCTCCCTTCAGTTCCTTTGTTTCTTCAGGGGACCTGGATGTCCTGGGGATGCTGCACTACCCAGGAAGGAACATCCATGTTCTTGTCACCTCTCTGAGCTCTGTCACAGGGTCAGTCCCCCATGCTGCTGTTCCAGAGAATCTTCCCCCCAGTTTGGCAGCAGCATTTTCTGTTTCCCAGAGCACGAGGCTGTGTCCAGGAGTCCTGAACCTGCTTTCTCTGTGCTCCACTGACTCCAGCTGCTGCTCCTTCCTGGGCAGATCAGCCTCTGGGGTTTGTGTCTGCAGTTTTAATAAGCAATTTGATCAAGTTGGAGTCTTTGTGGCCTTTCAGCTGCCAGCTGTAGTCTTTTGGACAAGGTGCTGTGTGTGTGCAGGTCAGTGCTGTGTCTCCCCAGGAGCCAGTGCAGGTTATGGACACAGTGTCCATGGGCACCCTTGGTGTCAGGTGGAGAGGGCTGGGAGGCAGCATCTTCCATTTGGGGAACAGAGCACTGGCCCTGGCAACTTTGAATTCCAGCTGGTGTCTTTAGAACAGATTATCTAAGGGTGAAGAGATTTGTCTGTGTCAGGTCATGTTGGGTTTTCAGCAGAACTCTCTGGTTAGACCTTTGTTATTTCCTGGTTGTGATGACTTCCCATGGTTTCCTTTGGTTTCACCTCAGCACATGCTCTGCAGAATCCGTTTCAGAAGGAGACATGTTCAGGGTGGTATCTACAAACACACCCTGTGTCTGTCCGAGAAGTCCCGTTGCAGGCAGTTGTCCCCAGCCTGTACTGGTGCGTGGGGATGTCCCTGCCCAGGTGGAGCAGCTGGCATTTCCCCTCACTGAACTGCATGAGGGGTGTGTGGGGCTGGATCTGCCTCCAGCTGAGGCTGCCTGAGTGCGGCACCACCAGCAGGTGCAGGACTCTGATCCCAGGAGGCTCAGGGTGTGCCTGGCCCCAGTCCTGTGGGTTACTGAGGAGCTTCAGGAGTGTTGGCTCCCAGGTGGACACCTGGCACATGGACACACAGCCCAGCTCCCTGGGCCCAGCTGTTTGAGCAGTGTCCAGTCCGTTGGGTTTGGTCTGTAAATCACCCCTTGTTTGTGGGCCCACCTGCAGCTGGGCTCAGGCTTTATCCAGCACTTGCCGTTCCAGCAACATTCCGAAATACAGGAAGGGAGGTGGTTGAGTTGTCATGGGGCTGTTGGATAAGTGAGGTCAGAGTACTCCTGAGAGCCTCATGTCTTGGCTGTTGGGAAAGGAGAGTGCCGGGCACTGACCAGGGAATGGGCACAGCCCCAAGGCCACCAGAGCTCTCAGGGATGCACAGGGTGGGATTGTTGGGGTGTGTGCATGGCCAGGAGTTGGACTGGATAATCCTTCCCCATGGGTCCCTTCCCACCCAGGATGTTCTCTTATCAGTCCAACCTCCTGCTTCAGCAGGATCAGCCATGGGGTCAGAGCAGAGCCCTTTGGGTCGGGAAGACTCAGGACCCTTTGTCAGGTGAGGGTCCCATGCTGGGTCTGGGGGTGTGGGCTGAACCTGTGGATACCCCCAGAGGAAGGAGATGTCCAGGTGATCAGAGTTCAGGGTTCATGTGCACATGCTGCTGTGCCAGCTGCCTTCAGCCTTTCTGACAGAACCACAGAGTCACTGAGGTGGGAAGAGCCCCCTAAGTGTTCCCTCAGCTCTGCCAAGAGCACCACTGACCATGTCCCCAATGCCACATCCCCCACAGAAATGGGAGATTGGCACAGTGACAGGTGAGTTTTTCCACCTTTCCCAGGTGTCAGCTGGGAGAGGTTGTGGAGAAGATTTAGGCTGCAGGGACCCTGCAAACACCCTCTCTCTGGTCTCCTGTTTGGTGGTACCACAGTTCCTCTCAGTCCCTGGGTGTTTCCCATTCCAAAGACTGTGCTGGGGGGTTCACCTTTCCTCTCTTCCTGGGCCCTGACTATTGCTGGTCTTTGCTGCTTACACCCCAAATGAAATGCTCAGTGAGCCTCAGTAAGTTCCTCTAAATCTTCTTGTTTCAGTGAATTTATTTTTCTGATCTAAAAGTAGCTCAGCAGTTGGCACTGAGGAACTGGCCTTGCTCTCCTATCTCACAGCCACGGGAAGTTTTACATTTTTAGGCTTTTCTTAGCACAAAGGAGAAATTCTTACTGGCTCTTTCTCCCCCACATTGTTGGGGACACTGTTGTTGGTTTAGGATTTATTTTCTTCTGAGCTGTTTTTGAAGGCATTTGTGTTGCTCTCCACTGCAGCAGTCAGAGTTTTAAGTGGATGGCTTCTTCACATCTGGAATGGGAAGAAATTTTTCTTCAGGGGTGTAAAATGTGATGTGATGTGGAGTTCCAGACCCACATTAGGCCTTGCTGGTGGGAGGCCAGGGCACTGGCTAACACTTTGCTTCCCCACTCCAAGGATGAGTCCCAGCTTTATGTTTTAAGTAGAGGTTTGCCTGTGTATTGCTAAGTGGGTGATGGAGCTGGCAATCTTACACCAGGTGACTTCATAGATCCATTTACTGGATGTTCCCAGAGTGAATCCCCTGTATTGTCACAGTGTGGTGAAGACACAGGTTGGTGATGGAATTTGCAGAGGGAACACAAGTTGGAGTTTATAGGACACAAGAAATACAAGACCAAAATTGTGAGAACCAGCAGCCTCTGATTTCCAAATGTTTATAGTTCTCACTCGCTGTATTTTGGTGCAAATCTGAGGAAGATTTCCCTGGAGTCATTCCATGAGAGGATCAGCAATCCTGTGCACCAGCACGGGGGGCAGATCCAGCTGCAGCTGGTGTCCTCCAGCAGCAGCTTGAGTGTCTCCTGAGCAGTCCTCCCCTGCTGTCCCTGTCCCCATTCCTGCTGTCCTGTCCTGGGGGAGGCAGGGCTGCTCCCTGGGGGCTGTTCCTGGTTGATGGATCCACAGCACTCGTTGGTGCTGCCCATTCTGGAGCCTTGTGCTGGCTCAGGTTTGTGCTGCCCCTGCCCTGCCCTGGTGCTGCTGCACCTCTGGGGGAAAGCAGCACTCAGAACATCCTCAGTTTTCTCCTGTTTAATTTGCTGCTCCAGTTCTGGGCAGGGGTGGATGGAAGCAGACTTGGAGTGGGCCTGGCTGGACCTGGCAGCAGGGTGCGGGTGTGAGGTGCCATGGAAACAGTGCCTGTGTGTGCTCCCATCTCCTGCCCTGTGAGCACACACGGCTTGTGCCAGTCACCTTCCTCGTGGGGCAGGGCTGTGCCTGCCCTGGCAGCTCCAGAGCTCCTGCACAGCCAGGCTGGCCCTGCTCAGGCCAGTGTTCAGGCAAAGCAAACAGCTCCAGCAGCCTTTGTGGGCCCAGTTGTGCTCTGTGTGACAGGAACAGAACGCAGGGAAGGGCTGGAGCTGTGCCAGGGCAGGGTTAGCTTGGGTATCAGGGAAAGGTTCTTCCCCCAGAGGGTGCTGGGCACTGCCTAGGCTCCCCAGGGAATGGTCCTGGTCCCAGGAGCTCTCAGGGATGCAGGATGGGATTGTTGGGGTGTCTGTGCAGGGCCAGGGGTTGAACTCCACGATCCTTGTGGGTCCTATCCAATCCAGGACATTCCACGATTCTGTGCTTTCCTTTTTGGCTGCTTGAAGGATTGCCTGGCACTAATGGGGATCTGTTTTGGTTGGTGTTTAGATGGATCCTGAGTATCGGGTGAAAAAGTTCTTGGCTCTTCTGAGAGAAGAAGGAACGTAAGTACTTTTATTTTAAAGCAGTGTTTAAATTCTTTTTTCTGCTCAGAACTGAGCTGCTCTGAAGGGAACCTGCAGTGGGATGTATCTGATCTCATTGTTGGCCCCTCTGTATTGTCAGAGCTGTATCAGATCAGTTCTTACAGCAGTTGGGGATGGGGGAGGTTTGGGAACCTGCATGCCTGCATTCTCTGCTTTTCTGAATTTGCCCTTGACTTTTAAAGTGTCTATGAGATACTGGGCCAAAATTTACCTTTCTTTAACTAAAGTAAATCAAAAGAGATTCTGCTTGAGTTTAAATCCAGCTGTTTATCTGAAATCTGGAATTTTGGTTTCTTGTGTCTCCTGTCTGAGAGAAGGATGTCCTACTCTTTCCCCATAGGTGCCACAGGGAGTAGTTGAGCCCAGTGGGACAGTGGCATCTCCTAGAGAATGACTTTCTAATACATGTAGGGCAGTACCTGTGCTGGGGAAACTCACACCACTATCTATCCTGGCTACATGTGAGTGGGTTCCAGTGTGTGCTTGATGCTTTATACATGTGCATGATGCTTTCCTGATGGATTTGGCTTCTTTTGCAAGAGTCCCTACCCTAGACTGAAGGTGGACCAAGTACAAGATCAACAGCTGGAAAAGTGACCAACCTGGAGAACAAACACTGGGATCTTTACTCTTCTGTGCTCAACACACTGGACAAAGTGAAATGCTCCCCTGATCCCCAGAGCCCCATGTGGAACCTGCATGTGTAGTGCAATACAGTATCTTTATTCTTTGTCTTTGATATTCTGATGTCATGTGGAGGTGTCTCCTAGAACACTGTACTTCTGTCTCTGTGCAGCCAGGCTGCGTTTTGGGGTGAGCAGGGGGGAATGTCCTTTGAGATTTAGGGCTGACCCTCACTTGTGTCCAGCATTCCTGCAGCAGGAAGGAGATCTGGCTTCCAGTAAACCTGCCAGTCTGGTGGAGGGATGTTGAAGCACTGCTCTGTCTTACCCTGATCAGGTGAAGGCTTTCCTGTGGTGTCACCCCACCCCTCACTGAACCCTGAGCCAGACCCACGCCCCACAGACAGTGCCCACGGGAGTCCAGCTCCAGGAGAGCCTGGATGCTGCACCCACTTTATTTATATCCAGGTATTTTGGGGTCTGATGGGACACTAGTGGTGGCACTGGGGACTGGAAGAGGGCAGGAAAGTGTTGATCAGAGTAGAGGAAATTTCCAAATCCAGTATTTAAGGCATCAAATCTTGTTAATTCAACAAAAGTTTTAGAGATGCCGGTTCCAGCCTCCAGCTCTTCCTGAGTTCCTGTAGTTGGCAGCTTTGGTATCCTCCAGCCTCATTTTATCCCTTTTTCCTGCCATGTTACCAAAGGTTGAAATTCCTCCTTAGAGACAGAGAGGAAGCCAAGCTCTGCAGGTGCACGAGATGTGTATTGCCATGTTTTTGCACTGAAACAAAGGAATGTATCAAACCTTGCTCCGCGCTCCTTCCCGCAGTCCTGTGGCCTCAGGGATGCCGGCACTGGCGGCCTGAGGCTGCTCCCCCTGGGCTCCACTCCTTCCATAAGATTCCTGGAACATACCTCAGTGTGGTGGGGCATGAAATCAAAGCCATTTAGCAGATCTTAGTCAGTGTAGCTTCCTAAACTTGACCAGACCCACTGTAAGGGCTAGCAGTGGTATCCAGAGGGGTGTTCCCAGGGAAGGAGGGTGTCCCATGTCCTTCCAGGCTGAGCTGGAGGTACTGTTGTCCTCAGTGTGCTCACAGCAGTTGGAGTGTTTCAGCCACTCCACTCTGCTCCTCTGGCAGTGCTGTTGTGTTGTGATGCTGTTGTGAGTCCCAGTGGTGGTTCCCTCTCATTTTGTGTATGATCTTGTGAATTTATTTGTTCCTCCCTTCCCTCTGCCAGTCCGAGTGACAGCAGCACACAGTAACTTATATTTCAGAGTAAATGATGTAAACCTTATAGTGTCTGTGTCCAGAACTATATTGATGCATAAATATCTGGTTTAATTGCACATTCAATGGATTCAATAAAAGCACAACTCCTTGTGATGACCTGGGTGCCATCTGTGTCTGCTGCTGGTGTGTTTGAGGAGCAGAGCTGCTTCTGGGCTGCTGCTGCTACAGGGGTGCTCAGTGTGTGCCTGAGTGAGGGTGGATTGAATTTACCCCAGCCTGAATAGTTGGCCCCTCTTACTCCTTAGTGAGAGGACTCTGGTCCAGCCCATTCTGGAGCTGTGTGGGCCCTGCAGTGCTGAGGAGCCCCATGTGTGTCTGTGTGTGTGTGAGGTGGGGGTACCCCCCACCTGGGGGAGGCTGGAAAACCAGGGTGGGCTGCTGGGTGTGACACTGACCCGTTCCAGCCTCTGTTCAATATCTCCATCTGAGATGTTTTCCTGCAGGTGGCACAAGGGAAGGGCAGCACCTTCCCACCACCTGTGTGTTCTCCATGACTCCTCCTGGCAGAGTGGCTTTAAATGTATAATAAATGTACAATAGTGCTTTCAATGTAAGGGCCAAATTCTTCACCCCCTTCCTTACCCTGTTTCATCTTGAACTTTCCAGAAACGTGTCCCTGAAATGGAGTTGTTGACCAGAGGCAGATTTGAAAGCTCTGGGATGGGTTTTGGGGACGTGGTGTGGGGTGGAGGAAGGTTTGGGGCAGACAGGGAGAGCTTCACCCCCAGAGCTGTGAAGTCCAGAACCCTCCATGGGCCAGGTTCCCTGGTTAGGCAGGACATGTCAGTGGTGGTGGCACCAGCAGAGACACCCTGTCCATGCATGTGGATCCATGGGATGGCTTTGTGTATAATTTGGGGATCAGGGCAAGAATACTGAGTGATTCTATATTTACTTTGCCCTTCAGACAGGTACATTGAGGCCAGTGCAGTGGAAAATCGCGTGCATTTAAAAGCATTGCTAATGTGAGGGAGATGCTGCAGAACACCCACAGAATTATTCATGGACAGGAGAAGAGGTTTTTAAATGAGAAAATTTGGACCTTGGTCTGTACAAAGCATTGGAAGGTGATTCAGAGGCAGCCTGTGAGTACATGTGGGGAGTGTACAAAGTCTGAGGCCTTTTTTTTTGATCCATTGCTTAATTTAATCTGGCTCTGCACAACTCCCTGACAGGAGGGGGCAGCCAGGGGGGTCAGGCTCTGCTCCCAGGGAACAGGGACAGGAGGAGAGGGAACGGCTTCAGGCTGGGCCAGGGGAGGTTTAGATGGGATATTAGGAAGATTTATTCATGGAAAGTTGTCCATCCCTGGCACAACTGCCCGGGGCAGGGCTGGAGTCCCCACCCTGAAGAAATTTAAAAGCTGTGTGGGTGTGGCACTTGGGGACATGGGTCAGTGGTGGCCTTGGCAGGGCTGGCAATGATTGGACTCAATGATCTTAAAGGTCTTTTCCAACCCCAAGAGTTCCATGATTCTGTGCTGAATCTCAGTTGTGCACACTGTGCCCTGGCACTCCCTGAATCAAAATCTCAGCTTTCAGCTGTAAAATCTCTTCTTTTTGCTGTCATTGTCTTGATTCCTCTAACAGATACCCCTGCCCATGTCAGGGAGTTGGAGCTGTGTGACCCTTAAGGTCCCTTCCAACCCAACCCATTCTGGGATTTCATGGTTCCGTGGCTGTCCCTGTTCATAAGCAACTGGGTCATGACCCACTGCTCTGTAGCTGTTCAGCAGGACCCTCAGAGCCAAACCACACAAGCTGGCAAGTGCATATTTTTTGAATTTTTACCTTTTCTTTAATGATGTACCACAAAAAATGGAAGTTGAAATATATTTTTCTCCAAATATATATATTTATATAATATATAATCTTAGTTAACTCAAGTATATACATTGTATAATAAATAATGCTTATAAAAAGAGAAATTTTCTGAATATAAAATAAAAAAAAAATCGACCTCTACAACTTTATACAAAACTTTGGATACAGCAGATTGATGGAAAAAGATCTTCCATTCAGTGCTAGAATACCTGGCTACAGTAAAATAATTACAAGGCAATAAATGTTCTATTTAATATTAAATACCTTTTCTTGATTAAAAAACAAACAAAGAAGGGATTTTGTTTAAAGTGGGGTACTGGGAGTCTTTCCAGACGTGGGATTTAATATATACTTAAATAGATGCATATCAGAAGATGGCGTGGCTCCGGCCGGGGGGGGCTTTTGGAGCCCTCTGGGATTTTCATTTTTGGGAGCAAAAGCTCCTCTGCAGGAGGGTCTGGAGCTCGTCCTGACACTCTGCATGGGAGGGCCCTGGGATTCTGCTCTGCCTGAGGGCCCTCCCGTGCTCCCTGCCAGGGTCTCTCACCCCTTTATTGCTCTGTGCAGCTCCAGGGGCTGCTCATTCCCAAGAAAAGAGAGAGTGGAGCAGCAGCCGCAGCACGAGTGGCCACGATTCCCTGGAATTCACTGCCAGGGGTGTGTTTGAACGTGCCTGTTGGTCCTGGAGCCCACCAGGACAGAGGGAGTATTTATTTTTCAATTCCAGGGGTCAGTACTCCTGGAGAAGGTGAACCCAGGGAGAGGGGATGTGCTCAGGGACAGGAGGATGGCCTGGGGAGCACATGGGGGACAAACACTGGTTCTGCTGCACTGGGATGGGCCATAGGATGTGGGGGGTGGCCCAAATCCCTGCTCATGGCACAGAGCCTCCATGCTTGGGGGGACTTCTTGGATGATTGCTGACAGCTCTGTAAATCCCGTGGGAGGGGAAGGGTTGGCCTGGTGGTGTGCTGTGGGACCACAGCTGTGGTGGGAAGGCTGACAAGGAGGCTGGGACAGAGATTTCCTCTCTCCCTGGAATCTGTCATGTTCAGAGCTGGTGCAGCAGCTCACCTGGCAGGTAACCCATCCCCAGAGAGATCCCTGAGCTCCCTCTGGGATGTAAAGTCATGTTAGGGAATGCTTAGTCAATAGATACTGCCCCAATCATTCAAATCCTCTCCTGGGCAGCTGCACAGTGAGGAGGTGGCTGGGACGATGCTGTCCCCTCTACCAGGTGGCAGCAGTGCCCTGTGCCCTGCTCCTGTCCTGGGCCAGGTGCCACACGGTCAGCTCTGGGCTCTGCCTCCTGACATCCTCCTTGGGAGATTATGGGAGATGTGGGGCTGTGGGGAGCAGAGAGGGCAGAGGGGAGGAGAGACCACCCGTGGGCTCTGTGTGCTCAGACAGATTTGGTTCTCCAGTTATCACCTTGGAGCAGGAAGGAGGGAGCTGGGCTGGTGTGGGGGCTCCTTTCCTCTCCCCACCACATCTGCTGAGACCGGGACAGCAGCAGCTGGGGGAGCTTTCACTGTGAAAAATCCATTTCCACCTGAGCTGCCGTGTTGGCGTCTGCTGGGGCTGGACCTGTGGTGCAGGACAGAGCTGGGAGCTCGGGGGCTGCTGTGGCGGCAGCTCTGCCTCGTGTGGCTGTGCCTCGCTGGGACTCAGCTGTCCCTGGTCTCTGCTCTCCCCAGGCAGCCCGTCCTCTCCCTGCCGTCCCTGTCCTGTCCCTGTTCTCCCTGTCCTGTCCCTGCCCTCCCCGGGCAGCCTGTCCTGCCCGAGGGATCAGCAGTCACACCTCTGGTGGGTGAGGTGCCCAGGGCTTCTCTGTGCCCTGGGGGCGGGTGGGGACCATCAGGAGTTTTGTGCCGTTCTCTGCAGTGTGAGGCCACGTGTGGGGCTGGCCACGGGGCTGCTGGACCCCTCGGCCCTGCTCTGGAGCAACCTCCACCAGTGGAGACCCACCTGTGCTTACTTGCAGGTGTGGACGTCGTAGACCCGCGTGCACTCCTGGCAGCTGACGTAGCAGCACCAGTGGAAGATGCAGTGACACTTCTCCTTGCGTTTTTCAGTCCGGGTGTTGTGGCCCCGCCCACAGCACAGGAGGTCGCAGCCGTCGATGCCGTGGGAGGTGACGTTGCACGTTCTGTCCCTGGTCCCAAAGGAGCCCGTCTCCGGGTTGGGCTCACAGAAATTGGGGGAGTTCTCGTAGTAGACCAGGTCCCTCTCCGTCGGCGGCTTGAAAAGCGCGTACTTGGCCCTGAGAGTTTCTACCCAGCCCCGGGACTCGCGGTGCTTCTCCACCACCATCTCCGAGGCGCTGTCGTATTTATCCTTCAGGTAGTCCCCGATGGCCCGGAAATCGGGCTGGGCCCACCAGCAGGTCTTGACCTCGCAGCTCCCCGAGAGCCCGTGGCACTTGCACTTGAGGTGCATGTGATCCAGGATGGTCTGTCCGGGGCAAAACAGAGTCAGCAGCAGCGTGTGGGACACGGGGTTTGCTTTCCATCACCTGTCTCTGCCACCTCGGTTTAAATGTCTGATCTAAGCTCGGTCTGGGAAGCCTCACCTTGAGTTTTGGGGGCAGTTATGGGCACGACAACATAAAAGAGGCATTAAGCCAATAGAGAGTGCCCAAAAGAGGCCATAAGGATGGGGAAGAGTCTGGAGGGGCCTTATGAGGGTGCTTGGTTTGTTGAGCTGGAGAGGAAGAGAATGAGGTTGGACCTCGCTGAGGTCTTCAGCATCCTCATGAGGAGCAGTGCATGGTATCAATCTCTTCACTCTCATGACCAGTGACAGGACCCAAGGCAACGGCTGGAGCTGTGCCAGGGCAGGTTTAGGTTGGATCTCAGGGAAAGGTTCTTTCCCAGAGGGTGCTGGGCACTGCCCAGGCTCCCCAGGGAATGGTCCCAGCCCCGAGGCTGCCAGAGCTCCAGGAGTGTTTGGACAGCGCTGCCAGGGATGCCCAGGGTGGGATTGTTGGGGGTCAGGGCAGGGCGGGGAGTGGGACTGGGTGATCTCTGTGGGTCCCTTCCAGCCCAGGATATTCTCTGGTTCTATGGTTCTGTAAGCATGGGCTGGTTGGAGATGCTGGGGAGCTTTAAAAGTCTCTAGAGATGTCACTACAAAAGCATGGCTGAGGTGGGTAGCTGCTCTGATCATCCAATCCATCCCAATCCAGTCTAATCTATTCTAATCCAGTCTAACCTAATCCCAATGTTTGATCCTTTTGTGGGGGTCCTTCCTGTCCTGCTGTGTGTGGACAGTCAGAGCCCAAGGAAGCTGAGGGCTGGAGATGTTTCTGAGCCCTGTGGATGGAGACTGATCCCTGTCCTCTCCTTGTTAATGATCTTCATTGTCCCAAGTCCAACAGTTTGTACTAAAAAGTGTGTGAAATTGGGAATCTACAGACAGGACTCTTCACCAAAATCTCCTTTGTGTGGAGCAAAATAATCACTGATTTTTAATAAAATTGCTGGAGTTTGGTGGGGGATTTTTGTACTGGAAGCTGTCAGGCTTCTCTCCTTGCACCTCTACCTGCTGTGGTGTGCAAAACCCACATCAGTGTTAGCTTCAAGCACTGTTGGTCCCACTGGGTTTGCAAATGACCGAGGGCAGGCAGAGGCCCAGGTACCTGCTGACAGCAGGAATGGAATGGAATGGAATGGAATGGAATGGAATGGAATGGAATGGAGTTTGACTCAATTCCAGTTGAGTGGAGCTGTGACTATAATCTACTCCAAGGGATCATTGGATGGGATAATGTTATAACAGGGAACATGCAGGAAGGAGGCACTGGGAGGAAAATCCTCTTCATCCAGTGCTGACCTGGGGTTGGGTTTCCAGGCATAGCCTTGGAAGGTGCTCAGGATGCCCAGAGAAGCTGTGGCTGCCCCACCCCTGGAAGCGTCCAAGGCCAGATTGGATGGGGCTTGGAGCACCCTGGGGTACTGGAAGGTGTCCCTGCCCATGGTGGGGGGGGCACAAGATGGTCATTACTGGTTTGGGCACCAACCCAAACCATTCTGCATTTATGTTTTCACTGGAATCAAGGAATATTTTCGCTCTTAACCCCCCTTGCCTGTTTGGAGGGAGAGGAAATACCGTGCCCTGGAACATAATCCTAGAAAGTCACTGCCTGGGAATTCCTGTGGTGCCACTCCATCAGGAGGAGCCTCACTGGGCCATCCATGGACACTGGACACTCAGCCCGTCCCCACTGGACACTCACCGTCCGTCCGGCCTCGTTGTTGTGCCTGTTCATGGCCGAGCGCGCGTCCGGCCGGTTCTCCCGCGCGTCCGCGAATTCCCGGGACACCAGCACACCGAAGTCGGCGTCCTCGCTGCACCCCCCCCATTTCCAGCCGTCCCCCGGGGGTCCCTTGTGGTGGGAGTCACAGCCACAGATGGTGGAGGTGCCCTCAGCGCAGGAGCGGGTGACAGCGAAGGCCACCCCTGCCGAGGCAATGGCATGGACGAAGGCAGATTCTCGTGTGGCTGCAGAGACACAGAGCCCGGGGGGTCATTGGTCAGTGCAGCGCTGGTGTTTTCCTTCCCAGCCTCCCCCAGCAGCACCTAAACCTCATTGAAAAGCAAGAAGTTATTTTGTTAATTTGTTAAGGTTTCCTAGAGTGGGAGCTGTCAGCGTTGCCCTTGGGCAGAAGGAGGTGGGGCAGGGGTGTGACTCCAGCTCCAGGGGTCAGCATTTCCCAAATACAGGATCCAGGATTTGATCCAGCATGGGTGCTCAGGGGGGAACAAGGCATCAGGAGCAGCTAGAGGGGCCTTAGGAGAGAGTTACTGGAATGGTTCCTGGTCTGGGAACCCAGAGAGGGGCTCCATGCTAGGGGTTAGAGATGGAGCTCATTGACCTGGGGAAAGGTTTTGGGTGATGCAGGACACACTGTGGGAGAACAGGTGTTGGACCCTTGGCCTCAGTGGCTGCGCTGACTCAGGCTCTCTCAAGCACTGTTGGTATCTCAGAACCAACTTTCTCCCTGGGGCCACCTTTTGGCTCAGAGCTCTGCACAAGGGCAGCTCCCTGGGCAGTGACCCTGGGGTACTTTGGCTCATCTACAAGGATGGAGACTTCAGGTCTCTGAATCTGGAGCAGGTGTTGGAGTCAATCCAACCTCGAGCTGATGTGCAGGAGACCGGGAGGGGCTGGAGGCTAGAGCTCAGGGGCTGTGGTGCCTGGGCTGGAGGGTTCCCACTGCCTTGTGGGTCTGGTGCGACCGCACCGTCGGGACAGTCATCAGCAGATGTGGGATGCAGCCAGAAATTTCTGCTGAGAAAATCACCTTGGAGCCAGTCCCCTCCTTCCAGAGCAGGAGCCATGAACCATCTTCTGAGCTGCCCCTGCATCCCTGCCGTGCTCCTGCCTCGTGCCCGGGGACAGCAGGTCCCTCTCCCCAGCCTCAGTCTCTCTGGCACCCAAAAGTCGGGTTTCCCAAGGTGAGCAGATGCCAGCCCGAGCAGGCTCTCAGGGGAGGGGGCTGTGGGTGGGTGCCAGCTGTGGGAATGAGCAGCCCTGCCCAGGGAACTCCCAAATGGGATCTCCAACCAGAGTTGCTCAGTCCTGGCTGTGCCGGCAGCACCCCACTGAGGTTTTCTTCTCCTTTTAGTTCCAACTCTTCCCTCCTTGCCCTTCCCATCTCCGATATGCCAGCAGGGATCCAGCCTCTACCTCTCAAGGTTTTCCTCGGGGATCTTTCACCAGCTGCTTATACTGGGACCACTGGGGGCTGTGGGCACCGGTTGAAGGTCCCTGGTCCAAATGAGGTGTTTCATCCTGACAAAGGCTCTTTGGGTGGCCCGTGATCCAAAGCAGATCAGATTAGAGGAGCCAGCGAGCCCTCCTGGCCCCACCCCAGGACAGCCTGGGGACAGGGGTAGGACACGAGTCGCTTTCGGGACCGATGTGGCTCCTCTTGCCCTGTGAGCTGTGGATGGGCACGGGGAGCCGGGGCCGGGACTGGGCTGGGACCGAGCCGGGGCTGGCAGCGCCCGCCAGGCAGGGCCGCCGTGGGCACGGCTCCCGCAGCTTCCCCGTGCCCCCCGTGCCACCCGTGTCCCCCCGCACGGTGCCGGCGCGGGGGGGAGCGAGCTGCGAACAAACCCCTCGCCTTGAAATTCTCGCCTGGGTCTGGGCGAGGAGCTGGGAGAATTTCCCAGAGATGAAATGCGGGAGCAGCGTTCCCAGAACCAGGGGAGGGGCTGGCGAGGGAGGATTAGAGCCGCCTTGACAGTGCACCACTGCGACTGTCTCCCAGCCAGGCCCGTTACCTGCTGGGACACTCAATTTGCCATTGTTCCCGCGGTGTCACACTGTATTACCAGCATAATGCGGAATGTTTCCGCCGGCCAGCGTACCCACGGCACAGAGCACTGGCATTCCCCAGGAGCACCTCGTAGCAACGGGGCAATGTTCCCCTGTCCTGCCGTCACCCTCCAATCCCGCCAGCCCGGCTGGGAAATCCCTATTGATGGCGCTCCCCAGCCCCCCAGAATGGCTAAAGGGCGTGTGAATGCGGCAGCGATTTGAAACGACTGCGGCGCTGCGATGGTATCGCTCGCCCTGCCTCACAGTAGGGGAGGAAGCTTAGCTCTTTCTCATCGGTATAAGCTTATTTTTCTCTCTCCCTCTCTCCTTTCCCTCCCCCTCCCTTTAAGCTGCTGAGTTTATATCAAGCCGGCCCCTGATCCCACACACCCCTGTTTAGATGCAAATGACTGCGAGTGTCATGGCTGAGAAAAGCCATGGGTTATCGTGGTGCGGGTCTGCCTTTTCACAGCTCGTGTCAGGGGCTTAGCCGAGCTCACGGGGACCCCCGAAGGCAGCCCGGGCCCAGCTGCCTCCCCTGCACCTGCCCCGGCTCGGGATGCGCTGCCCGGCCCGGGGCCGTCAGCCCGGCCGGAGCTGGGGAGCATCTTCCCGGAGAATCCCCCTGGAGCAGGAGAGCAGCAAGGGCAGCCCGGGCTGAGGGGACAGGAGCACAAGGAGCGGGAAAAGGTGCGACCTTGCAAGGTGTGACCTCCCGCCACGCTCCGGCAGATCCAGCCCCGGCTGCGGCTCCGAGCCCTCTTCCCCAGCCCAGGAATCGCTCTCCGGATGCCTGTGGGGCTTTCCTGCCCCGGGCACTCCCAGACGGCGCTGTCTGGGTGCCAGCTTTAACCTAAACCGTGCGTTTCAGCACTCGCCCAGAGAACGGCGATTGCTTCCCCCCCACAACAACGTGTGGCTGCTGGCCCAGCCCTGGCTTTGGGCAGGACTTGGCTGGAAGAGCCATTTGCTTTAGATAAGAACTGACCTTATTTTACAAAGAAAAGGGAAAGGAGGGAGGGGGAAAGCAGGTTTTTCTTCCCTCCTTATCCCAGACTGCACACCTGCAGTATAAATCATCTTGGGGAATCTGCTTGTAAAAACATGATCTTACCCCACATTCAGGGGTTGGTGGTGTTTTTTTTTTTTTTTTTTTTTTTTTTTTTTTTTTTTTTTTTTTTTTTCTCCCCATGGCCCAGGTTAGAAAATAAAAAGGAAAATGGAAAAAGGAAAATGGAAAATGTTAGAAAATGGAAAAAGGAAAATGTAGAATCATATAACTACAGAACATTTTGGGTTGGAAGGGACCTTACAGCCCATCCCATTCCAGCCCTGCCATGGCAGGGACACCTCCCACTGTCCCAGGCTGCTCCAAGCCCCAGTGTCCAGTCTGGCCTTGGACACTGCCAGGGATCCAGGGGCAGCCACAGCTGCTCTGGGCACCCTGTGCCAGGGCCACCCCATCCTCATTGGGAACAATTCCTTCCCAATATCCCATCCATCCCTGTCCTCTGGCAGTGGGAATTCCCCCTTGTCCTTTCACAGATAGATTCTTGTCCCCAGTCCCTCTCCAGCTCTCCTGGAGCCCTTTTAGGTACTGGAAAGGACTCTAAGGTCTCCCTGAAGCTTTCTCCTCTCCAGGTGAACACACCCAGCTCTCCCAGCCTGTCCTTCCTTGCAGGAGGATCATCAGTGGCCTTAGGAAACCAAAGCCTGGGCAGCTACAGCAGCCAAAACCTTGTGAGTCTGAATCTGGGGTGGGAAATGTGGAGAAACCCGGGTGGGTGAGGGCAGAGCCTCACCAGGGTTGTTGTTCAGCAGCTCCCAAATGGGTTCAGTGCCCTGGGGTTTCCCTGAGCTGCCTTTGGTGTTCTTTGCCCTGCCAGGGGCTGCAGGAAGAAAGGTTGGAGCTGTGGGTGACACTGGGGAGAGAAGTGACGTGGGGATGGGAGGGGAGGCTGTGGGGAGGCCTGGAGGCAGGAATCCCTTGGCTATTTCAGGGAGGGCAGCCCTGTGCTCCCACACTGGCACCAGTGCTCAAAGCCTGGAGGATGTCCCCAGGAGCAGCAGCCCAGGAAGGCTCAGACACGTGTGCCATGGCTCAGCTGAGCCTCCCACACTGTGCTGCTGTGCACACCGAGCTCTCCTTCGATGGAAGTGAGCATGGTTAACACGTTTGCAGCTCCTTTAAAATGAAATGATCCTCAGTTACTTTTCAGGCTCTATTAGAAATGATTTTTGATGCTGTTGTAGTGAGAACTGCACCTTTGAAGCTTTTCCAAAATAGCCTCATTCTACCTGAGGGAGCAGCAGCTGAGATTAACCAAACTAATACTGAGGGGGGATTTCATCCAGGTGTTTGCCAGAGGTGAACCCCTGACCCTTTATTGGCAAAATGCAGTGTGTGAGCTGTAACAGGGACTGTCTTGGTTTGGGTTTGGGTTTTGGTTTGTGGGGCTGCACCTCAGGGTGTGCTGGAAGTCAGGAAAAAGGGTACATGGCAAGGGCTGCCATGGTGGCCACAGGATCCAGACTGGGGACCACCTAAAGGGCTCCAACTCAGCTGGAGAGGAACTTGGGACAAGGGATGGAGGGACAGGACACAGGGAATCCCACTGCCCAGGGCAGGAATGGATGGGATATTGGGAAGGAATTGTTCCCAATGAGGGTGGGCAGGCCCTGGCACAGGGTGCCCAGAGCAGCTGTGGCTGCCCCTGGATCCCTGGCAGTGTCCAAGGCCAGGCTGGACAGGGCGTGGAGCAGCCTGGGACAGTGGAAGGTGTCCCTGCCATGGCAGGGGTGGCACTGGATGAGCTTTGTCCAACCCAAACCAGTCTGAGACTCTTGTTGCTGCATCTAAGGAAGAAGCTGAGTGGGACAAAATGATCTTTAAAAGGTCCCTTCCAACTCAGACTATTCCATGACTCTCTGAAGGCCCAGGAGTGTCCAGCAGCCCTTGTCAGTGACAAGCAGGGCTGGTCCCACACTCCTCACAGCTGACAGATCTCTCAGTTTTGTCAACAACCTTATCTCTTCCCTCAGCTGAGGAAGGCTGGAAATGTTCTGGTTTTCTCTGTGACGTCTCTGCT
Source organism: Acrocephalus scirpaceus scirpaceus (assembly GCA_910950805.1). NCBI lineage: Eukaryota > Metazoa > Chordata > Aves > Passeriformes > Sylviidae > Acrocephalus > Acrocephalus scirpaceus. The sequence goes on from OU383798.1 coordinate 1,754,507, forward strand.
GCAGACTCTGGGAATCTCAAAGGTTCCCTGTGTTCCTCACTGCCACACAATGACACCAGTGCCATCCTGAATCCGCTCATTAATTTTGAAGGCAGCAGGAAAAAGACACGAGCACAGTTCAAAAATGTGAATAATCCCCACGATCAGATGGGCTGGGCTTTGATGTGTCCTTCTTTGCAGATGATGCTGTTTATTTTTAACTGCTCCACTTAGAGGTTAGTGAGACACCAGGATAAATACACTCTGGGAGCCTGGCAGGGCTGTCTGGAGATGCGTCATGGTGGGATTGGGAAAGCTGAATATCCAACGTGCTCACTCATTTTTCTCCATCTGTCAGAAGGGTTTCTGAGCTCTGGGTGATATTTTACCTTGTCAGCTCGGGGTGCGTGGAGATGCTGAGGCAAGTCCACACATGAGGCTTTGCTCGAGTCCCTGCAGCCGAAAGAATCTTAAAATATTCTCCATAGATTCAAAGTTCAGTTTGCTCATTACAGGCAGGATGGTTCAAATCTAATCTTTAAGTGCTTTCCCGCTGACAGAAATGGTGGTGAGAGATTTTCAGTGTCTCAATGCTTGAACAGTTCTTTCATAACATGTTTAGAATTTTTATGACAGTTTTTTAATGACGGTTTCTTAAGAAAATTAAAACTTTCTGATCTTTTAAGTGCTGAAATTTAGGACAGGCTTTTATTAGGCAGCAAATTAGAGTGTGTTGAGCCCTGCTGACAAGTTATTTGGTAGTAAATACAAGAGTTACCCCAAAATACACCCTAGCACAACAGAGGGGAAATGAATCTCGTGGTGCCTATTAGTGCACTAATAAGAATTTACAATCCTGGTTCCTGCAAAGAATCCAACATTAACACAAAGGAATGATTTTCACTGAAATACTCGACTGACATTTCAGGGATCTGAAATAATACCTACCCTTACTGGGAGGCTGAAACTTGAAAAAAAGATATCATGAACTCTTTCTTTGCAGGCTATTGGGACTTTCTAAGAAAGATTCACCAGAAGTCCTGCATTCTCCAGGGGACTGTTGGGAAATAGTCCAAAGTCCTGCTCTCAACCCAGTTTCTCCAGTTTCTTGAAGTCTGTACCATAAAATTCCCATTTCCATAGCATCACTGGAAACAATAATTTCTGTTCAATAAAGAGATTTTGGGCTGCAGGGACCCAGTGGTGTCACTGCCCAGGAAGATGAGGGGGAAATGGTTTTTAGTTGTGTTTATGAAGCTGTGAGACCAAGATATTACCTGTGGATGTCCCTTGTGCTGAATGTGGCACAGAGAGAACAGAATCCATGGGACAGGATGGAGAAAACAGAGATTTTTATCCACTGGGAGTTTTTAATCAACTATTTGGTTCAGTTTTGTGGGAATGCCTTTTAATCTGGGGTCTGGGACACCCGAGATGTGGGACAGGTTATCATGGAGCTGTGCTGGGGAGGGTTTGGTTGGATCTCAGGGAAAGGTTCTTCCCCCAGAGGGTGCTGGGCACTGCCCAGGCTCCCCAGGGAATGGTCCCAGCCCCGAGGCTGCCAGAGCTCCAGGAGTGTTTGGACAGCGCTGCCAGGGATGCCCAGGGTGGGATTGCTGGGGGGTCTGTGCAGGGCTAGGGGAGGGACTGGATGATCCTTGGGGATCCCTTCAAACTCAGGGAACTTTGTGATTCTATGATTTGCCCCTCCAGCACCTCCTTCCAGGCCGTTTTGGGGCCTTTCTCACTTTTTCCAGTGTAATGCCCCATTATCTCACTGGGAGTCCCAATTTTATGGTGCCTCATCAAGGCTCCAGTGCCTGATCCATGCCAGTGGGTCTAGAAAGGCCCAGGAGCAGGGGATGAAGAGGAGTTTGGAGAGAGGAGAAGGAAAATGGGTTTATAACATCTCCTTATTCCCTGCTTTTTGGGCTCATTTGGGAAAAGATTCATTGAAATCCCATTGAAAAAAGATTGAACTAAGCCTGATCAGGACCATGGATTTCCACCACAGTTCCTCACCGGTGGGGAAACCTGAGCCCAGGGACCTCCTGGAGTGGGCAGTTTGTGCTTCAGTGGCTCTGCCTTGATCCCAAGGAACTCAACCTCATCCCCTCTCCTTGGCTTTTCCCATGGGTCTGCTGGACCCAGTTTGGAAATGTTGCATCTCTTGGACAGGGAGGTGGAGCCCATGATTCCAGAACGTGTGAGAGTGCTTAGGGTTAAACCTTCCCCCTCCTGTGCTTTATATCCTCCCTGGCCCTTCTGAGCTCCTGGGATGGGAACAGAGCTTTCCCTCATTACCCCTTGTGATGGAACTCACCAAAAATTTGGAAAAAAAAAAAAAAGAAACTGGAGAAATCAGGGTTGAATGCTGGCACAGGGGACCCTTTCCCTGGGGTGTTCCCAGTGGGACAGTCCTGGTGTGTCCAAAGCCCAGCCCTGCCAGCCCTGCCCCAGCCCAGCTGCCCCCAGGGGTACCTTTGTCCAGGACGGGCCCAAAGATGGCCAGGCTGTCGTCGATGGTGGTGCAGTTCCAGCGGCGGCCCCGGAACTGGTGCTGGCACTCCTGGATGCCCAACTTCACACCCTCGGCCACGCTGGGCATGATCTCGATGTAGTTGCGGCAGAAGCGGAGCTGCTTCGGGACGAGGCCGGGGATGGAGCCGCAGAGGATGGGCTGGGACCCCAGGGAGCTGTACTGCTGGCCCAGGGCGAGGGACCTGCAGGGGACAGGGGACAGGGGACAGCGTCAGGACTGGGGAACACCCTCCTGCCTGGCCATGCCCCATCCTGCTGCCACTGATAACCCCAGGCCTGCCCCTGCCATCCCCAAGGAGAGTTTGATGAGTTCAGGGGGACAAAGTTCTGAAACCCAGGGATTTCCTAAGAGAACAGGAGACTGCTGCTGATAGTGCTGCTGGGAGAAGGGCTGTCCCAGCTGGGGACACCCTGGGCCTCTGTGGGCACAGAGGGACTCAGCTCTGCAAGGAGCCATTCCGGGTACTCCAAAGCACCTGAGAGCTCCCCAAGGGGCTGGAGGATCTGACAGGACCTGCCAGGGACTGAACCCAGGGCAGCAACCCCTGGAGCCTGGGGAATATCCTGGGATCTCTCAGCTGTCAGGAGAAATGACATGAGAGCTTCTCAGCTGTGGCCAAAGTGGAAAGTGCCCTGCCCACTGCCAAGTTCACCAACAGAGGGATCAGCCTTCCTGAGCAGGAGCTGCTCTGGGATCAGTGCCACTGTTCCAGGCTGGCTGGACACCTGTGCAGGTGGCCCTGGCAGAGACTGAACCCCCACAGTTCCACCTGGATGGACACCAGGCTCCAGGAGCAACTGTGAGCTGGGGAAGGTGCAAGACAGATTTGAGAGGATCCTTTCTACTGCTCCAAGGAGCTGCCAGCATCAAATTGTGAGAATAGTGGGACAAATTACTTATTTGGCCAGAAATTGTTGCTGAAGGGTGTGGACACAGTGCCTAAAGAAGCACTGAGACACCTGGTACTGCACAGGAACAGGGACAGCCTGGCCCAGGCTCAGCCCAGCCTGAGGTGTTCCTGCAGAAGATGGGTTCAGAGTGTGTGAGCAGCAGTTCTGTGCCAGAGTGACCATCATGAACTCAGAGTAGAGACCTCACTGTGCAGGTACCACTGTGGGCAAATAAGAAAGAATTTTGACTCAGTGTGTTCTCAGCCCATGGTGGGATTTTTGGGGTGTCCTGAGCTGGTCCAGGAGTTGGCCTGGATGATCCTTGTTGGGTCTCTTCCAACTCAGGAGATTCTCTGATCCTTTGATTCTGTTTCTCTGGTACTGGGAGTCCAGGTGCAAGAGCTGAGGTGAGGCCCTGGCAGTGCTGAGCAGCAGGGAAGGATCTGCTCCTCTCCCTGCCTCCCTCGGGCAGCCCTGGTGGCTCTCTGTGCTGCAATGTACCAAGGCTGCTCCACAGGCAGGTTCTGGTCCAGCAGCACGCCCAGGTCTTGCTCTGCACTCTTTGCTGGTTGCCCCCAGCCTTTGCAGGTGCACAGGGTTGTTTCTTCCCAGGTAGGTTTTCCCCAGATCCCTTGGCTGGAGTTTATCTCATTCCTTCTCTCCATTGAAGCACATTCCAACCACCTGTGGTACCAACCACTTCTCCCACTGCACTTGTGTTCCTCCCCTGGGGACTACAATCATTTGTAGTCCTTGGTTAATCCAGGCTGGGAGAGCCCTCAGGAGGGCTCAGAGCAGGGCCAGTTCCCAGGTTACATTTGGTTCTCAGGGTCTTGTCCTTCCCCAGTCTGAACTCCTCCAAGGACAGAGATGCCATGGCTTTATGGGACACCTGGGGGATTGTCCTTACCCAGAGCTGCTCTCCCAGGCTGGAGGCTCAGGCTGGACGCTTGGCTGGCATCAGCTGTTGATTTAATTACACATGAATGATTTTAAGGATGTAAAGGGAATCCCAGGGTACCTGCTCAGGAGAAATGTGTGTGCTGGAGACACTGAATGAGAGGACCTGACTCCCACTCCTGCCCCAGTGCTGTCTCCTGCCACAGTTCCTGCTCCCTGTTTCTCCTGCCCCTCTCTGCCCCCTGGGGCACCTTCCTGAGGCTTCCCATCTCCCACCCTTGGATGGGACACACAGAAGCAGCCAGGTGTGGCTGGGAGGCAGCAGCACAAGGGGCAGTGCACTGGCACTGGCTCCCAGAGCTGCTCTGTGCTTCCAGCTCCCTCCCATCCCACGGGATGGGCTCAGCACTGCTGGGATGAGTGGTGAGCTCCAAGGAACAGACTCTGCCCCAGTGAGGCCATGAACAGGCAGCACCTTCTCTGCAGCCATCACCTCATTGGCATCTTCATCCTCATGTCGGTGAACCTGTGATTTCCCCATGCTATATATAACTATATTTTTATAACTATAACTTAGTTATAAAAACTTCATTCTTCTTGTCCCATCATCCAGATCTCCCCAGGAGTGCTGGGAAGACACAGAAATCAGGAGCTGTAGCTGAGGGGTCCCATGGACCAATGGTTTCCCTACAGAGTGGCTGAGATGTGAGGATGAAACAAAACCTCTTTGAAATCCAGATCTGGGATCGCAGGGGCAAATCTTGTGTCTCACACAAGATGTTGAATCTAAAACCTCAATCACCAGAGTAAAATCCACATCACAGGAGTTAAATCTAAGTCACAGCAGTTAAATTTAAATCACAAGAGCTCATGGGGATGAAGGAAGCACATAAGGAGAGGAAGTGTCATAGGGTGAATTTGAGAGATGGAGGACAAGCACAATTTAAGGCACAAACATGACTCCAAGGCTGGCTCCTGCAGGACTGACACCCACATTTCCCTCTCTTGCTCTCAGTGTCCCTCCTGGCTGCCTGAGCCCACATTGCTCTGGCTCCCATGGTGTGAGGGGGTGGATGAAGGGTTGGCTTTGTGTCTGTGGGAGAGCAGGGCATGGCACGAGGAGCAGGAGTGGCAAACACGTGGGAAATCCCTTTGCTCTTCCTCTGCTTAATCCCTTCCCACTCTGCCAGGCCAGGGACTCCCTTTGTTTCCCCGATGGTGCCAGGCACAGCAGGGCTGTAGATCCAGCAGTTGTGAGCTGAATTTCTGTGCTTCCCATGCTCTGGGATGAGCTCTGGAAGCCCTGGCAGTGAATGATCTTGGGCAGCTCCTCCTTCTGTGGCTGCTCCTGGGTGAATCCTTCCATCCTTGGAGAGGTGACTTCCCTCTCCTCAGCATGGAAGGGGCTGTGCCCACACCCATCTTCATCCTCCCTGCAGAGCTGGCCAGAAACTCATCTTCCAGTTGGATGGCAAAGGCACCTGGTGCCCAGAGAGATTAGACCCAGTAGTGTTTGGAAATACAGGATTTGCCAAGGTCAGAACTCTTCCTGGACACATGAAAAGCAGCATTTAGGGCAGGATTCCTGCCAGGGAGTTCAAAAGGTTCTGGGACATTTCTTCCTCCCTCCCTGGAGGCTGCAGTGCTGGGGGCACTCAGGACTGGACTCACTGTGTGCCACGGGCTGCTCACACTGGCTGGGATTTACCAGCCCAAACAAACCCTGCTGAGCTGCTCCTCCATGGAACAGGGCTCCAAACCCCCCTGGGGTGATCCCCTGCTGCCCTCCAGGAAAGCAGCTCCTTGGGAAGGTGTTTGTCTGTCCTCTGCTGCGTGTGCAGGGTGTGCTCTGGATTGGCCCTTGGGTGTGCTCACCTGTGCTTTCACAGTTTCATGATAAAAGGTAAGCAAAGGGCCAGGAGGGGACCCTGCATCCTGGGCAACAATCTGCTGGCATCACCCCTTTCTCTTTCTTCTGCAATCCCATCACCTGTTGCTGTCTGTAATGAGCCCTGGGAGCTCTTGGAGTCCTGGAGATGGACAGGAATTCGCTCAGCCCTGGGTAACACTGACATTTGTGTGAGGAGTGTGCTCAGCCTCCAGTGAGCTGCAGTGGGGGACAGCACCTGTGACTACCTGAGCTCTGCTGCAGCTTTTCACCTGAAATGCAGGGAGAACCTTTCTGGGATTGAGCTGCACCAAGGGAAATATAGGCTGGATATCAGGGAAAAGCTTTTCTTGGAAAGAGTGATAAAGTACTGGAATGGTCTGCCCAGGGAGGTGGTGGAGTCACCATCCCTGGATGTGTTTAAAAAAGCCTGGATGTGGCACTGGGTGCCGTGGTTTAGTTGAGGTGTTAGGGCTGGGTTGGACTCCATGATCTTGGAGGTATCTTCCAACCTGGTCATTCTGTGAAATTCTGTGGATGTGCTGCCCTGGGAATGTTTTCTGGCTCTGAACCCAGCAGCTGGAACAGATGAATTTGAAGAACTCCTTTTCCCCCTTTCCTTACCAGGACAGCTCCCGCCCTGTGCAGGAGAGCTCTGGGCTGTCACCAAGGGCACATCTTGTCCCATGGAGCACTCCCTGCACTGCAGCTCTGCCCTGCCCTCCTGAGGGATCTGCCACACAAATGGGGAAAAGCCACAGGGATCCTGGGCCCCTCTGTGCCACTCTGTGCCCTGACAAAATTGTTAGAATGATTTTATATTTTCCCCACTGGAGCCTCCAGCACCCCAGGAGATCCACGGCCATGAGGGTTGCACAGGAGATGCTGCTGGTCATGGTGGCTCCTGCTCTTCCTAAATTCCTCCAGAGCCATGGCCAGCAGCACTCACTGAGAGTTCCCAGGAACTCCAATGGATCTCTTTGAAACCAGGTTCACAGGATCACAGAATCACAGAATGGTTTGGGTTGAAATGAACCTTACAGCCCATCCAGCTCCACTCCTGCCATGGCAGGGACACCTTCCACTGTCCCAGGCTGCTCCAAGCCCCATCCAACCTGTCCTTGGACACTGCCAGGGGCAGCCACAGCTTCCCTGGACAGGAGCTGTTTCCACCACAGCAGCCCAGGTCCCTGCAGCACAGAGTCACAAGACAAACATTGTCCTGCTTGGCTCTCTAACATCGATCAATGCCTCAGATTGATCCCTGAGGTTCTCATACAGCACTGGGAAAGCTGGGAACCAGCAGGAAAAACCAGCTCACAGCTGGGATCTTGTTTGCCACCTGCTGCCTTTGGGAAACCTGTCTCTGCCTGGAGAGGGGTTTATTGTACAGATTTGAGATGTGTTTGGTGTTTTCCAGTTCTGGTCAATGTTTCTGCTTCAAGCAGTGGCACTGGTGCGTCCTGGCAGTGCTGGCCTGGGGACATGTCGGGACCCAGGACATCCCTCTGGCTGCCCTGGGTGGTCCCAGACCCTGGCAAAGGGTCCAGAGACCGTGGCACAAAGTCAAAAATACCAGAGCCTTCGATTTTAGCCCATGGGAGTGGTTAAAAACCTTGTATGAAGAATTACAAACCACAAGAGTATTGATTAGGGTGATAATTAACTTATTACAGGGTGTTAGTGTAGAATTTTGGGGTTCATAAAGGAGGTTCAAGGAGGCAATATGGAGGAATCTGGGTGTGTCCCTGCCCTTCTCCTTCTTCTTCTTGCCCTCCATCTTCTGCTGTGGGGGTGGCACTTTTGGATTGGTTTAGCACAGCAGTGCACTGTATAACATAGGTGATAGGTGTTGGTATCTTATTATAAACACAGATCATGGAATATTTGGTATAAAAAGTTATGACCGCCCTCGAGGGGGTCAGTTGGAGACAACCCACGCTGTAGCCAGCACCCAAGCTGGGTGAGAACAGAAATTACCAGTTAAGAAACAATAAACAACCTTGAGAACCTGAACTGATGCATCCCGACTCTCTCTTCTGGCACAGGGCTTGGGAGAGAGACTTCCAACAAACACCTCGGGGGTTCTCAGCCCAAAGAACCGAGAGGGACACAGTGCTGGGAGCAGCAGTTTCCATCCTGGCTCTTTCTCTGTCTCACACCTGCTGTAACATTCACCTCTTTCAATTCTGGTACTTTGCTGACTGCAGCCCTTTGTGGGCAGGGGAACACACAAATTCTGGGGTTTGCCTGAAGATCAAGAACAGCAGCAGGAAAAGTTTTGCAAGTCAAAGCATGCAATGAATGTTCACATCTGAGGGGCAAAATGTCAGTCTTGATTGAATGTGGAGAAGGGACAAAACATGACAGAATCCCAATGAGGAGAGGGATTGGATATCAGCTTTTCGCTCAGGAATCACCCTCTGAGCATGTCTGGAGGTTGGAGCTTTTCCATAGAGGGGGCACTTGTGTCACCACAGACTCCCCACCCAACTCTGCAGCCCTTGGGGGGTCAATAAAACAGACTAAATTTCATTTTTTAAAAGGATTTCAGCTGCCTGAGCATTAGAGGCTGATGGCCCAGCCAAGGGCGAGTGCCAAGGCAGGAATGGGATGTGAGGTTTTAATGTTTAATTGTCCTGGGACAATTAAAATCCATAGATTTTATACCCCAGTGTGACCTCTTGAACCAGAGAACTTTTTCCAGTTGGTGTGTTTGAAAATGACCTCATTAAGCGTGTGTAGGAATTGTATGATCTTGAACATTTAGCACCCACAAGGCCACAATATACTGTCCCATTAAATTTCTTCCTTAATGTAGTCACTAAAAGGGCCAGAATATTTTAAACCCTTCACAAAGGCAAAAGTCCATCTAGAAATCACTTCCAAGCCAGTAGCTGCTTGGAAATAATTTAACCATCACTCTGAGAGCTCTCCTCAGCTCGGGGTATTGAAATTCCTCTGGGTGCTGGGTGATTTTTGTTTATTGTCCATGCACACAGTGGTGCCTCTCCAGTGCCACAGGGAGACATTCCCAGCACGCTGCCAAGACCTGGCGTGGTTGGCCCACGTTGCTCAGGGGCACGCAGCACCAGCTGGACAGAAATCTGGCAACCTGCTCCATTTGCAGAGAAATGTTGGTTATTTCCATAAGGAGCCAGGAGGAAGCTCATGGAGGTGATGCCCTGATGACAACACAGGGGTCAGACACGTGTGCCCTGCTGCGGTCCCAGAGGGAGGAGAGGAGCTGTGGGTGCACCTCTGGTGCTTCTGTCCTGAGGAGCAGAGGGATGATGGCCCAGGTGTGGCTGAAAAAGGAACGTTACAAAGAAATGCTGCAGAGAGGCAACTGCAGGTCTGAGGAATTAGAGGAAGAAGCTGCTGCTGTTTTGTTTTACACTCCAATCAACACCGATGTTGAAGCAGCTGCTGAAACACACCCCAGACTAAATCTGTACTAAGTGAAATGAAAAGCCTCACATCTGCACTCAGAGAAAATTGTTCTCAGTAGTACCAAGATTCTTTTCATGTTGTCAGGATCCCCAAAGCTCTGCCTGTTCTGGAGGGAGCATCTCTGTCCCTGTGACCTGTCCCCCCTGCACTGCGGGTACAGAGGCAGCAAAGCTCGGCAAAGCCAGGCTTACAGGGGATAGGGCAGGACCAAGGGAGCCCTGGTGAGGGGCGCTGGTTCAGGGGGCTCTCCAGGCGGGGCAGTGCAGGACTGTGTCACTCAGGAAGGGATTTTAGGAGCTCTCTGTGGATCCTGCAGGAGCTGGTGCCACAGCTGGCAGCAGTTGATCCTCTCCGGGCTCTCCTGGGCTTGCTGTGAGTGCTTCCCATCCTCCCCATCCACTGTGTGGCCTGGGAATGGTGACAAATAAGGAAATATCTTCTGCAAGAGGTGGAGGGGTGGGTGCTGATGACCTGTCAGGTCACAGAGAGGCAGCAGTGACTTGTCATGTGCTGGTGCTCAGTGGGAAACTGGAGCTGGGGGAGCCTGGGCTGCAGGACACCAGCCCAGCCCTGGGACCTGCAGGTAGGGACAGAGCAGGACAAACTCACTCTGCAGTCTGGTCTGGGTGCTGGCAGTGACCACCACACTCTGGTATGTGCAATGGGTGGGAAAATGGGGTTTGTGAGCAGTGCTGGAATCACAAAAGTTGCCTCAAGCTCACCTGAGACTGGCAGGGCAAGCGGGTAAGAAGAGATGAGGACTGGGCAGGCAGCAAGGGGAGCTGCAGTGTGGGGTCAGTGGGACCAGCCCCTGGCTGTGCCTGCCTGCAGGGGCTCAATGCTGGCCTCACTGCAGTCGGGGCAGGCAGGCTGCTCTGCCACCCTCAGCTGGGCATTTGCAGCTGCCAGAGGTGGTGTGGGGCTTTCTGGAGAGCTCCCACTAAACTGCTCCGATCTGCTGGGAAAATCAAGGAGTGAGGCCATCCCAGAGGCCCTGAGCTGGGCAGTGAGTGTGGCCCAGGGATGTCCAGGCCACCCTCGGGGAGCAGAGACCAACCTCCCCTGATGTCCCCAGGGTGGGGACCCCCTCCTGTCCCCTGGGGGATCAACGAGCCCTGTCCCAGGTTGTTGCTGTCTGAGCACTGGCACAGGGGGGTGAGTCCTGCAGGGACACTGCCACAGGGGCTGAGGGAGGGATGGAGGGATGGAGGGATGGCAGGGAGGCATGTCTCCCTGTGGACTGACTGGCAGAGGATGGGTTATTTTCACTCTGAGTGTCTAATCCCAGGGAGACTGAACAGGAGGGAGGTTCAGGGGTGCAGCGATGCAGCAGAAAGGGAAAAGCCAGAACAGGGAAAATCCAGCGTGAGGCTCGTGGAAGCATCAAGGGGAGTGTTGGGAGGAGGCTGCCCTGCTCAATTTGCACTCATGGAATGATAACCAGCATTTTAGGTTTCTCATTTTGCTCCATCAATCATTAAAAAAATTGCCTAAGGACACCCAGTAACAACAGGTCACCCTCCCAAAGAGGAGCATCTGGTTGTGCTTTATCTTCTTCCTGCACTCAAAAAAGTCACTGTTGTCTGTGGATGGAGTTTCCCTGTTTCCCTTTAAAAATGCACCCAGATCCTTCAGATTTAATGAAACTTAGGGGCAAAGAGGGGCACAGGGGAGGACATCACTGAAGCCCCAAACATTTGCTCAGGGCTTGTATTATCAGGTGGTTTCTTAGCTGGAAGTAGGAGTCACATGTGGTTGGTTGGGGCAGATTTTGTGTCTAAACCCCAAATGTGTTTTCTTCAATCTCCCAGTGGCCTCCCCAATAACTGGTGTCACTTTTGCCATCTCCAAGTCCTGAGTGCTGCTATAATCACTGCTGTTCCCATGGCAGGAGGGTGCTAAAAAAGCCCCAAATCCATCTGCTGGGCTGAGTCTCACATGTTGAGCAGCCCCAGGATCCTCCTGCACTGAGCACATTTGGGTGGGGATGAGCATTCATGAGAGATGAATTCAGCCTGGCTGAATCCCACCTGTGCCAGGACATGCAAACAAGGGAGATTCCTGGGCTGAGACTAATTCTGGGGCAGGGCTGTCTCCTAAAGCTGCTGCCAAGCACGGAAACTTTGGGAACCAGGGGTTTTCCCCACTGAAGACTGCTCTGCTCTGCCTGTGGGGAGAGGGCTCCTGTTGACACTCGTGTTCCCTCTCTTGGGTTCAGGACACAGCTTCTGTCAGAAGAGCTGACTTACATGGAGATCACCCCCAAACCTGGGGCTGGCCCTTGGCAAGCACTGGCCTGCATGGCTCCTGGGTTTGGTGGCTCCTGGGTTTGGTGGCTCCTGGGTTTGGTGGCTCCTGGGTTTGGTGAACCATCCCTGGGGTCTGGGCAGAGCAAAAAGTGCTCTGGGGATCCCTGTGCTCTGAAAGAGGCAGAAAGGGGGATCCTGGGATTCTTGGAGCTCAGCACCCTGGGATCCCCCTCTGCCAGGTCCTGGAGCAGGCAGTGCCTAAAATCCATCTGAGCAGAGGGAGGCTTGGGGAATTTTGGGGTTTAGAAGAAGAGCAAATGCAAGAAAAGGAGGTGAAGGTGTGGAGCTGTGAGGGGTGTGCTCATCACTGAGGTGAAAGTGATTCCTCTCTGCCAGGGTTAAACCTCACACATTTGCTGCTGTTTCTGCTCCCACAGCCATTCCTGACCCACACAAATCCAAACCCAGCAGCTCTCCATGCCAGTGGGATGCTGTCCAAGAAGTGCCCCCTGCACCTGGCTGTGCTGTGCTGAGCAGAGCCACTGCAGCTTCCCAGCAGGTCCCCAGCCAGACCTTCCCTGCCCCAACAGCCCCAGCCTTGCCCCACTAACAGCTTTTCTAAACCTTTGATGAAATTATGGGAATTTTGGGGGGTCATTTGTTTCCTCTCATGATCTTCACTCACAGCTCCTGTGAGCAAATGGGCTGAACATGCCCAAATCAGTTTGAACTCTCTCATCATCAACTCCCTGGGCTGGGTCAGTGTGGGCTCAGCACATCCACGGAAGTCACTGGGGTTGGTGGCCCCAGTCTGGGAACGCTGCACACAGAGGGATGTGTAGGAGAGGGACATTGTCCAGGAGATGTGACCGTGTGCTCAAGGTTGGGTGGCTGAGGGGTCCCAGGAGAGAAGGAAGGGCTGGGCAGGGTAGGTGGGTAGGAAAGGAGGCAAAGGCTGTCAAACAACAGCCCACAACCACTTGTGGGGCAATTCCAGATGTGAGGGGGCCAAACTCTTCTCAGGGCTGCCAGATGATGGGAAACAACTGGAAGCACAGCCTGGCAATTTAGGTTGGGCATTGGGAAAAATTCCCTTTCCGGGTGCCCAGCAAAGCAGGGGGATCTCATCCATGGCAGGGGACACAGCCCCTGCTGCCCTGGGATGGTGCTGGCAACATCTCTGCCCCAGGGGAGGTTGGACTACAGACCCTAAGCACTGCTGTGACTTGGTGAAAAGGGATTTTGGGGGAGAAGGGACAGCATCCCACCCTTGGCAACAGGAGTGTGACCTATGGCAGCCTGGCACTGAGGAGGAGCAGGAGTGGGGGGACACAGCTCCTGGGAGAAGGGTGGAGACACAGCCCCTGTCCCTCAGCAGAGAGACAGGAGCTGGGGTAACTCTGAAACAACCCCAGCACAATGGTGCTGTGGGCCAGCACCTGCCTGTGCCCGAGTTCTCTGCCAAGGCCAAGGAGCAAACTGCATTTCAGCAGGGAGGAAACAGCCCCAGGGTCACACACTGGGGGGCTGCTGCTGTTGGACACAGGATCCTCACTCTGGCCTGTTTGCAGAGACAGGTTCTCATCCTGTGTGCTCTGAGGGGCTGCAGTTGGCTCTGTCTCCTGGGAGAAGCATCTTCCTTCAGACTGGACCATGGAAAATCCACATCCAGCTCTGAAAAGGCCAAATGGTTCAATTATCCTGAGTGTGGCTGAATTCCAGTGGCACCATCTGAGTGCCGCTCCTGCCTGGCAGGGACAGTGAGGGCTGTGGGCCCAGGGAGGGATCAGTGCTAGCAGAGAAGTTTAACTTCTTTGATGTGGAAGATTTTAGAGAAATGCAGACATTGCCAATGCAAACAGGTGCAGACCAAGGGCAGAAGAGTCTTAGTGAGGTGAAGGTTTGTTGTGGGGGTGAAATGGGTGCCAGGAAGTGTTGGGTGCATCAGGGTTTCAGAGAACACAGATTTCTGCAGCTCTCCTCCTAAGCTGGCACTGGGCTGAAGGGACCTCCTGTCCCCCCTGTCACTGGGCAGGGGTCACTTCTCCCCTTTAAACTCCGGGTGCTATAATCCACAGAAAGTTCCTGAGTAACTGGTGGAGAGAAGGAGGCCCCGAGGGCACTCAGGAACTCTGGTCCATGCAGAGTTATTGTAGAGAGAAGGTGTCACACTCCAGGAAAGCTCCTCTGACCCCACACAGAATTAGGCAAGGACTTCTCAGATTAGGTCAGCTTAGATTACCTCCTGCCCCTGAGTCCTGGACAGTGCAGTGCACGTGGGCCTCAGCTGGGTGAAGGATGACCAAAGCCTGACCCCCAGAAGGTTTGTGGTGAGATTTTTGCCCCATGAACTGAAATAAATGTTTTATTCCATTTTTTCCCTTGCCTCCTTTTGGCCTGTAGACATGGCCTGAGCTGCTCTCCTGTGTTGCACCCACCACCCATCACCCACATCTCTGCTGCCATTATTTTGTAGTTTTACAAATTAATGTAGGTGCAGGTGGCAGCTGGGCTACAATAAATGAAAATGAAAGAGGGCATCTCACAAGCCCCAGGTGTTCCCCTGCCACTGCCTCTGGGTTTGGGGTTGCTGAGTCAGAGTTCTGATGCTTTGGGAAGTCAAAGGGATTTCTCCTTTGATCCAAGGAGATCACAGAACCACAACCACAAACCCATGGTTTGGCTTGGAAGGCACATCAAAGATCATCCTGTTCCACGCCCTTGCCACAGGAAGGGATGTCACCCACTACACCTGGTCACTCAGGGCCCCAGCCAGCCTGTCCTTGAACATTCCAGGGCTGGAGCATCCAGATGCCATTCCTGACTCCACTGAATGGGTGGGGAATGCTTGGCAGGGAGGAGCAAAGGGAGGAGAGGTGGAGCTGCAGGTCTGAGCTCTCTGAGAGGGTGAATTGTTACCCTGACCTTGCTACTGTACCAAATCCCTGCTGAATTTGGCTGAAGAAATATCAAACCCCCAGAGGACACGTGGACTGCAGAGTCCATCTCTCAGGGCTGGAATTGTGTTTGGGACATGGGAAGCCCAGAAATTCCTGTTGAAAGGGCAGGAGGAATGGAGGATGGCAGACGGTCAAGTCCTTCAGGAATGCTCTCCTGCTGTGGTCTGGGGGGAGCAGGGACCTCTCTTCTGCCCCAGCACCGGGGCAGGATGAGCTGAGGAGAAGTGACCAGCTCTGAGTTGAGCTGCCAGCCAAAAAAAAGCCATGGTGACCCCCTGGCAATGAGCAAAGCCCAGGGGGTGCTGACAGAGGGCCCTGGTGAGGTGTCTGGGGGTGTGAGCCACAGCCTGGGCACAAATGTCACCTCTCAGAGCAGGCAGGACGTGTCACAGCCCTGGAGCTGGTGCAGGCTGAGCCTCTGCCTCCTGCAATGGCATCTCCAGGGGGATGCAGCCACCCCTTCACACTCAGCAGAGGTGAATGAGCCGTGCAGGGGGCAGGAGCACAGGATGGTGTTTATGAAATTGGATTCCTCAGCTCTGGGATTTGCCTACATCTTCCTTCCTGGACATGTTCAGGATGGTTCTGTCCCTCTGTTTCCCTCATGGAGCTCTGGCTGGGGCTGTACTGTCTCACCCAGGCAGGGGCTCAGGATGCTGCAGCCACTGCTGCAGGAACTGGAGTGGTTTAAGCCTCCTCCTTGTTGTGAATGGGATGTTAAACACGGGAAGGGGACAAAGGAGCAATAGCAGTGAGCTGAGGCAGTGGCTTATGCTGACAGTTTGATCAGTCTATTGGAAAGGCTTCTGAGAGATTATTTAGTTACAGTGAGAAGAAGGGGAAGATTAAGACTTTCTGTCCAGCAGAAGAGGGCAGGACAATAGCTGGTGAGTGGGAATTCAGACCAGTGGAGTGCAAAGGCACAAATCTCAAAGCAAAAGACCAATGCCCAACACTTGTTGCAGATTCTTGTACACAGAGTGTCTTCAAATGCAGCCTGTGCCTTTCTGAAAAGAGCTGTTAGAGGCAGGACAAATGAATTGCTCACCCTGGGGTGAAGGGATCACACCAGGGGTCACACAGCCCTGCCTGGCTGTGCAAGGAGGATTTTTTCCTGTCCCCCGTGCCCACGAGGAGGGAGAGCCCTCACAGTGGGGGTTGTGCTGCACTGGCAGAGGCAGCAGAGGAGGATGGCACAGGAGCTGGGATCCAGCTGTTCTGCAGGGGGTGGATCAGTATTATCAACATTCCTGAATATATCAATATTCTCCAACTAAAGCTGAAGTCCTCCAGCAGCCTTTGGTAAAACACCTGAGGTCTTCAGGAGGGGCACATGGCAGGGCACAGGAGTTCTGCACCCCGTGAGCCTAAGGCAGCTCAGTAATTTCAGAAACGTTGTGGTATCTGCAGAGCCCACAGGGATCCCAGGGTCCCTCATGCAGGGATGGAGGAAGGACAGAGGGTTCCCCAAATGGGCTGTGCTGACCCCTCCAGTGCCATGGCTCACGGTGCTGCAGGATTCCTTGAACCCACTGGCACTGAGGAAAATTCCTCTGTCCCCTGCTGATTTTTTCCCCTGCTGCTCTATTCCTCTTTGACCCAAGCAAGCTTTGTAAAGAAATTCGCTTTAAACCTTTCCCAAGTGCTCTGTCTGCAGCTCATGTGTCAGAAACATCCACAGTCTGCAAACACCAGAAACCCGAGAGCAGCTCCAAGCCACATGGGAGGCTGCTGCCCTGCCCTGCCCTGCCCTGCCCTGCCCTCCCATGCCCTGCCCTGCCCTGCCCTGCCCTGTCCATCTTCTTAGCACCTTTTTCACAGTCTTTCCTGGATTTTCAGTCCTGATGGCTCAGGAGCAGAAACAAATTCTGCTCCAGGGCCCAGAGCCCTCCTGTGCATCAGGCTGAGCCAGTGGCATCCTCAGAACTCCAAGTTCATTGTCCCTGGGCCAAACCTGGGTTGTTTTATTGATCTTTCACAGGCTTCTCACCCTTTGCCTCCCTCAGTTCCCCATCCCTAGCAGAGGTCATTTGCTCTGCAGACACAACCCTGGTTTGGCTTTTCCAGAGCTGCACTAGAGAATCACAGAATCCCAGCATAGTTTGGGTGGGAAGGGACCTCAAAGCTCATCCAGCCCCACCTCTGCCATGGGCAGGGACACCTTACATTGTCCCAGGGGCTCCAAGCCCTGTCCAGCCTGGCCTTGGACACTCCCAGGGATCCAGGGGCAGCCACAGCTGCTCTGGGCACCCTGGGCCAGGGCCTGCCCACCCTCCCAGGGAACAATTCCTGCCCAATATCCAATCAAGTCGTTCCCCCTGCCCTGTCACTCCATGCCAGCTGGAGCTTGCCCTGTATGCTCTCTTGCCCTCCTGTTTTCAGGTTTTTCCCATCTGGGCAAAGCCCTTTGAGGAGATTCAGTGTCTCAGGTCAGGGTCTTGGCTGTCTCCTCTTTGTCACACAGCCCGTGTGGAGCCAGGAGTGCTGGCTGAGAAGGGTTGGCCCACTGAGCGCTGTCCAGCTGTCCATAGCCCTGCTGTGCTCTAGAGCTGAGAAAGATCCATGGATTTTTTGGATTTTTTTTCCTGTCAGAGAAGCTCACATTCATTTCTCACAGGCAGATGCAGATCCCTGGGCACAACAACTGACAAAGGGCTGTGGCAGAATTACACCCTTGGCAGGGAACAGGGGTAACCTGTGCTAAATCCCTGTGGCTTTTTTTTTTTTTTTCTTTCTTTTTTTTTTTTTTTTTTTGGAGTGAGGAGGGTCTTAACTAAAAGAAAATTAATACTTGATCCTCAGGAATGTTCCTTGTTGAACAAATAAAAGTCTTTCTCTAGTCACATGATGTGTGGCCAACATCATTCCAGTTCTTCACAAAGGCGTTGGTTCTTGCAGGGACCTTGCACCAAGAAGCACAAGAGTTGGTCTGGTTGTGGCTGGAAAACTAAGTTGGATCCCAAAGTCTTGACAGTTCAAGAAATAATGAAATTCAGAGGCTTGTGTCGAGCACAGAAGGAAGATCAAGATATTGTCTGGTTGTTACATGAGTTGAGCACAGGAATTTCAATCACAGCATAATTAGGAGATAATCCCCTCCCCTCCCTGCCAGCAGTTCACTTTGGATCAGAGAAGGAGGATCATGGAACCACAGACTGGTTTGGGTTGGGAAGGACTCTCAAGATGATATCGTTCCACCCCCTGACATGGACAGGGACGCCTCCCACTAGACCAGGTGGCCCCGAGTCCCATCCAGCCTGGCCTCAGACACCTCCATGAACCTCAGGAACCTCAAGAAATGCAAATGCAAGGCCCTGAGCCAGGACTGGGACAGCCCCATGCAGCAGGACAGGCTGGGGGCTGATTCAATTTGCAGAAAAGCACTTGAGGATCCTGGTGGGCAACAGCTGGAACAGGAACCTGTTGTGTCCATGCAGGAAAAAAGCTCAGCTGCAACCTGGGGCTGCATTAGCAGGACTGGGAAATCGAGGGA
This sequence comes from Acrocephalus scirpaceus scirpaceus, assembly GCA_910950805.1. Lineage (NCBI taxonomy): Eukaryota > Metazoa > Chordata > Aves > Passeriformes > Sylviidae > Acrocephalus > Acrocephalus scirpaceus. The sequence continues at coordinate 1,772,861 of OU383798.1, forward strand.
TGTGGTTTTCCCCCTCTGCTCAGCCCTTGTGAGACCACAGGTGGATTCCCATGTCCAGTCTGGGGCTCCCTAGGATGGGCATGGACACAGAGGTGGGAGTCCAGTGGAGAGCAGCACCAGGGCAGGGGGCTGCTGTGGGTGGGCCCTCGTGGTGAGAGACCAGCAGATGATCCTGGAGCTCAGATGAATTAAATTATTGTTCTGTGACCCCATAACTCAGTGAGCAGTGGCCCAGAGTGGGGCTGTGTGCTCAGGGATGGAGGCTTCACTGCAGACTCTGCTGTGCTGGTTCCTCCTCCAGCCAGCAGGGAACAGGCACATTTGGGAGGTCACTTCCCGTTTTCCCATGGGAAGTTCTTGAGCCTGGAGAGACCCACCCACATCAGGTTGGTGAGAGGCTGGGAACACAAGCCCTGTGAGGACCGGCTGAGGGAGCTGGGGTTGTTCAGCCTGGAGAAAAGGAGGCTCAGAGGTGACCTCATCACTCTCTACAACTCCCTGAAAGGTGCCTGTGCTCAGCTGGGCTTGGGCTCTTTCTTCAGGCAGCACTGACAGAACGAGAGGACACAGCCTCAAGCTGTGCCAAGGGAAATATAGGTTGGATATTAGAAAAGGTTTCTCATGGAAAGAGTGATAAAGTACTGGAATGACCTGCCCAGGGAGGTGGTGGAGTCATCATCCCTGGATATGTTTTAAAAAAGACTGGGTGTGGCACTTGGTGCCATGATCTAGTTGAGGAGTTGGGGCTGGGTTGGACTCGATGATCTTGAAGGTCCCTTCCAACCCTGGTGATTCTGTGGTTCTGTGATCAGTGCCTCATCCCTCCACTGACACTGGAAGGTGGCTCAGGGAACTTCCCTTTGGTGTCCTCCCTCTGGTCTCCTCCCCCTGAGCTCATCTCTCAGGCTCCCCTTGTAACAAATGGAGAAAAGTCACACTTTTAGGACATGATCCCATGCCCTGTTTCACCTGTTCCCCTCTGGGGAGGTTCTTGCACTGCACTCTAGACACGTGGGCTGGGCACTGGGCATTTCATTATCCCAAATTGGCACTTCCTCACTTTCCATCCCCAGCGGGGCAGGATGAGGCTGCAAGCACCAACCACGCAGGTGTATCACCTTCTGAACAGGAAACCTTTGGAACAGCTGAGCAGAAAAGCCACCAGGCTGTTGGAAAAGCCATGGGGATGTTTTTCCCACAGGCTGGCCAGGAACACAGCCCTCACCCCCAGCAGTGCCCGTGATGGAGCCAGCTTGGCATGCCCAGAACATCCCAGAGGAGCCGTTTTGGAAGCCTTGGATGTCGTGGCCTGTGCTCAGGTGGGGTTGGACTCCAACAGAAATGAGGATGCTGAGGGAACAGAACCCCCAGGGCTGGGCTGGGTCTCACTGCTGGTGGTGCCACCCTCAGTGCCCCCAGCACCACCTTCCCTGCACACTCAGACACTCGTGCAGGGGAGCAGTGAATGAGGTGGGGTTTGCCCTTCTGGGGGCTCTTCTGCTTGGACAGGAGGATGCTTCAGAGGATGAGACTGGGAAGAGTGGAGCTGAAGGAGAGCATCAGGTGAGCATTTAGCCCTGTCTGGCAGTCCTGGGTGCCGTGGGGGCAGGTAAGAGCACTAAAGATCATCAAAGTGATCTCTCCAATGTGGGGCTGTGGAACCTCTGCACTGCTGGTGGAGGAGCAAAGGTGGTTTGGGGTTGGAGCATCTGATGTAAAGAGGCTGGGAGAGCTGGGACTGTGCAGCCAGGAGAAAAACCCATCTTGGCAATGTGTGGAAATAACTGCTGGGGGAGGCTGGAGGAGCTGCAGCCAAACTCCTCTGACAGGACAAGGGACAATAAGAACAAACTGAAAGCCATGGAATTCTCTCTGAACATGGGAAAACTCTTGTTCACTGTAAGTGTGACAGAGCAGGTGACATGGAGAGGCTGTGGAGATTCCATCCTTGGAAACACAACCCAAGGGGACACAGCCCGGGGCTCTGTCCCTGCTTTGAGCAGGGCTGAGCTCTGTGATCTCCAGAGGTCACTTCCAGCCCCAACTATCCCTTCATTCTGTGATTGAAATTCAGATCTTGGCGACACACCATGGATTTGATGCTGAAGGACCCAAAGCATTTCTGTGGGACTTTAAGGACAGATCTGACTGATCCCGTTCTGGGATCCATCACCTTATGAGGGCAGGATGGAGAGACATGGCAGGGTGGTGGTGGGGAAGAGTGGAAAGAGAAAAAGGATGTGCTAGATGAATTCAATGCCACTGTCACAAAGACAAGGATTGTTGAAAACACTGCAACTTGTCTGCCTGGTTGAGCTTTCTGGGACAGCTGGGAGCTGGAATTGCCATGGCTCTGTCCAGAGCCAGTGTCACAGCTTGGGCAGCTCCTCCTCCTCTCCTCCCCATCTCTCCTTCCTCCTTTTTCCCTCTTGTGTCCTTCTTGGTCAACACTGAGATGGGAATGATCCCAAATCTCAAACTTCCCAACCTCCTGCTTTTTAAACTCCTGACCCCAAAAGCCTCTCATTTCCAGTTTGGGTTCTAACACCCAGCATCACTTGTGGAAAATCCCACCCATTACCTTTCTGATGGGAGAAGCTCTCATCCCCAAAATGTCACCCATTCACAGTCCCTTTGCTCAGTCACTAATTTCTTTCTCCATAAATCTCCCACCCCTGGATTTTTCTGCTCCACTTTGTTCTGTTGCTCATTGCAGCCCTCTTGCTTCGTGCTGCAATCTCAACTTCCCCTCCTCGTGTCACCCCCACCTCTGCTTTCCTGTTACCAACCAGCCTGACAGAGCACCAGGAGCGTTTGGGCACAGCTCCCAGGGGTGCTCAGGGTGGGGTTTTGGGGTGTCTGTGCAGGGTCAGGGGTGGGACCCTTGGTGGTCCCTTCCAGCTCAGGACATTCTGTGATTCCCTGGAGTGGGGCAGGACAGGAGGGGGCACACAGAGGGGTCACTGCTGCAGTGCTGATGGCATCGGAGCCTGGGGGTGACCTGAGTGATTGCTGGGGAGGAACTGGGGCCAAAATCAACTGATTTGCCAGACTGGATGTGAAGAGCAGCCCAGCCGAGATTTTGAGGCCTCGAGTCAGAAGTGAGCCCAGACAGCAACAGGAGCTCTGTCAAATCCCCTTCCTGCTCAGTTTGTGGCAGAGTTTGGGGTCAGTCAGACCCTCCCCAGGGATTCTAACAGTGAATCCCTTTGCCCGGGAGTGCCCACAACAAAGGCGAGCCCTGGGATGGGGGCAGTGCCCTGCCTGAGCACGGTATCCGTCCCTCACACCATCCCCTGCCCGTGTGGATCAGCGCTGCTGCCCTGGGGGGGACTCAGGGCTCTGCCATGGGCTGGAGAGGGATTTGGGACCTGCAGCCACAGCTCTGGGCATGGGACATGGCTGGGCTGAGAGGGGACTGCCAGCGAGGGGAGGCAGGGCTGGGGATGGGATGGGGATGAGAATGGGGATGGGATGGGATGGGCATGGGGATGGGAATGGGGATGGGCTGGGGCTGGGGCTGGGGATGGGGATGGGATGGGAATGGGGATGGGATGGGTATGGGATGGGGATGGGCTGGGGATGGGGATGGGGATGGGGATGGGGATGGGATGGGAATGGGGATGGGATGGGGATGGGGATGGGGATGGGGATGGGGATGGGGATGGGATGGGATGGGATGGGTATGGGGATAGGGATGGGGATGGGATGGGGATGGGCTGGGGATGGGCTGGGGATGGGGATGGGGATGGGATGGGATGGGGATGGGGATGGGGATGGGGATGGGGATGGGATGGGGATGGGGATGGGGATGAGGAGCGGGCTGGGGAGGGGGATGGGGCTGTGAGTGGAGCTGATTCCCCTCTGCAGGAACCAGCACAGCCTGAATGAAGTTGCTGACAAGGGACTGGGTGTGCCCAGGACTGGGCCCTGCATTGTTCCTGCACCAGATAGAAATGTTATGTTCAGCAATGCCTGCTCAGAGCAATGCCACCCTCGGTTTGGAAAACAATCAACTGATTTGCCATGGGAGAGGATCTGTTCTGCGGGGACTGTGATAATATTATTCGACCTGGAATTTACATAAATGCATATGATTTGCATATGCAACTGTAGGCTTCCAGGCGGTGACCGCAATAAACACAGTGAGGTTTTCAGCACTACAAAACCTTTCCTCCAAAGAGAAATGCTGGGGTTTGTTTGGGTCCTGGCAGGGCTGTCCCTCTGTGTGTGACCGAGGCCACGCCACCTCCCAGGGCTGCTGTCCCCTCGGCTGCCACTGCCAGCCCTGCCTGCCAGCCATTCCCACTGTGACCCACCTTCCTTTCCTGCCTCCTTCCCAGGGCTGGCACTGGGGAGGGAAATGTGTCCTGCCAGGGACGAGGGGAGAGCACGCTCAGACCAGAACATTGCAGAAATCCAGGGAAGGAAGGGACATCTCTCCAGTCAGGCCAGTCGGGGTGCTGGTCATCCCCCACTGGTCATCCCCCACTGGTCATCCCCCACTGGTCAGCCAAGCCCTCCCCACATGCTCCACCTCAGGCTTTGAGACCTCTGCTCAGGGTGGGCATTGACTTCTCTGCTTGGGTGCACACCACACACAAGCCAGAAAATCAGATTTCTGCTGTGGTTCTGAAGGCTGTGAATTCAAGGCTTGCTGGTAACACCTGAGGAAATGAACAACTGGGTGTAAAAACCTCTTCTGAGTGCCCCTGGGGCCTTGAGACCTTTGGGGAGTCCCTTTGGGGAGGCCATTGGGGTGTGTGGCTTCAAGAAGTGCCAACTGCCCTGAAATCCCCCAGGGTGAATCAGAGTTTGGCACTGGGAAGCAGCTTCCCAATGCTCAGATGTCATGGAAAACTCCCCGTGGATGGGAATTGCCACAGGCACTCAGCTGCCCCACAGTCTGGGGTGTGATCTCAGGGGGCTGCCGGGGCTGCCTCTCTTTGCAGAGACCAGGACTGAAATTCCCAGGCTGGTTCTGCTCCTATGAACAGCTGGGGGTTACCCCAGGCAGGAGGAGCCCTGGCTGAGGAGGGGACAGAGGGGACAGTGGTCAGTGGGGCAGTGGTCAGTGGGGCAGTGGTCACTTGGGCTGCACAGCCTGGGCACTGTGGCTGAGACTGAGGCACCAGTTCTGTCCTCAGCTGGAGGAACTGGATCTTAAAGGGTCTTGTGTCAGATCCAGCATGGAAAAATCAAACTGAACCTTGTGGAAACTGATCTAGAATTAGTCCTGGTGGTTTCTTGTGGTAAAAAATGAGGCTGCTTTACTACTGGGCACAGCTGTTGTCTTTCCATGGAGAGCACAGCACTTGGGGTGGAGGGTTCTGGGCTCTGGGAAGGTGTGAGGCACAAACTGCCATGAGTATTGCAGGAAAGACTGAACCCTGTGCCACAGCAGCTCTGCTCCAGCTCTGCTCGGTGTAGTGATGCTCTGCGTCCCTCCCAGGGAGCCTCAGCTCTGTTGGGAGGCACCACGAGGAGCAAGGCAAGGGTAAAAGATGGCTCAGCCCAGCTCAGGCAGGCCCCAGCAGGGATGGGATGTGGGGTGGCCTGAGCTGGAGGCTGGCTCTGGGCTGTTGTGCTCAAGGACTGCGAGTGAAGTGATGCTCAGGGGTTTTCTCAGCCTGTGGTCTGTGTACCCCCTCAGCCCTCCCTGGGAACACATCCCACACTCTGCTTGCACACTTAGTTCATTTTAATCCCAGAAGTCCAATAATTTCACCAGGCAGCAACAATAAGCCTTTGAATAAATGAAGTGGTGGCTTTTGGGGCACCCCAGACAGGACAAGATGGGAGAAATGTGCTTTACATCCTCCAAATGGAAAAGGGATACCAGCAGCACCTGTAGGGTTTGAGGCACTTCAGAGGGGGTTGGTCCTGGAGCACAGCTCCTCTGGGCACCTCGATTCATGTGCTGGGCTGGATGTTGGAAGGGAGGGAAATATTTGGGAGCATCCCCAGGGGAGGTGACTCGTGCTGAAGAGGCCCCTCTATGATAAATTTCCAACTAACCAAAAATCTGGGGAAGAAGTGGAAGGTGGGGGATGTTTGTATTTGCCTCCCCAGGTCACTGCCACGGGAGCCCTGCAGGAGGCTGAACACCTGCCTGTGATGGGCAGGATTGAAGGAACTCCTCACTTGGCTTTGCTGTGTGTGCAGCAGCTTTTCTTTCCCTATTGAGCTGCCTTCAGTTCAAGCCATGAGTTTTCATACTTTTACCCTTCTGATTCTTTTCCCATCCCACTGGAAAAAGCAGCAGGATGGGGCTTGGCTGCCCACCTGATCTATCCCACAAGAGGTTCTGAAATCTGAGCAATAAGCCTCTGTTCCTCACCACACTCTTGCCATCATTTGTGATCTGCAGGATCTGTTTTGTATTCACTTGCAATCATCTCTGTCCAAGCTGCAAATCTAAATATTGTCTCCTCACCTGAAGAAATTCAGCCCTTCCAGTCCCTTGCTGGGTTTTTGGTGGGCTTTCCTCATTCTATAGGAAATGCAAAGATCTGCAAACAGATTGGGGTGCAACAATAAGATAAATAATGGCTGAAATAATGTCATGCTGGTATTTTCTGTCCTGAGAGCAAATCCAACAACAGCTCCTAAGTGACCTTTCCTATCACTTATCAACCAACGTGGCCCCAGACACTGGGCAAGAGGAGGAGCAGCAAAGTGAATTCTCGCAGATTTTGCACAGCTTCACTTCTTGGTCAGTGAGCACTGAAGCACCAACTGCAGAGACCATTCCATAATAATGTCTGTCAAAGACAGTCCCTAATAGAAAATCTGACCTGTATTGATGCTGTGCAGATTTGGGACCCTTTCCCAATTTGCAACATTTCATGGCCATTTGCAATTACTTTGATTATCCACTGAGTGCCATCCACTCCTGTCTCCTGAGATTTCCTTTGTGTTTTACCCCCCTGAGCGGTGTGGTCATGATCAAAGCTCATCACAGAATCCTCATATAACCATGGGCTGGTTTGGGTTGAAGGGACCTTAATGCTCATCCCATCCCAAAGCTTCCCCCTGCTCAGCTTTGTTCACATCTCTGTTTCCCCAGCCCAACCCTTCTCAGTGTTGGACACTCTGTGTCCTACAAAACTCTGCAGCTGCCTCCTCACCAATGTAAACAATCACCTTTTCTGTGTTTTGCTACAAATAATCTGATCTGGAGTTACGGGAAATATCCTTTACTCCCAGAGTTTTTGGTCAGGAATAGAGATGAATCAATCAGAACAATTAGATCTTTTCTTACTTATTGCTTTATTATTGCTGAGAAATTTCTTCTTTTTAATCACTGGGGATATGGCTTTTTTTTCCCATCCCCATACCAGCTACAGTTTAACTGAGTTCAAAGCTGGGGAGTGGGGTGATGGAATGGGGACCTCTCTTAGGTGATATTTTGTGTAAGGCCAGGGAACTGGGGAATTACTGGAGCCTGATCTGACTCAAGGAACTGAAGGCCCAAACTCAAGGCAAAAGTTCTTTGAGCATCTAAATCCTTTCCCACAGAACACTTTTCTAATGTAATCAATCCTAGCCCTTAGGGGAGGTTTTTACACCCAGTTGTTCATTTCCTCAGGTGTTACCAGCAAGCCTTGAATTCACAGCCTTCAGAAGCACAGAGGAAATGTGATTTTCCAGTTTGTGTGTGGTTCCCCGCAAGCAGAGAAGTTAATGCCCACCCTGAGCCGAGGTCTCAAGGCCTGAGGTGGAACCCAAGAGTTTCCTCCTCCCAGCCCTGATCATGGAGCAGCCTCAGGAGCTGTCGGGGTGCTCAGGGGATCCAGGGGGAGCACAGCTGAACCTCAGCCTGGGCTGGACACCTCCTGTCCCACGAGGAGCATGGACACTGTTAGGACTGAAACTCCAGCCCCTTGAGCCAGGACTGCTGGGATGGGCTGGACAGAGCAGCTCCTGCAGAGCAGGGCTGTGGTGGGGGGCACAGCCTGGAAACTTCTGCTCTCCGTGGGGTCACAGCATTTCTGAGCAGCTGGGTGGGCTCATCTGTGTCCTCTGGGCATCAAAGATGATTTTCAACAGCTTCAGGAGCCTCTGAGCGTGTCCGTGGTGGTGCTGTCACCCCCATGTCCCTCTTGTCTGGCTCTTCCCAGTCCTCCTGGAGTTGGGATGAGGGGTGTCACAAAGGTGTCACTGCTCCCAAAAGGATGTGAAAATCACAGCCCCAGCCCCAGCACACAAGGGCAGGGTCTCCTTTGGGGGTTTTGCCTCCAGAACTGTAATCCTGAGCACTGCACCACTGTTAGAGGAAAAGAGGCTCTTTTATATCAACTCCCAACTCCTTTAAAGTTCTCAACCAACAGAGCAGCAGCCTATGTCCCACCAAACCCACAGACAAGGACTTTGCTTCTGGAGATCTTATTTTTAGATTTGTAGGGGAAAAAATAGCAAACTGAAAGGAAAAGTAAAAATAGAGAGAGAGCCATGGCTCGGTGTCTGCATAAACTCCCTGTCAAACAGACATGGATTTCATTAAAAACTTATTAAAGGGGAGTTGGTTGTTACCAAATCTAATCGGGCTGGAGCAGATAACATGCAATAATCAAAATTTAAAAAGACAATTGAAATATTTTGCAGCAATAAAAAACCCCAAAAAACCCAACAAGGAACCACCCAAAAATATCAAAGAGACCTCTGCAGGTAAAACCTGCCTTGCAAACATGCCCCTGGCAGCAAGAAACTCCCAAAGTCCACAGGAGGAAGGAGTGAGGAGTAAAGAGCTGAGTGGCACTTGTTAGGACTGTGAAAAGCTCCTGTCACATTTTTCAAGGACCACAGCAAATGTCTTAGTTATAAATCTCCACAATTTCTAGAAAGCAGCTGCAGGAAACTTGGGTGACTCCATGACATAGAAATGGAATCAGAATAAAAAAAAAGTCAAAATTTTGTCATCCCACACTAACCCTTCCTGCCCCCATGAGGATCTATTTGTTGAAAAGGTGGTGGAAGATGTGGAGCCTGAGCCAGGGTGGTGCTGGAGAGCAGCAGGGAAAGTGTTTCTCATTCAAAAGTGTGAGGACTGGGAAAGGTGCCAGTTAGACTTGATTAGATTTGTAAGATTAATTAAAAGCAGACAGGTTCAGTGAATTGTGAAAAAGACAAATTAGCAAATTAGCAAATCAGGAAACCTATCTTCAGAAAAGGAATTAGAGACCTTGGCTCCTTTATCAGGGCAAGTTTGCTTTTTAAAGCGTATTTCTTTCACGTTCCAGGGGAGGCAAAGCACCTCCACTGGCAGCCCTGGGGATCACAGGCACCTCCCAGCCTGGGCAGGGATCCCTGCCGGCCGAGGCTCCCAGGCCCTTGCTCAGGGGGCTGTGGATGTTTTGTTGCCTCAGCAGCTGCCTTGGTGTCAGTGATGTGTGACTGGAGAGAGGAATGCCCTGGCCAGGCAGGGTCACACAGGGCACAGGGGTGTTTGTAAAGGGCCCCTGGTTTGCCTGTTTTGGGGGTCAGTTTGGGATTTCTGTGGAGAAATCCCAAAATTTTGGCATTTCCTGCATATGGTCCCAGCCAAGTGATAGGAAAGGGAAGGCTCCTGGAGTGGGAGGGCTGGGGGCTCTCAAGATCCCTCTGTCCCAAGGGAAAGCTTATCCCAGGAAAAGCTGCAAATCAGCACAGTCAGGGCACAGGGGGTGTTAAAGGGCTCCAAGTGTTAATCACAGCACAACAAACACTGAAATCTCAGAAATGTCCCATCCAGACATTGCCTTTATCCTGAAAACTTCACCCAAACAACCTTAAATAACACAGCCTGGTACTGAAAGCCTCTCACCACATCCAGCATCGCTGTGGCTTCACTACAAACTTCAGCGCCACTGAACCACTCCCATCTGCAGACACAAAAGGGACCTCAGGTCAGCACAGCAAGAATAAGATTCCACTGCCAAGAGAAGGTTAAAATCCAGCTCCAGGTGAGTGAAGGAACGTGAGCTGTGTATGTGATATGTAAATTTTATAGCCGAGCTCCTGACAAATCCTCCCCATTTCAGGGCCTTTAGGAAAATCCCTGATAGATCCTCTGAGTGGTGTTGGGAACTGAATGAGGCTGTGGGCAGGAGCAGGTGCAGGTGAACATCAAATCTGTCTCGTCCCAGCAAAAGCCAGTGCAAAACAGGTGTTGAGTCTGGAGCCACTGGGCTGCTCCATCTACCAACAAAGGACAGACCAGGAGGCTCCAACCCTTCCAAGATGAGGGCTGAAACAGAATCTCTGGACCTTACAGAGGGGCAGCAGCAGCAGAGTGTGCCCTGGTGACTCCCCAGAGCAGAGCCCTGGCTCACACATCCCATCACAACCCCCCTGCTCTAGATGAACACCTGGAGGTGCAGCTCAGAGCTCTTTAGAGCTGTGCCAGGTTGAGCAAATTCCATCCCAAGCTCTGTTTAGAGCTGCTGCCTTTGGGAAGCTGAGAGGAAGAGAGGCCTTGAACAGAGCAGGGGTTTCGGTCAGACTAGATTTCAGTTTGCAGGTTCCAGTCTATCTGCTGGGACAGGATCACAACCATGTGGACACAAAGAAAATCCATGAATCTTGCTTCAAGAGGCCGTTGGTGTGAGCTTCATAATGTTGTAAAAACAACAGTGGCTACTCCGTAAATACTCAGTATTTCTGGAATGAGCGTTGACTTTCATCATGTGTTCACACTGGTGAATGGTTGGATATGAATCCAGAGTCCTTTCTCAATGCTCAGAAATGTTCCCCATTTGATATGGTGTCACACACTGAACCAGCCAAACACCAGCCAGTGAGACCAGTTAGTTTAGGCAGCTGCTCAAAACTGCTGCCGGACAAGCCAGGGATGCTTCCCTCAGTCAGAGGCCAGACTCAGGCTGAGCCAGATTGCCACAGACACAGCTTTGGCTCAGGGCAAGGCTGGCAGTGGCAGGGAGGGTCAGCAGTGGGGCAGAGCTGCAAACTGCCCTGGCCCAGCTCAGCAGCACTGCCAGGTGTGCTGAGGGTGCTGAGGTGCTGCTCACAGCCAGGGCTCTGTGCCCAGCACCCCTGGGAGCAGCACACTGGGGGTTCCAGAGGGCTGCCCCAGCTGGTGCTGAGCCTTGGACACTGAGATTGGAAGCACGGGTCAGATGAAAATGTTTCTCAGTTAAAATGTGACAGAGATTATGGAAAGTGCTGTGCATTGCACCCACATGTTTCAATAGACAGCTCAGTTCTTTAGTCTTTATTATTTCCTGGGTAATGCTTGTTTGTTGTTGTTGTTTGGTTGTTTTGTTTTTTTTTTTTTTTCCTTTAAAACTGGCTGCTTGGACATTTTCCTGCCTTTCCACATAAAATCCAGCCACGCTGAAGTGTTTGACCTGGCAGTGGAAGGGTCTGATGGGCATCACTGAGATCACCAATGTCAGGGGGAAGAGAACCTCCTACTGCTGCTCACAGCCCTGGTACCCATGCAGGGAATGCCCATTTGTCCTCCAGGACAGCAGCAGAAATCAAATGCTCCAGTGTCAGCTGAAGGATGAAAGTGAAATTCATAAGCCAGGAGTGGTTTAGTGACTCAGAGCTCTGTCCCTGGGGCTCAGGCTGCCCTCAGGGAGGGAGGAAGGGCTGGACACAGCTCCCCTGGGCTCACACTGAGGGAGTTGAGTGAGAACATGAGCTAACAGCCTGTCCTGACCCAGCTGGCTGGCAGTGCCTCGTACCTGGGCACAGAAGAGTTGTGTGGAGCAGGGGGGCCAGGAGGGGCCTCCAGGTTTGTCCTGTGGCTGTGGGGCCGTGGGTTGGAGTTGCTGGGGGTCCTGGTGAAGGCACAACCCTCCACTCAGTGCACCCTGGGAATGCAGTGACCCAGGAGCTGTCTGTCAGGAGAACCTCAGAGATCACCTTTGGCAGCACTGGGTGCCACTGCCAAGGGTGCCACAGTCACTGGCACTGAGAGCACCCCTGGGGGTCTCTAGTCCAAGCTCCTGCTCAGAGTGGGACATTGCCAGCACCAGCCAGGGCAGTGCAGTCCAATCCTACAAATGTCCCAGGACAGTCCCTCCTCACCTCCCTGCAGCAGGGAGGGTCCCCTCAGCAATGAACCTTTATTTGGCAGCTGCCCTTTGTTGGATTGGTCAGCACTGGAGAGAAAAGCTCAGCCCTGTGGTGTTTGTGAGAGCCCTCCAAGCAGGCACAGCCTGCACCCAGCAGCCCTCACCTCCCCCTGGCCACCCTGCAGGGACCCAGGACCAACACTCCCCACCTTTCCAGCCCCACTGGCCACACTGCAGCTTCTCTCCATCCCTCCTGAGCTGTGCCTCCACACAGCAGCCCAGGAGCCCCAAGTGCCACTCAGCTCAGTGTGTCTGAGGTGAGCCCAGCTGTTCCTGTCCCTGTCACCATTCCCTGCCTGCCTCTGTCACAGGGTGTGAATTCCTGCCTGACCCCGTCAGGGTGGAAGCTCTGGCAGTGGCTCAGCAGGGAGCACAGCTGGCATGGGACATCACTGGCTTGTGGCCTCCCAGCTAAGAGGGTGAGGTGGCCAAAAATCCCCCCTGAATTCCCAGCACCTTTCCTTGGGCTCCCTTTAGCAAGTGCTTCACTTTGGCAAGTACTGCTTTTAGTGAAGGAGTCAAATGAGGAACAACTGGTTTGCAATTAAACTGCCTCTTCAAAGCTCTTTGTGGCCACTTAAATTGAGTTCAGTTACAAGACTGGTGGCAGAGATTTGTGTCTTAGGGGCAGAAAGGCTCTCGAGTGAGTCAGAGCCCTTCTCCCTGGGCTTGTGCTGGCCCTGCAGGACAGGGCAGGCCCTGGGGCACTCCAGGAGACACCAGGGATTAATTTCTGGGGAAATGAGACTTTCTGATGTTCAGGAATGTGACATTGCCTATTGCTCTGCACTGTCCCATTCTGGGAGCGTTTGGAAGCTGTTGCTGAACTCAGGACTCCACAGCCCTGTGCCATGGCAGGGGTGGAACAAAACTACCTCCAGGGCTGCTTCCAACCCACTCTGGGATTCTGTGCAGGGCAGGGAAGCCCTGCACAGAGATGCCATCTGGAACACTCTGCCAGGCCCTGGGCATGCTGAGGCTCGCAAGGCTGTGCATCCTTGGAGATCTGCTCTGGCACTGCTCAGGCTGCCCGCTGTCCTGCTGGTCAGCACTCAGCATGAACCTGAATTCCAGCTCCCAAAGCTCTGGTTTTCATGGCATGGACTGACCATCCCACTGGGCAGGGTGGGATTCCCACTGGCTACACCCAGCTGGGAAAAATGCAGAAGAAAACCTTGAAGCCCACAAACCCCTTCAGAACCACAAGATCCTGAGCACTTGTGGCCAGTCAGGTGCTGAGGGCTGTGCTCATGAACAGCCACAGGTCAGCCCAGCTTTGCTCTCACTGCCCCAGCCCAGCTGAGCTCCTGCCCAGCCTGCCCTGCCCTGCCCAGCTCTGGCACAAGGAGCTGTGACCCCGGGGGGCAGCAGGGTCAGTGCCCAGTGCCCAGCTGTGCTCACAGGGACCTGTGCTTGGTGCCTCAGCCCTCCCAGCTGGGGCTGCTCTGGTTTGGGGTGCAGAGCTGCACCCTGGGCCCCATCACTGACCTCCTCCATCACTCCCTCAGGAACATCCTGAGCTGCAGGGACCTCACAGAGATCCCTGGGTAATGCTGCACTCAATTTTACTCCTTTAGAATAAAGCTGCAATAGCCACCAGTTGTCGTAGAACATGAAATAAATTGACTCCACTAAGTTCTCAGGCAGAAGACAAAGGAAGGCTTTTTTTACAATTATTTCAGGTCCTTTTTATCACATGCTGCGCTACAGAAGGTTCATTATTGGTCCATAGGATTGACACCTCTCTCCATTGGTTAAGTAACAGAAGTAGCAAACAACACCTGGGAGGGAGGGTGTTATGGGAAAAGGAATATTGTTTACCTAGAAATGTTATGAGAAAGGTAGTTATTTATACAGAGCTGTTTTGGGAAGAGAAATTGTTGAAAAGGTTTCCCTTAGGAAAGCTAGCACAAGCTAAAAATTCTCTCAGGCTCAGAAAATATGTCCACAGGCATGTGCCTCTAACAGGGCATGGGCTGTGGGATAAACATGTTTTGAATCTTCAAAGAAGGGGAAACTCCTCATTGCCAGGAAAATGAAGTTCCCATTTGTCCCAGCAAGGTGAGGCACCGAGAGCTGAAGGGGACCAGGTAAATGTCACCTCTGACTGCCTCTACAGAAAAAGGTTCTCACAGGTTTTCCCTCAGGAGGAAGCTGCTGTGGGATGAGTGAGAACATGTTTTGAAGTTTCTCCCTGCCTCTTCCTAAGGGCCCAAGGCCACTGGGACCCTCAGCCAGCTGTCAGCATCTCCTGCTTCCCCCAAAAACATTTCTGAGGGGTAGAGATAAAATTTAATAACTTATGATGGACAAAGCCATTCTTGCAGTTGCCAAATCATCTGCTTAGAGACAAGGGAATGCAGAATGGGGAGAGGCACCTGGAGACAGTCGCAGCTATGAACTCATTAGCACCAGATCTTGAGGGATGATGAGAGGAGTGAGGCTGAAATTTTTACTCCCTGTTTACACCAATGACCCCAAACCTGACTCCTTTCTCCAGGCTAGTGACACACCAGAGGTTTTCAAGACTTCTTGGGGAATGCTGCCCATGACCTTTCGGTGTTTCTTCACAGTTCATGGGTGGAAATGTCTCTCTGATCGAGTTCTTCAGCCCCTGCACGTGTATTACATCCTGGGAGTGATTTCTAGCTGTTTCCTAGGACACAATAACTCTGTAGGCCTGCACAGACACAGCTCTGGCCATGGGCTGGATTTCCAGCTAAATTCTCCCAGAACAAAAAGCTAAATTGCTGGATTTCCAGCCAAATTCCGGATTCCAGCTAAATTTCCAACAAAACCTGGATTTCCAGCTAAATTCTTCCAGAACAAAGCTCTGAGCCCACCCATCAACCTCCATACACTGCATGAACCTGTCTTTGATACTGTGATCCCCCAACCCCAATGACCCAAACATGTCCTGATATTATCTGTCCATGGTATTATCCATGCCATCAGGGTATTTGGGATTTAAAAAACCAACTGGAGGTGTTTTTGGTGTCACCACTGCCTCTTTTGCTTGGCCCTAAAAGGCCTTGGCATGTCCCATGGGGCTGGGAGCAGCCACAGCCCCAATGCCCGCTCTGCTCCCACCCACACCACTGCTGAAGGTCAGGAGGAGCAGCCTGGTCTCCAGGGCCCCAGCACAGCTCCCCATCTCCTCCTGCTCTGTTAGCAGCAGTAACCAGGCAGCCAAAGTGTTGGACACGTCTCTGAGGGAGCTTTGTTGGCCTCAGCTCCTCCTGTCAGCACTCACAGGCAGCATTTCACTGACCTTTTCCCATCTGTGCCCCATTTGTTCCCCTGCACGGCTGTAATGGGATGGGAGCATGTGGAGAAGGGTTGGACCTGTGTCAAAATACCTCCCCTGCTCACTGGAAGTTACATCCACAGCCTGAGCCACCCCTGGACCTCACTCAGAGCTGCCTGGCCGGGGACAGGGCGATGTCAGGGAGTTTCCAACAACCCAGCTGGGCTGAAATCCCCTCTTGGCTTCTCCATCCTGCTGCCACCAGCGGGCCTGGACCCCCAGCTCTGGGTTTGCAGCACAGAGACCTTCCCTTTGCTGTGTGCTCTCTGTGCCCAGAGCTGGGGCAGAGCTCCAGGGCTCTCATCTCTCCGGGCATTGTGAAGGACCAGGTCCTTCCCTGGCCCCTCAACAAGACACAGCCCACAAACCCTCAGCGGCTCCATCCCTTTGCCTTTATCCCCTGCAGTGCCACTGCCGCTGGGCTCCCGGCATTGGTCATTGTCTGCCTGCACTGTGGAGCAGCAGGATTATTCCAGCCACCCCCAAACCCATTTACAAGGTGATCAGACCCCGTTCTTGTCACACTTTTTTTCCCTTGGGCACACCCAGACACTTCCTCCCCACCACAGGAATAAACATTTCTCTCATTTCTGTCCCACAGCAGAAAGGATCTGTTCTGATGTTGCTGCCAAAACATTCCTCATCCAGCAGGAAAATCCCCAGGCAGGTTGTGCCAGCAGGACAGGGCACTGCCTGTCAGCATCCTCGGGGCCCTGCCACATGAGCAGCCCCCTGAAGGTCTCGAATTTACCAGAGATGGGTTTGGCTGGGGGTGAGCCCCAGTGCAGCCTGGCCTGGAGGGGTGCAGGACAGCAGCACAGGGCACCAGGCTGAGGCTGAGCCCCACCTTTGCTTCCCTTGCCCAGTTTTGGGGTGTGCTGAGCCCTGCAAGTGGGGCTCATCCCCCAAAGCCTGCTCTGTGCCTGCTGTAGGGTCAGAGGATCAGGAAGACAATTGGAAAATGATGATTTTTAAGAGCATAGACCTCGCCATGCCAGAGCCCGCTACATAAACCTCATCTCCACAAGAGCAGATATTGAAAGCCTTCCATGGGACCAAAGGAAACCTTTAATTTGTGTGCTCTGGGAGCATTGTCTGTGCCTGAGCAGCCAGAAAGCCCTGGACCAGATATTTCTGCCCTCCTGCTCCCTCAGCCTTCAAGAAACCTCTAAACCCACAGCATTTGCAACCTCTGCCCCACATGGGGCACCTCCTCACATCCCTCCAGAGCAGCAGAGACTCTCTGGCACTTTGGTGTTGCCAGAATTGACAAAAACAAGCAAAACTTGGACCTGTGGATGAAATTCTGTGGAGAGCGTGTTCGACTCCCTCCCTTCCCAGGGATGCTGCTTGCCATGCCCACGGTGTCTGTGTCCTACATCCTCTGCATTGTTCCTTTGGGGTGAACTCTGAGGGATTTGGGAGAAGAGAGCGGGGCACCTGTCTGCAGTGTTTGCTCCTGAAAACAGCCACAGAAGACATTTTGCTCACGGGGACATTTTTGCTTCACAGGGGAAAACGAGACCTTTTTGTCAAGGAGGTTTTGGTTCCTCGCTCTGAGAGCTGAAACCTTCCTTAATTTGGGCATTAAATCCTGGTGTATATCACAGCCCGAGGCAGGTCAGGGGCTGGTGGGACACTGATGTCATGGCCAGGTGTCCCTGCCCCACGCAGCTCCTGCCTTCAGATCCAGCCCCGGCATCCTGACCTGTCCCACCGCCCGCCGTGCGCCCCGTGCCCGCACAGCGGTGCCCGGAGCGGGGAGAAAAGGGATGGAAAGGATCAAAGTGCTGCTCTCTGTATTTCAGGAGCCTCCCCTGCCCCGGGCTGAGGGCCTGAAGTTCGGCAGCCACGCTCAGGGCGAGGAAATAATTTAATTCTCCAGGAAAACCTGCTGTGATTTAGCCATTTCGTGAACCTGCAGAGCTTTGAAATGCTTCCTGAGCGGGGACTTCTCATTGTACCCTCAGTCTTTCTCCTCTGGAACCGCACATTCTCATCCCCGAAGTCCATGGTAATAAATGAATTATTAAAAAAGAAATAAATAAATCCATCTCTTCCTTTCTGAATTCTAAATATTCCCAGACATGGCAGTCCATTCCCAAGTTCACTCCCACCTACTTCTTGCCATCTCCATGTTGGCACTGAAAGGATCTAATTCAGTAATAAAAAAGAGAGACTTCTGGAAAGGCGAAAATAACCCAAGAATCTGGGTAGCACCACATTCCACCATCTCCCTCTTTTCCCTACGGATCATCAGGCTCACAGCCCCTACCTGGCACATACAGAAACTTAACAAGAGATATTCCAGCAAGAAATCCTACATAAAGACAGAAATAAACTGAAATATTCTGTTATGCAACTCACTGTCTGCTGGATTTAAATGACCTGGAATATCTAATTCTATATTTCTTGTTCTAAAGGGCTTCCAATTGCATTTTGTTACTGTATTCATTTATATAGTGTTAGATTTATTTTTAAAATAAGTAACTCAGGTTACTTATTAGCCTTATTACAAGATACAACCAATTCTTTTAAAAATTATTTTTCTCATTGGTGCAAGGAAATTAGCGACATTTCCATAATTAAAATGAACAAAATCCACCTTTGAGCAATTTTACTAATGTGCCATTTGAGTTATTTGCCGGACTAAATTCACATGACAGAATACAACAAAAGAAGGGAAAGAAGTCCAAAAAACGCAGCAACCAAACAGAAAATAGAATTAATTTTTTTTTAAAAGGATCAATTGCAGTTTCGTGGAAAGGAAGAAAATCCCTGTGGCAGAGCCATGCGAGATACAAAATTCCCATTGCACAAGGAAATAAAACCGCATCCTTTCACATCTGAACCAAGAGCCCATTGCTACAGTGCCGAAAATGGAGAAATTAAGAGTGGTGGGGAAGCCTCCATTTGTGCAAAGGGAAACCCAGGCATGGCCCTTTCAAATTAGCCCCCAAACTTTTCACTGATTTCATTAATTACAGGTCAAATCTGAGGAAATTACGCTTAGACTCCACCATGCAGCCATGGGCAGCTCCGCAGGGCGAGGGGTGAAAAGGAAGGAACACGCAGCTCCCATGGCTAATAATTAATGAATTCATTAATCAATCATAGGGAGAGGAAGGGCGAGGGGAGGAAGGAATCTTACCACCAAATTGGGTAACCGGCTAAGACCTTTGTGCCATTGAAGAGAAAAGACAGAATTAGTCCAAGCAGGTGGTAATCCATTAGTCCAGGCTGGTGCAAGGGGAAAATCGCCGCGAAGTTTTCAGAAAAACATGAAGTGCCAAAATGAAGAATCCCCCTCCTCCCAGGAAAAAAAAAAAAAAAAGGAGGGGGGGGGAAAGTGGGGGGTAAAAAGAGTGAAGCCAAGTCCCTCGTGGCTCGGGTGACTTTCTGGCTTGTCAGAAACACACCTCTCCAAGCCTTTCCCCCGTAGATCATCCAAAAGCGTCTATTAAAAAGTGCAGGGCTCGGGGATGTCAGCAGGCGGCCAATCAGACCGCATGGCCCAAGGTGAGGGATGAGGCTCAGCCCAGGGCTGTCAATCACCCTCTCCTCCCCCTCCACCCCACAACTTTGTTCCGAGCCCTCGCTGCCACTGACAAACCCTCTGTGCACCACACTCCACTGGGGCACTGCCATTTGGGGGGAGGATTTTTAATTTTAATTTTTTAATTTTTTTTCCTCCCCAATTTCACTTGGAGCCCAGGATGTGCTGCCCCTGGATGCCAGGACTCGGCAAGGTAAGGATGAAGGGTGGCTGTGGTGAGGGGTGGCTGTGATCGAGCTCAGTCTCACAGTGGGAGTGAGACAGAACTTGTTCTTCAGATGGATGGGGATGGGGGCACCAAGGGGTAGAAAACCCTCTGGATGTGGTGGTGAGGGCAAAACTGGGGATAAAGTTGAAATGAAACTGCAGCGCCCAGGTTTTCAGCGTGTGGGGGTGATGGATGGAGGGGGGAGCAGTGGCAGCCTGGCTTTCTATTGAGAACAAAATGCCATGTCATGGTGAGAGGGGAGCAGGCAGATGGGGACGTGTCCCAGGATTGCATTGCTTGTGAAGTGCATCTCTGGATGCAGGAAGATCAAAATATTACCAAAACCCCACGCATGTAACAAAAAACCCCACCTTAATCAGTTTCATGATTTGCAAATAGACCCAACAAAGATTTTCCTTAAAAGTCCTTGTTATTAGCTAGCCTGTTTTAACAGGAGCTATTGTGCAGTCAGAGGGGATGACTCGACAGAATGGGACAAAGAAATGGGAGAAGCCAAACAAGTTGCTTTTTCTCCTAAAGCATCTCAGCAAACATAACTCTGTTGCTGCCCAGGGTGGAACCACCTTGAGATCAGGTGCTTTAGGAGCAGCCAACAAATCAGTTTATTTCAGAGCCATGGCAGTAATGGAGATTCAAGGTCCTGTCTTGGGCAGCTCAATGCATCTCATGGTTTTGAAAGCTCTGGGCCTTCTCCTGATCTTAAGGCTCTGGGCACAAACAAATTCCTCGTTGTTGTTTAATTACACACTGGCTAAGCTGTGGCTGTCCCTGGATCCCTGGAAGTGGCCAAGGCCAGGTTGGATGGGGCTTGGAGCAACCTGGGACAGTGGAAGGTGAACTTGCCCATGATAGGGGGTGGAATGAGATGATCTTTAGGGTCCCTTCCAACCCAAACCATTCCATGATTCTGGGATGCACCTCCCTCTTATTTCTGCCATTGTTGGTTGCCAGCTCTCCCCGATTTTGGTGAGTTTGGATGCTGGGCTGGGGCAGTGCTGCTCTCAGAAGGGGTGGTTGCTGTCCTGGCCATCGCACACCCAAGGGAGGACACTCAGCTGCTGCTCACACTTCCCCTCTCTGTCACTCCCTGCACCTGCTGCAAGGGCTGTGAGGCCAAATTTCTCCAGGCTTACTCCAATGGGTTTTCCAGCTGACTATGACCCACCACAGATATTAAATATTCTTGTTCTCTTGTGGGATTTCAAGTCCCAAAGGGGATGTTTGGTGCAGTCTGTCCTGGCAAATCTTCCTGGAGCCCAGATGGGTTTTGCTGAACTCAGTTGCCTGGGTCTAAGAAAGCAGCAATTGTCAAATGACATTTGGGGACACATGGATTTAATCTGCTCCAGTCAATTAAACACGACCTGGAAATCTTCCCCAGATCTTGACATTTACTGCCCATGTTTTTAGCCATGATGATGCACCCTAGTGTGGAGCTGGCCCAGCCAACTTACCCAGCCCTGAAGGAATTTCAGTCACAGCTTGGGGTTAGTGTGGGACAGGAACTATTCCAAATTGACCCTTAAGATATGACCCACCTGTTCTGGAGCTCAGGGGAGTTTTTCAGGATGGATGAAGGTGCCCCTGTCTATCTCAATCCAGGGCCAGGGAATGGTCCCAGGAACTCTTCCCTTACTGCCTAAAGAAAGCCCTGGGCTGTGTGAAATGCACTGAAGTGCCTGTGAGCTGCTCTGGCAAAAGCAGAACTGGAAGTGCTGCCCAGGTTTGTACTGGTGGATGTTTGGAAGCTGCACAAACAGAATAAGGATTAAAAGTAGCAAGGGACAGAATTTCTGTCATTAAAGTGTCACTGCTAAAGAGGTAGCAAATGGAGAGACTGAAGTGAGATGTCTCAGGTGAGGCTGCAGGTGGCTGAGTCCATGGGAGAGGACAAAAACCTCAGACACTGTAGGAATCCAGCTGGGGAAAACTTTTGAAATTTGAATTGAGTTGCTGTTAGTTGGAGAGCATCATCAGGGTCTTGGTGGACCTGGCAGTGCTGGGTTGGTGGTTGAGGTTGATGATCTTAAAGGTTTTTTCCAACCTTAATGATTCTGTGGTGGCTGAAACGTTCCTGTCCATCAGACATTGGGGAATACAAAATGCTCCTTATCCATTTCTGGGTGCTGGGATTTATAAACCAAGCCAATAATGAGTTACAAAGTGCTTCCTCTGCAGGAACCAGGAGTGAAAGTGACCCCAGACCCAAATTCAGAGCTTTATTTGCTGTTGTGGTGGGGCAGAGATCTCAGTGTGCCCGGTAAGGGCTGTGTTACAGCAAGAGCAGAGATACAGGGCTCCCCCACACCAAACTGACGTGGCCACGGGCAGGTTCTCAAAGATGCACAGTGAAAGGCTGATCCCAAGCACACTGAATTCATGGGAATGCTCTCCATGGCTCCAACAGGTGTCTGAGAAAGTTTCTGGAGATGCTCATCCCCCCAAATCCTTTAACTTCTCCATTCCACTGCTCTCTGAACATCTGTCCCAGCATCATAAGGAATTCATGTTGTCCCACTTTCTGGTGAGGAGACTGTGTTTGGAGTGTGCCTGTAATTGCTTTGGATTGGAGATCCTGGGAGCAGAAGGTCCTGCCTGTCCCTAACCCAGCTACAGGAGACTCTTGGCTCTGAGTTTCTCCCAGTGGAATGAGCAGAAAAATGAGCAGAAAAACAATGGCAGTTCTCAGTTGTGTTCTTGGTTGTGTCAGCCTTGATCCCCAAAGCCTTGGGACGGCAGGCACGGCTCCCCAGGGAGGAGGACCTGTCTCCCAGGGATGAAGACTCCATTGCCAGTGAAGGGAATGAGTCTTCTCTGCTGCGAAATGAAAATCTGATGCGTACATGCTAAAATTATCCTGGGCATATTTCATGCTAGCCTGAACAAATATTTATAAGTTCTACAGCAAACATTAATTTTAAATGTAATTTCTAAGAGCAAATGACAGTTACCCAAAAGAGTACAATTTCAAAATTTCGCTCATAGATACCTCCTTGTGCTGCTGAGTGACAGTTTTATTAACTGAGGGTCTTTTCAATCACATCACTCTGTCTAGTTTGGCAATATTGACTCTCATAGCCCAGTTTCAATATGCCCAGAAATGAAAGGAATTGAGGAAGTCAGAGGTTTGGCTGCTCAAGAAAAGTCCTGCTGCCTTTACAATGTCAGTACAGAGGTCCTTGTGTGCCGTGGGACATTGTGGCACTGCAAGCTCGGCTGCTGGAGCTGCCGAGGCATCCAAAGGGATCCTTTGGTTTATTCCAACAACACTGCAGCAAAGGAGCATTGTGATCACATTGGACACGTGCCTCTCCTCCCCCCTGGGCTCTAACTGTGCAATTTTGCTTTCTTTCAGCTTTTCTTCCTTTCTCCGTCTGAATCTACCAGCAGGAAGAAACCAAGAGATGGGACCGTGGAGTCTCCTGGGTTTGTGCTCAGCATGGATTTCAACGTGTGGAACCCCTGAGGAGAGTGAGGCTCCCTCAGACCCCTCCTGGTGGAGCCACCCCAGGGTCAGGGTGGTGTGAAGAGGACAACCCACACCTCACAGCCAATGGCAAGAGAGGGATGGCTGGGATGAGCTCTCAGAGGGGGTTTAGACCCCTGGCTCAGAGTTTTGGGCATGGCAGGGGATGCACAAGGCCTGTGGTGCAGCCCTAAGCAATGAGAGGGGTCAGAGGACTTGGACCCCCGTCCCTTTGGACCTGCTGCTCCACCCCAGGTCCCAGGTGAAGGGGGGCATAAGAGGGTGCTAAGGTTGGATTTCACTTCTGGGCATGGCCAGGAGCAGGAGCTGGAGGTGATCTCTTGGACAGTGGTCTTTTAAGGGTTAACAAGTCCTAAAACAAGGTGGGTTTGTTGGTTTGAAGACCTAAATTCTGTTGTTAGAGTCTAAAGTGGAGGTAAAATGGGACATTAGTAGTCTGATGGGTCATCAGTCCTAAAGTAAATAATCATAGAAAATCTGTAAAGAGCTGAGGAAATTCTTCCTCAAAGCCTGATGAGCTGCCTGGCTCCTTCCATCTTAAACTACTGAAATCCTGAGTATTTCTGAGGGCTCTGTTTGCTCCTAACCTGTGACAGGTGACATTAACATTCCCTCTAAACTTCCCTGCTCCTCATTTTTCTTGGCCAAATCTCTCTCCTGGATCCTTGTGCTCCCTCCGGCTCTTGCAGGCTCTGCTCCTCTGCTGCTCCTGGCTCTTCACCTCTGGTGGGAATGCTGGGGGTTGGTGTTACCTGGGCAGAGCCATCCTGTGATATCCCCTCGGAGATTGGCAGAACCCTTTGTCACTGCTCTTACTGTTTTAGCAAGACCTTTATGGCTCTCTTTTTCCTGCAAATAACCTTTACCCCACTCCATTTATTTACAAACTATTCTAAGCTGATCTTGTAGAATTCCTCCACTTGGGATATTTTTTGTCTACCAGTGATGGTAGAAACTCTTTTCAGCCAATTTCCTGCAATATCCCAGTCTTGTGGCCAAGGTCCTGGGATTGCTGATTTGTTTGATTTTTTTTTTATTTTTTCCCTTAAAAAGGAAAACCAAAAGATATATTTTTGTTTAAAATTAGATTTTTTTTAAACAAAAGATATATTTTTATTAAAACTGAAAGGTTACATTTTAGAACACCGGCAGTGTAACCTGCTGTAGTACCTGTTCTCTGATCCAAATAAAAAAACTTGTGTTGTGTTCTCAGTTTTCCCAAGAGCTCCTCACACGATTTTGCTGGCCCAGGTTCTCTATCTGTCCCTGGATTTCTTGTAAACCTGGGGAAATCACATTTTCTGTGTGTATCCCATTAGCTCCTCCAGGAAGGAGCTGCCTCCCCCTCTGTGCAGCCCTAAGCCAGAACATCAAGGGACAGCTGTGAATCACAGCCTTGGTAAATATTGAGCAGATGAAGAGAGGAGCAGAGCTGGAATCCCAGATTTCATCTCTGAAGGGCAGAAAAAGGAGAAATGGTCCTGCCCGGGGTTCAGTTGTTTTCCTCTCTAGTCACAAATATCCTCTGTGGCTGGGGGCTCACAGGAAAGGAGTGAGGTGGAAATGCTGGCTGCTGGCTCCCCCAGCACTGCCAGAAATTCTCTCAGGACACTCCACCCCTGGGTGCCCATGAACTGCAGCAGTTACAGGCTGTCAATAAAAACACTTTTCTTTCACTGTCATCTACTTCAATTCCTTCTGCACCTCACACTTCAAACTCCATTAGATTTTCAGGTCTTTCCTCTGTTTTGCCAAGGAGATGTTCAGAAAAAAAAACCCAAACCCAAACCCTAATGAAGGCCTAACACGTGGGGTTTAGTGGCTATGGCAACGTGGAGCACAGAGAGTGAGCAACGAAACCCATCTCAAACTTCAGTAAATACAAGGACTTTATTATGTTTGACTGGCACAGATCGGCCTGAAATAGTGTTGGCATCATGTGGGGTCACTGCTCTGGGCTTGCAGAGCTTGGGATGCAGCTTTTAAGTGCCCTCTGTTCACCTTCTGCTCCTCTGTCCATGTCAGCCCTGCCCCAAGTCATCCCCACTCTCCTCTGAAGTGAAGGGAAATCTAAGTCTGGTCCAGTAGGACACTTTTCCCATCAGCCATCAGCTCTTAGTGGGAAAATTATTTCCACATGCCATTTAGGGCTCTGTTCAGTCTTCACCTGAGCCATTTAGGGCAGTCTAAGGCCTGTGGGAAAGGTCTCAGAAGTTTTTTTGCACAACAATGTGATTTTTTCACTGACTTGAAGCTGTAGGTGGGGATACAGAGGAGGCCTGAGTGGGATGGGTGAGTCTGTGCAGAGCCCCCACGTGTGTGTGAGGGGTCTGTGGGTGAATGGGAGGGAGAAGGGCTGGGTGAGGCTGGTGAGGATGTGCCAGAGGTGGGACAGGTCTGGCTGCTGGGGGAGCAGCCTCAGGGCTCTCCTGGGAGCAGCTCCACCACACAAAGCCCTGCGAAGCCAGCTCCTGGTGTCCCTCTGAGGCTGGAAGGGAAGGGAAGTTTTCACCTCATGTTTGGGGCAGGCTGGACGCACGGGAGAGGCTGAGCTGCCTCTCAGGGCTGCAGTAAATCTGACTAATTGGACGAGCTGAGAGCGTGAAGAAACGATGCCCCAGGTCCTGGGCTTGTTTAAGGCAGCTCTGTCTACCTTGACATCTGCAGGAATGCATCCCAGGGCTGGGGGAGGGATGGAGAGCAGAGGAGGCAGAGCTATTCCTCCCCTTCCTTCTCTCCTTCCCCAGGACTCCAGCCCAGCAGTATCCCAGAGATTGGTAAAAGAATGAGACCAGCTATTTTTTGCTGCAGGCTGTGATTTTCCACGATGTTGTAGCTGGAAATCGTGGGGCCCCGTGATGTGGGTGAGTGCCTGTGCTGCTGGAGGGAAAGGAGATCTGTGGATTTCCATCAGTGCTGTGCTTTCCCTGGGCTGTGGCTGGGTGTGAGTGCCCAGGGGCTCTGCGAGGATTGGAGACCTTCCCCTCGCTGAGCTGCTGGGCCCACAGAAAATGTTTCCATCTGGAATCATGGGATGAGAATTAAAGAATATCCTGAGCTGGAAGGACCCACAGGGATCATCCAGTGCAGCTCCTGCCCTGCATAGACACACCAATTATCCCACCCTGGGCACCCCTGGCAGTGCTGTCCAAACACTCCTGGAGCTCTGGCAGCCTCGGGGCTGGGACCATTCCCTGGGGAGCCTGGGCAGTGCCCAGCACCCTCTGGGGAAGAACCTTTCCCTGACACCCAACATAAATCTGCCCTGGCACAGCTTCAGCCATTCCCTGTCCTGGTCACAGGGAGCAGGGATGGAGCCTCACCCCCCAGAGCCCAGATGTGCTCCCAGCCCAGCCCTGGCCATGCCCCGGGGGAGCTGTCACAGCCCAGCACAGGAGAAGCTCTAATCCACCTAATCCATGGGGTTTGCTTTTTTCCCCTGGCTCCAAATCACTGCACTCCTCATGCCATCAGTGCTGCCAGGGAGGGCTGGGTGACACAGATGACAGATGACATCCTGGGCTGTCCCCTGCTCTCACAGAGGAGTGAGGTGCTGTGCCAGGCCAGGGGCTCTGCAGGTCCCCAGCAGCCCCTTCTGTGCCCCAGCACTTGGAGCAGGAGGGGCTCTGCTCAGCCTTGGGCCTCTGCCAGGGCTGAACTGGCCCACGCCCCTCCTGGACAGCCCAACCTGCAGGGGCCAGAGAATCCCCAGTTTTGTCTGGGCACTCTGAAGATGTTGGGCTGAACTGGAAGAAGCTGAAATACCGGGCAGGAATGAAGTAGGACAGCAAAAATATCCTGATGTGAAGCTGGGCTGGGTTTTACTGAGCTGGGCTTTACTGAGCTGGGGCTGAGTTTGGACTGGGCTTTGCTGGGCTGGGGCTGAGCTTTGCTGGTGCAGGGGATGAGAAAAGGCCAGGGCAGCTGGCTGGAGGCAGGCAGGAGGTCTGGAGCGGTGCCTGAGGAGCAGCCTGGTGGGGATTCAATCCGGGAAGTTTTAATGACACAACAACAACAACAACAAAAGAGGAAAGAGGGGAAAGGAAGAAAAGGCTCCTGCAGGGCTGGTTGCCACGGAGACCCCAAGGAAGTTTGAACCAGTCCTGCTCTTTTCACAGCCGCCTTTGAGCCAAGGAGGGAATTATGGCTGGCGATAAAAGGGGACATGTGGCCCTTTGCTCACAGGGACCGGCCTCTGCAGTTATGAGCCTGCAGCTCATTTTCTCTCTTGTCCCCTCCTGCAATTATACATTCGGATCTCAGAGAGAAAAAAAAAAGGAGGAGGGGGGGAGAAGAAATCTAGGACAAGTTGTGCATCCTTTGCCCCGGGGACCCATCCCCACAGGGCAGATCGCTGCCTCTTCCAGCCCATTATTCCCCCAGCACAAGCCTCCTCCCCGGCTTCCTCTGCTCTTAGGGAATGTTTCTGTGCTCAGAGCTGACAAACAGCTCACCCTGCCTGTCCTCACAGCAGCCCCAGCTCCCAAACAGCCTCCATGAGGAAGGAGACTGAAGGCCTCTTCCAGGGAAGCTGGACGGAGTTTCATTGCTTGTCACAGCTCTTGGGTTTTCGAGAGGGATCTGGCTGACCAAGTGCCAGGAATTGAAGTGAAAGGGATAAATTCAACTCTGTGCTGCCTCCTCCGAGTTCTCCAGTGACAGTTGCATAACTCAAGCCCCAAAATTATGTTCTAGAGCTCAGATTGTGCTCTTGAGTCTTCCTCCCCTTGGGGTTAGTGATGCCCTGGGAAGGCTGACCTGGAACAAAGACTGGACACAGCCAGAGAATAAAGCCGAGATTTATTAAAAGGTCTTTAGGGTACACCTTGGGCAGGACAGGGCCTGGCCAGGGCTACACCCAAGGTGGACCCAAAATGGTCACAAAATGGACACCTGGTCACGAGGTCTCACACTTTGATAAGCTTTGGTCCATTTGCACATTGGGGTTTAATTGCCCAATTCCAGTTCCAGGTTGTGGGGTCCCATCCTTCTTGTTCCTCCCTCCAGCCACCCTTGTTTGTGCTGTTGGGCTGAAAGTTGCCCTTGGTGTGCAGCAGGACAAGGATTTGTTTTGTGTCCCTGCTGTGTGCAGAGAGCTGAGTGACACTGACTGTGAGCTCAGAGCTGCACCCTGGGCAGCACAGAGCCTGAAATACAGGAAAGCTCAAACTTAGGGCATCATTAGAGCAGGGTGCTTCCATCCCAGCCTACAGGGGATGTGCTGCTCAGGGAAGGATGAGGTGCCAGCAAGTGAAATGTCTCCTGCAGGGGTAGGACAGCACTGGGAGCCCTGCACAACACAGCTTGCCCCAGCCCTGGCCAGCTGGGCTCAGCTGGGTCAGCAGGGCCCAATTCTGCGTTTTCATGGATCATTGAGGGTACTCAGGTCTTCCTGGACCTTTGGTGCTGGGGGGATTGTGGTGAGCTGTGAGCGAGGACACAGGGTGGTGACCGAGGCTGGGACCTGTTCCTCTTCCTCAGGACTTTGCTCCAGAGCCCCTTTCCCTCTCTGCTGCTGAGCTGAGGTGTTGGATGATGTGACCTGCACGTGGCAGAGGGACAGAGCCCAGGCCAGGTCCTGCTCTGGCTCTCACCCTTTCTGCTGCTGAGAGCAGAGTCAGGCACTCAGTGGGGCTGGAGGGTCCAAGTGCCAATGTAGCTCTGACTGTGCAGATCTCAGTTTGTTCCCATCAGCTTCTTGAGTTTCTTTTTAAACCCAGAAGTGTGTTTGAAGGGATCTCATTACCCAGAGAGTCTGTGGGATCTCCATCCTTGGAGGTTCTGGAGGCTTGGGCAAACAAAACCATGGGAACCTTCCAGCATTAGTCTTGGATTAGAGACCTCCAAAGGCTCCTTCCCACCAGCACTTCTATGAGAAGAAAATGCTGTATTGCTTTATAAATATTGATTAGTCCAGTATTTGTGTGTGATAATAACACAAAAACACTGAAATTGTCCAGAGCACCTTCACAGGAATCCTCCCAGCCCCGTGCAGCAGGTCAAGCAGTGACACACTGCATGGGGCAAGCAGAATCACACCTTCTGCAAGGCTGTCCTGAGAGTGGCACAGTCCTGGGACCCCAGCAGGGATTCAGGCACGGGCCCTGCTGGCTCAGCCAGAGCTGAGGGATGCCCTGGCTCAGCCAGAGCTGAGTGATGCCCACCAGCCACCCCACTGCCAGTGCAGAACCTCTCAGTTCAGGCAGAACTGACCTCTAATGAAGGCAGGTTAACATCTTTAAATGAGGAGCAGCTGCATCAATTGACACTCAGTTGGACAAATGTTTGCAGACAGGTTTTTGCTGCCTTCGACAGATTTTCGTGTTCTGGGCAGCTGTATCTCCTGTTCCCACTGTGCTCCCTGGACACACAACCCTGCACCCCACCCTCCTCTCCCCCAAACAGCCCCTCAGTCCCCAGCTCCTGCCATGGTCCTGCTTTGCAGAGCAGCTGGTGATTTCCAGGCTCTGTGCTTGGCACTTCTGCAGGGCTTTGCCTGCTGTCTTCAGACAAAAATAAAAGGAATTTGCACCCCTCTGAGTGTCTGAGCATCGTCCTTCCCATCTTGGAGCTTGACAAGTGTCAAGCCACCCTTGGAGGACTCACTGTGGGGGAAGCTGGAACTTCATGGAGCTAAAAAGATACCAGAGGTTCACTTCTGACCCCTGTAAATCCACTTCTGCCCCTGAACAAGTCAAAAAAGCCAACTGGGGCATCTCCCATCAGTGTGGTCGTCTCTGTGCCCATCCCACAGGGTCCCCAGTCCAAAGGGAGTGGTAGGGGCTCCTCAGGTGGGAGTTCCCTCAGGTGAGGTTCCTCAGGTGAGGGCTTCTCAGGTGAGGGCTCCTCAGGTGAGGCTCCTCAGGTGAGGCTCCTCAGGTGGGGGCTCCTCAGGCTCTCCTTGGTCCCTGCTCTGTCTTAAATTTCTCTGTCCCTGTGTCACCACATGTTCCTCCCCTGGGGTTCCCCCTCAGCTACCCCGGTGTCCTGTTTGTGGGGTAAGTAGTGAATCACAGCTGTAAAAATAACCCTTATTGGGGGAAATCTCTATTTACCTCAGTACCACCTTCATCTACTGCTCTATTTGTTTTATTATCATCACGTTTTTGGTGGAAAATGTGCTCAGGAGGGAGAGTTTCTGTGAGCTGAAGCAGGATCCCTGTCTCTGTCATCACCAGTTTGTGTTTGGGATTCAGAAAGGGCACGGGCAGCATCTTGTGTTCTGCTCACACTTTTGCAACCAGTGGCTGACTCTCAATCACTTGAGTTTCTCAAAGACCATCTTAATTCGATAGAAAGGCTCTCCTGAAATGCAGTGAGGGTGCTGCAGTCCCTTCTGCTGAGCTGCAGAGCAGATGCCTCCCACCTGAGCTCCCTGTCCCCGGGAAGGAGCTGGGCTGGATGGACCTTTCCAGGAGAGCCGGGGATAGTGGGACACAAGTGCCATCCAGTGGGCTGTGACAGCTGCCCGGGCACCACAGAGTCACAGGGCTTTGGGTGGGAAGGGACCCCACAGACAATGCCATGGGCAAGGACATCTCCCACTGTCCCAGGGTGCTCCAAGCCCTGTCCAACCTGGCCTTGGACACTGCCAGGGATGCAGGGGAAGCCACAACTGCTCTGGGCAGCCTGCTCTGTGTCCCTCTGTGTGTGGGTTGAAGCCCCGGGTCAGTGATTCTCCCCTGGTCCCACCACAGACAAGCCTGGGCTGTCCAGCACAGCACAGGTACAGGCTCTATCCCCAGAAACACTTTGGGTTCCTCCCCGGGGCAGGGGGCTCCTGGCAGTGCCCATCCCTGGGCTGTCCCGGCTCGGAAGATGCAGGAGGACAATCAATCTGGAAGAACCACAGATGAAGGACAATCCCACCGCACCCCACCTCCCCCGGCCCTGTGGGATGGAAGCGCTCCGGGTGATGGGGGAAGCAAAACCCAAGTCCCCTGTCAGGCGTGAGCTCCATGTCAGTGAGGAGTGAGGGGTCCCCGAGAGCAGACCCCCTCCCCTCGGGTGCCTGGGGCAGAAAGGGCGGTGGGGTGGGTCGGGAGGGCCGGGAAGAGCAGCAGACACTTTTCCCGAGCGTTTGGGAGGATTTCTCCCAGAGAAGCCGGCGATCCTCGGGGGCAC
This sequence comes from Acrocephalus scirpaceus scirpaceus, assembly GCA_910950805.1. Classification (NCBI taxonomy): domain Eukaryota; kingdom Metazoa; phylum Chordata; class Aves; order Passeriformes; family Sylviidae; genus Acrocephalus; species Acrocephalus scirpaceus. The sequence goes on from OU383798.1 coordinate 1,803,647, forward strand.
AGTACCATCTGCTGGCAGCGGAGCGGCAGCGGAGCCGGGGATGGGCGCGGGGCAGCCCGGAGCGGTACAGCTCGGCTTTACCCAGATTCAGAGCAGGACTCAAGTTTGCTGTCAGTTCAGCCCAATTTAACTCGTTGCGGTTGCAAATTTAGACCTGGAATTCGACGCATCCCTGGGAGGGGAAGTCGGACAGTCGGAGTGACAAATTTAGGCTGTGAAGTTTTCTGTCTGCAGAAAGAAGGAAAGAAAATCCCCAGACAAAGCCCACTTTGCCAAATTCATGTGGAAGGTTTATAATAATTTTTCCTCAGTTTCCTACTAATCTGTAGCTTAAATATTCATTTTTTCAGCCCTTAACCTCTTCTTTACTGGGTGTGCATTACATCAGCACTCCCTGCCCCTCCCAGCCCCAATTTATTCCTGTTCTGTCCTTTTCTATTCCTCCCAGCACCGTGCTTCGCCTCCGAGTCTCCCAGGCTCTAGCCCACTTCCATTTATTTGCTGAAGCACTAACAGATGATCGATTTGAGGCTGTTTGTAGTTCATTCCTGCTCTCAGATCCCTCCAGTCTGGCATCCACATCCACTTTGTTTCCTCTTAATCACCTCCCTGCTCCCGTGCGTGGCTGTCTGTGCCCCACAGAGCGGTGTTGGGAGGCTGCAGCTCCCCGAAAAGGCAGCTCAGAGCACGTAGCCACTGGCCCACACGCTGTGGCCAGGAAGCTGTGGTTGACAGCAAACCCAGAGGATTCAAAACACAGCTCCCAAAAGCATTTGTTAAGTGGCACGGGTTCAAAAGTGATCCAGGACTTGGTCCCACTCCTGGAATGTGGCCCCGCTGGTTGAGGAGGGTAAGGGGCAGGACAGGCCCTGCTTGGCTGCACTCCCTGGGTTTTTTTCTCCTGAGCCTGACTCAGCTACCAAAATGCACCTGATTGAGGAGGTGTGTGTTCAGTGGTTTGGGAATCACGGTTTGTTCCTCCCTGCAAAGCCATCAGCTCGTCCCAGGGCAGCACCTGGAGCTGCAGGCCCAGCGGGGTTCCCTGGGGACAGGGCCCATCTGGAGCCCCTGGGGTAGGACTGGAGACACTTTGGTTGAGCTCAGCTCAGCTCAGGCTGAGGGGGTTCTCCTGCCCAGTCCCTGCCCTGGCTCAGGGCTTGGCCACCAGCACATGTGTGGGACAGGACGTGCTCAGGGACGCTCCCGGGGTGGTGGGAGCTCAGCACTGACAGAAGCAGGGAGCTGCTCCCCACATCTCCTCTGCCTCTCTGCCAGAGGTTGGATGTCCCCCCAAACATCCCCCCTGGAACCAGCTGGGGGCCCACAGGGCTCTCCATGGACTAGTTCAGATCACTGATTACGCGGAATTATGCAGAATATGGTGTCAAACAGTGGTCAGGACTGCAGCTGGGAGCAGAGGGGATGAAGAAAGGCGGGGGAGAGTGATTCCTCTTCAAGCAGCACGGAGCTCTTAGGCTGGCTCAGTTTGTCCTTGATTCCCTTCTTGCAGCCCAGCAGCTCCATGTGGACTGATTAAGTATTAATTGGGATCAACAGTCCTTCTCCATCCAGCCAAGAGACTTCCATGAAGGCCTCTCTGAGCTGTTGGCCTTTCCCTAGGACCTCAGCAAGACTGACCAGGATGGAGAAGCTCCTCTCTGTCCTCCTGTCTTCTCCAGGGTGCAAGGACTATCCTGGCCCTGCTCCTCAATCCTGTCCTGAGCAATCACAGAGTGGTTTGGGTAGGGAGGAACCTTTAAAGACCATCGATTTCCAACTTCCTGCAATGGGCAGGGTCATCTTCAACAAAAACAGGTTGCTCCAACCCTTGTCTGACCTAGTCTGGACACTTCCAGGGATGGGGCAGTCACAGCTTCTCAGATAACTGTGCCAGGGCCTGACCACCCTTATTTTTTTCCTTGTATCTAGTCTGAATGTACCTTCTTTTCATCACCCCTTGTCTGATCACAACAGGCCTTACTGAGAGATGCAGCTCTGCTTCCTCCTCATTTTGGGTCTTCATCACAGGCTCAGAGAATGGTTTGGGTTGAAGGGGGGCCTTGAAGATCATCAAGTTCCAGCCCTACACTGTGGGCAGGGACCTGTTCATGCCTCCCTGTCAGGCTGCAGCCTCACCAACCTCCCTGGGTGGCCCAACACAGGCCATTGTCCTTTTTATCAGGATGAGTGACACCACTATGGCTCACTTCAAAATATCCTGAGGAATATCTGATCCCTCCATCTCCCTGTCCTGCCTTGCTGCACAGGCAGGGACCTTTCACTGCCAAAGGAAGTTGGAAATCCAGGATTTCAGTTTCTGTCAGGTCCCGACTGGGTTTAGGTTGGTGTGGTGCAGGTGGGTGTGTTCACAGTGCAGTTCATGGCACCCCTCACTCAGCTGCTGTTTGTGGTGAGAGGCAGACCCTGGAGAACACGTGTGAACTCTGAGTCTTGGACTTCAGGTCCTCTGGACACTCGTGATGCTTCTCCTTTCATCTCTGTCCATCTCACCGAGGCTTCTCACCATTGTCCCCTGGCTGAGCTGCTCTCTATGGCACCAACAGGAACGTGGGGCATTCCCACCCCCACTGGAGACTGTGGCTCCAACCCTGACCTGCTGCATCTCCAGACAAAGCCCCACCAGGAAATCCCCCCCCAGGTACTGGGATGCTGTCAGGGAGCAGTGGGCTTTTCCCGAGGAGTCTCATCATGTTCCCTCCTGCCTTTCATCTTCCCGAGGGTTGCATGTTTCTGATCTGTGACATGTCCCCTGCTTTCATTTTTGCCACCTTTGTAATTTGATTTTTCTTTTGATCTGTTTCACAATTTCCCCAATTTTCTGTTTAGATTTTGAAATTTGGCTTCCGCCCAGCAGCAACACTGTGCAAAAGCAGATTCCTTGGGAAAATCACAGGAACAGAATGTGCACGTAACAAGACTTCTCCTGAAAAATTTCCCAGCCAGCAAGAATTTGCAGCTTAGGGACTTCCCCAGCCCAAGGTAGTGTTGATGGCTTTAGTAACAGTGGGGGTTTTTCCTTCCATAAATCTACATGGTTTCTCCTTAAACTGCAAGTGAACATTTGGCTTCTGTGACTTGGTGTCACCTACAGTCCTAGATCTCCTGGTGACAATGTCCTGTCTATGTGAGGGACCGCATCCAGTTGGGGGGGTTTATTTAAAATGCCATTTAACTTGATGTCACAATCATTGTAAGTTCCTGTCTACTCTCTGGCAGAGTGAGAGGTCTGGACAAGCTCTGTTGTTCCTAGATCCATTGTTTCTCATCCAAACCGAGGGATCCCAGCCCCAGAGCTCCTTCTCCAGATCTCTGGCTCTGATCCTGTTGCTGTGACTCTCCACACCTCTCCCTGCTTCACGGCACCCCGGGCTGAGGTGGAAGGTGGAAGATGGAAGATAGATCTGTGCCTGGACCTCCATTAAAGCACCATGAAATCAGGCTGCCCGTAGGCAGCAGCTGCTGCTCCTTGCCATTCCTGCTGGGATGAGCTGAGGAAAACCCCAGCCCATCCAGGTACAGGATCACTGAGTGCTGGTGAAGCTGCAGAGCAAGGCTTGGGTGGAGAGGCAGCAGTGCTCCAGAACATTCCCTGGGATGAGCTGAGGGCTGATTCCCTCCTCAGGCTCCAGCTGGTGGAATGAGCACCACTGTCACAGGATAATGCAGCACAGTGGGGCAGGGCAGGAGGGATCTGACTCGTGTCCGGGATGGGAATGTGGATATCTGAGCTAATTCATCATCTCCTTATGGACAATGAGTTTCCAATACACAACAAGGGCTTAGCCAAGCAGAGCCTTCCATAAAAATATAATCTCAAACCTCCTGGAAAGTCATCAAGGAGAACAGCACATCAGGAGACCAAAATAGGAAAAATAGAGGGAATATCTGCCACAGTGTTCTCCTCATTGCCAGTGAAGACCCAGGAGAACCAGAGCAGCTGCTGGGAGCTGTGGTGAGAGGAACCAAAGGTCCCAAGTGATGGGATGGCTGAGGGGGGGCTGGGGCTCTTCAGCTGGGGTCTATCAGAAGGATGAATGCAATTCTTACTTGGGCTGGATGTAATTCCTGGCAGCCACAGAAAGGATTCTCCCAGCCTGGGCAGTCCAGGCACACCCAGGGCACCCCATGGCCTGGAGTCACAGTCTGGAGCAGTCCAGGTGTGTCTCACACTGCTGGGAGAGGGACTGAGCTCAGCAGAAGCAAGAGGACCATGTGCTGGCCAAAGGTGGCTCAGGAGAAGGGGGACAGGCAATGCCATGTGACACCCCAGACTCTGAGGGTGTTGGGATATCAGGGAATCCCTCAGGCCTTGCTCCTGATTTTTGGGTTTTGTTGCTGTAGGGGTCCTGTGTGGTGCCTGTGAAAGGCTGTGCCCAGCAGCTGCTGGCATGAGCTGCAGTGGTGGGGAGGAGTTTATGAATTACTGCAGAAGATATGAGCTGTCCTTTGGGATGAACAAACACACAGAATCACAGAATCACAGAATCACCAGGCTGGAAGAGACCTCTAAGATCACCGAGTCCAACCCTAACCCATGCTCTAGCACCTCAGCTAAACCATGGCACCCAGTGCCACATCCAGGTTTTTTATAAACACATCCAGGGATGGTGCCTCCACCACCTCCTTGTGCAGATCATTCCAGTACTTTATCACTCTTTCCATGAAAAACTTTTTCCTAATATCCAACCTATATTTCCCTTGGCACGGCTTGAGGCTGTGTCCTCTGGCTCTGTCAGTGCTGCCTGAAGAAAGAGCCCAACCCCAGCTGAGCACAGGCACCTTTCAGGGAGCAGTAGAGAGTGCTAAGGTCACCTGTGAGCCCCTCCTTTTTTCTATGAGCAGGACCAAAATGTGAAATATTGCTTGGTTCTTGGGGATGGGACCCTCCAACTCTGTGCTCCACAGAAGCCAAATGAAAACTGCATTAGAGGGGGTGCTGCATGGTGGTGTCACTTCCCTGTCACCTCCTCCTCTCTGGGGTCTCATTGGGCAGTGCCTGAGAAAGGAGCTTGAAAGGTTTTTGCTGCCCATCCCAAAGATTTCTTCTCCTGAGAAGAATAAGAAGTTTTGGGGGCTGTACAGACCCTGGGGATTCCATGGGGTCCTGGATCCCCTCTCTGGAGTGTGGGTCCTGCTGCCAGGCTCTCTGAGCAGGACAGGGCTGTATGGACCGATTTACAACTCAGATGAGGAGAGGAGTGGGTTTTGCAAAGCCCTGGCTGGGAAAAGGTGAGTATTATGCCCAATGCATTTAATCAATACCTGAGTATCAGAAATTCCTGTGAAGTCAAATCCAGCATCAAAGAAACACTGAGTGGGAAATATTGGGGAGGGTTTTCATGAATCCTTCAAAATGCCTTTTCTCCAAAATCTCGCAATATTTGGCTCTTTGTGGTGAATCAAACAAAGCCAGATGGCAGCTGAAATCGGATTAAAATGTCCTTCGAAACACCCCAGATAAAAGCAATATGTGACCTGCAGGTGTGAAATCACTGCTGATACAGGTACCTGCCCCGATGGCCACGGCACAGTGAACAGAGCAACAAGTAGCTGGCTCAGAAATTATCTGCTTTAGAAGAAACATGGCCATTGTGCCTTGGGAAATGCCCCTAAACCTGCTGTCAAACAAGAACAGATCAAATCAGCTCTGAAATAAAATAACTGATCTGCAGAGGCATCTACACTGACAAGCCCTGGAGCATGACCCCAGGAGCTGGGATATAAGAACTTGCCAGGACAGAAGACAACTGTTCTTTCTCCAGGCTCTCCTAGGTTTTACTGGCTTGGAAGCTCCATGGCAAAGCCTGAGCCCTGGCCTTGCACTGTGCAGTGGAGCAGTGAGAGCAGCCTCACCCATCCGGGGGGACCCCCTCAGGTTCTCAGGTACTCTTGCTGCCTTCCTATTTTCACCAGTTTTCCTCTCTCTGATGATTTACAGCCCTGTTCTCCAGAGTCCTCAGCACACCTGAGCCTCAGCCCCGCCTCTGGCAAAGCCTTTTCCCTTTGTGCTGTTGGAACAAAGTCCTGAGGCAGCACAGAGCCACTCACGTTCCTGTTCCTGGAGGTGCTTCACGCCCAGCTCCTCCACCTTGTCCTCCTCCAGGTCTGCCTGGGGTCTCTCCTGACGTCTTTTCTCCAGTCTAACCCTCCTTTATCCAATAACTTTATCCTCCTTCTGACCCAGCTCTTCCCTGGCCAACCAGACTCCTGGGGTTCACTGGATTTTCCCCAAGAGCAGCTCCAGGACTGTGCTCCTCCCTCCTTGCTGGGACACCTCCTCTCCCACGCTGGGCTCTCCCAGCTCATGCCAGGCAGGAATTGTGGGGACAGGCCCTGCCACAGCAGCTGCCCAATAATCCAAGAAGGGAGAGAGGTCTGGGGACAGAAGAATGCTCACATTGTCCCACACGCTGTCACTTGGGCATCTCCTGCTGAAAACTCATCTCCAGCTGTCCTGCCATGAGAAGAGAAGGAGGCACAGCCAGGGCTGTCCTTCCTTAGCCCAGCACTTCTCCCAGGCTCCCCTTTGCTGGCAGAAGGGAACAGGACCAAGAAGGGCAGGTCACAGACCCTCTCCATGGCCTCAGGGTGTGCTCAGCTTGCTCAGCAGCTCAGCCTTTTCTGCTGGGCTGTGATGGGCACAGTCAGCCCCAGCTGTAACACCAGGGAGTGTGGCTGCTCCTCCATCTGCCCTGTAGCTCCCACCTGCCCCCAGACACTTCCACACCATTCACAATTCCCTCCCTCACACCAGCCAGAAGGAAAAATGTGTCCTGCCAACCATAACTCTTCCAATATAAACAGATACTGCCAGAGGCATGAAAATGTGGCCTCCAACCTATATGGGAAGGCACCTTGCTCACATCAGAGACACTTACCAGGAGGCACCAGAGAGGTGTCTGGACCCTCTGCCCCACCACTGCTGCACTGCCTCCCTAGACAGCCCCCCATGAGCTGCTCTGTCCTTGGAATTCCCTGTCTGGGATAGAAGGATTCAAACATCAGCACAGGATTGTCCTCTGCAGGCATTTTGTCACTTGGGTCCTGGCCAGTCCCTCCACCTTTCCTCAGCCAGTCTGGTGGAGCTGCACAGCCCTGTGGGGTCCAGGACTCTTCTTCCTCCACGAGGCCTCATGGCTCTCCTGGGACTCTGTGTATTGGGCAGAGCAGTATTGGGCTTCCAAAGAATTTCCAGAACTACTGGAAGCCCCTCACCTCCCACAGCTTTGCCCAGAGCAAAAGGCAAAAGGCCCTTGCCCAGGCAACACAGAGAGAACACACCCAGGCAGGTCCCTGACACACTGAGGTGCACCCAGGAGGGGCTTAAGGGTGTCATTATAGGACACGAAATAGATTGACTCCAATAATTCTCTGAAGGCAGAAGAGAGAGAAATCAAGGCTTTATTTACAGTTTACTCTCTTTTATAGCATGCTGCGCTGAAAAGGCTGACACCTCTCTCCATTGGTTAGGTAACAGAAATAGGAAACAAAAACCTGGGAGAGGTTTTGTTATGGGAAAAGTGCATAGTTTTCCTAACAATGTTTTGAGAGAAGAGCAGCTATTTACAAAAGCTGTTTGGGGAATAGAGAGAACTGCTGAGAGGTTTCCCTTGGGAAACTAGCACAGCTAAAATTCTCTCAGGCTCAGAAAATCATGTCCACATAAGGGTGTCACAGCTTCTCCCAGGGTCTGAGAAAAGGAACCTGGGCTGCTCTAGAACCCAGAGCATTGGGACTGTGGTGCTCCAGATCTGGAGAGCAAGTCCCAGCAGAAGGGCAGAGGCTGCACTGTGACCTTCCCTGCCAAAGACATCAAGGCCTGGATGTGACCCTGGGGGGCACAGCATGCTGCTCTCCACGTGGTTCCACTCTCAGGGGGCTGCCCTCCTCCTGAGCTGCTCCCAGGATCTGCCTGGGGACATCTCGGCGCTGTGGATGAAAAATACTCTCAGATGTGCAAATGCATTCCCTGAGGTGCTCTCAGAAAATGCTGATGTCCAGAATTCCTTGATGCCCAGGCTTGTATCCTCACCATAATGTTGTGGTAGCAAGAAATGAGTCAAAAAACGAGAGGGTTATCAAAAGTAACCCCCTCTCCCTGTCATTCCTATGCAATTCACTGGAAAATGTGGATGTTTCATCCCTGGAAGTGTCCAAGGCCAGGTTGGACAGGGCTTGGAGCAACCTGGGAGAGTGGAAGGTGTCCCTGCCCATAGCAGGAGGGTGAATGAGGTGGGCTTTAAGGTCCCTTCCAACCCAAACCATTCTAGGATTCTTTGAAAAATAGCATTGAAAGTGTTTCTTATGCAAAGGGGTGCAGAGGGGTGACAAAATCAGCAAATCTCTGTGTCTCACCTGATGAGCCCTGCCGAGGGCAGGGGAGGACAAGAACTTTTCAGAGGGGCAGGGAAATGGAACTTTGCTGCTCCTTGGATATTTGGGCAACAAGGCTGAGACGAGGCTGCAGCTGAGCAGTTCATGGGGTGTCAGGAGCGTCCTGGGACAGTCCTGGGTGCTGGGGAACTCTGAGAGGGCTGAAACAGTTACACTGCCCCTCTTCACCCCATTTTCGGTATCTGTTGCTCCCATCTCTGCTGCTCTCCTTCATGAAGCCACAAACTTTTGTGGCACTCAGCACCTTCCCTTCCCAAACCACAGCCCTGCCCAACCTCCTGTGCCACCAGGGCCAGGGGGCTCAGCCCAGCTCAGGACAGGACAGGGAGGAGAACAGGGCTCCTCTTCCTCCTGCAGCAGGACTGGAGTGAGATGGTGACTGTTCATGTTGTCCCTGCTTACCCCAATCCCTCTCCTAAAATCACCAGTCCTTGACATCTCATCTCTGCCAGCCAGGCAATGACAGGGCTGAGGGATCTCTGCCCTGGGGAGGTGCCAGCAGGGAAACAAAAAGGACAGGCCCAGGTGCAGACTGGAGAGCAGCACTGGTCCCAGCAGCAGAGAACTGGTCTTTACCCTCCACACCCTGAGGCACCCGAGGATCCTGCTGGGATTCCCTGTCTCTGGGGAGTGCTGGGTTTCTCAGCCTCACACACCTCTGTTCTGTTTGCAGAGCACCTCCCAGATCCCGAGCTCTGGAGGGGGGTGGGAGGTGCACCAGGGCACAGAGTCCTTCTCATCTTCTGCCTGGGGGGGCTGGTTTCACGTGCCTGTCCAGACCCTTGCACATGTGTGGCTCCACAGTCCTGGCATTGTGTGGGAGTGTTTCCAGAGGGCAGGCATTGCACCTTTATCCCTATGGCCACTCTTGGGTTCTGGAAATTTCCTTCTGAGTTCCTCTGTGAAGGTTTGTGTGATTGTACTTGGGAGGATCAGTGTCGTTGTAGGACACAAAATAAATTGACTCCAACAATTCTCTGAAGGCAGAAGAGAAAGAAATGAAGGCTCTATTTACAGTTTACTCACTTTCTTTCATAGCATGCTGTGCTAAAAACGGGACCCTACTGGTCTATAAGATTGACACTTCTCTCCATTGGTTAAGTAACAGACACAGGAAACAAAAAACCTGGGAGAGGTTTTGTTATGGGAAAAAGGCACTGTTTACTTCACGTGTTTTGAGAAAAGGAGAAAGATGTTTTGGGAAGAGAAACTGTAGAAAGTTTTCCTTTGGGAAAGGAGCTAGCAATGGTTAGAAAGCTGAAATTCTCTCAGGCTCAGAAATATCAAGCCCACGTATCAGGCTGATGTCAAACCCTGTTCACCTGGGGGGTTGTGCATCTGTAGGGAGGTGTGGGGATGAACATCCTTGGGCTCTGCAGGACTTGGCTGCACAAAGCCACAGCCACCCTTGGCTGGATTTGACAGCTGCCTGTCTCAGGACAGGAGCTTTGTCTGGAGACCTCCAAAGGGTCCCTTACCCCAGCGTTTCTGGGAGGTGTCACTTGTGCAAGGCATGGTTGGTTACACGTGTCTGTGGGAGCTGCTCCGTGCTCTGGGACGTGTTGGGAACCACATCCCTGAGCAGCAGAGCAGCGAGCTGGAGCAAAAGGAAGGATGTGCTGGGGGCTGCTGGGGGCCCGGACACAGCAGGTGCCTCCTCACCTCTTCCCTGACGCTTCCCTAACAACTGCCCGCAGGCAGTGCTGAGGCTTGGGGACGGGATGTTCCCCTGTTGCACCCACAGCTGCCGTTCCATGGGGCACTGCGGGCACCTCGGAGCCTCTGCTGAGCTCCACGGATTCCCGGTGCGGCCTGGGAGAGCAGAGCCCCGAGGGCCGCCTTGGGACCCCGAGGGGATGGAGGGACCCGGCGGGGATGGAGGGACCCGGCGGGGATGGAGGGATCCCGAGGGGATGGAGGGACCCAGCGGGGATGGAGAGATCTCACGGGGATGGAGGGATCCCACAAGGACGGAGAGGCCCAGCGAGGATGAAAGGGTCCCGCCGGGACTGAGGAACTGCGCGGGGATGGAGAGACCCGGCGGGGATGCAGCGATCCGGCGGGGCGCTACCCGGAGCGGCGTCCCCGAGGGCTGGGGGGGCGGCGGGTCCCCAGGGAGCCCCGGGGGTTCCCGGCGGCGGTGGGAAGGGACGGGACGGGACGGGGCCGCCCCGCCTCCCGCTTAAAGAGCCGCGGCGCCGGGCGGCCCGCAGCGAGCTGGGACCGGCACCGCCCGCACCATGCGCTCCGCCGCCAAACTCAGCCGCATCCTCCTCCTCCTCCTCCTGCCGCCACCGCCCGCCGCCGCCTACTTCGGGTCAGCACCGCCCGCGGGGACCGGCCCCGGCGCCGCCTTCGCGCCGGGGACCTGGGGGGAGAGCCGGGGTCCCTGGGGCGACACCGGGACCAGGGCCGGGGGGACGGAGTGTCCGTGGGGCAGCTCGGGGTGTCCGTGGAGCGGCGCCGAGACCCGGGGAGGAGCACGAGCGTCCGCGGGACAGCGCCGGGAGGGAGCGGATGTGCGTGGGGAGCTCGGAGCGTCCCTTGGGCAGCGCCGGGCCGTGGGAGCGCAGCTCCCCGCGGATGCTCTGCAGGGGCTCCGCGGGGCTGTCCCGGTCCCCGGGCACGTCCCCGTCGTGCGAGGGGGTCCCGGCCAGCCGCGCACCTGCAGCGCCCGGAGCATCCCCGGCACTGCCCAGGCAGCGCTGGCACCGCGGGGACCGTCCCGGCGTGGGGCTGCGGGGCAGGGGGTTGACGGGAGGGGACACGGGGTGTTGGGGTCACAGGAGCCTCCCCGAATCCCGGCGAGCCCGGACAGAGGGGCCCAGGGTGGAGGATTTACCGTGCAAGAGGGATGTGGAAACGGGTGGGAGATTCTGTTGGCTGGGAGGAAAAGTGGATTTACCCCTGAAGGGTGCTCCGGGTCTGCTCAGGGTACGAACCGGGCTGGCATCGATCCCTCCCCGCAGACTGCTGCCCTGGGGGAGGAGGTGGGAGGATGCGGCTGGCACAGGGGCTCGGCAGGCAGGGATGGGGACGTGAAGGTGCCCCACGTCCCCTCCAGGGACGGAGGCAGAGCTGCTGCTCCAGCCCGGGACACTGCAGGATCAGAATCACTTGGGCACAGCTGTCCCTGGATTTGTGTCTTCCCCTCACGTTTTAGTTTGCTCGGGATAAAGGCAAAGATGGGTTTGTAACAGGTTGGGTCAGTGCAGAATTTCCCATGCAGAGCGTTCTGGGGTTTTTTGTCTCGTTTCCTCTGTGAGCTGCTCCTCAGGCAGTATTTCCAGACTCTCGTGGTATGCGGAGCTGTTGGTGCACACATCAGTGAGGGCAGAACAGGCACGAGCATTTGTAATTCAGTGATTGTAGCACTCAGGACTGATCTGTGCTGCCCTGCACACGTGGAGGGTCCCGTTCCCTCTCCACTGATCCTCCCCAACACATGCCAGACTCTTCTTTCTATGTTTGCGGGGAGGCGTCTGCTGGCTCGGCAACTTCTCACTAGGACAGGATGATATTTAATTCCTGCAGCAAAGCTTCTGGATTTTAAATTTATTAATTGTATCATTCAGCTAATTCACACTGAAGCCCCTGCTGGGGGGGCTCCCTCTCTCCGTCACTCCGAGCCCTGTGTAAGTCACTCACTCCGTGCAGGGGTTGGGCTGCAGGGATAGTTTGGCTTTCCAGCCACAGGGATGTGCATGTGGCTGTGCCAGGGGAAGTGAATGAATTTGTGCTGCCCCTCCAGATAACAACACAGAGCTGTCACTGACCACTGCTTAAGCTGGACTCTGTTAAAGCAACCTGAGTGATCCTTTGCTCTGTGTCAATGATTTATTTGGTACAAGCGGCTTTCTGGGCACATGAAATCTCTGTGTGCTGCCTCCTGACCATACACAGACTGTAGGTTCAATTTTCAATGTGTTTTTTTTTTCCTTGAGAGTTCTGGCACAGGTGTGTCCTGCCTATTCTCACCTCTTCATCTGAAAGTCAAAAGAAGAAACCCAAGTCTAAAAACTCGGTGAGTTTAGGGGTGATGAGCAGTGTGATACATGAGTGCTTTCAGAAACAAAACTGAGTTGATAGACTCGAGAGGAACTTGAATATTTGAGAAGTGAATGTTTGATGTGGCTTGGTTTGGGAGAGAACCAATCTCACACCTAAACTATTCCTGAACTGGAGGGGACTGGGGACCCTGGGTCAGGGATCTGCTTCTAAGTTTAGCCAAAGAGGAGAGGCCTAGGCATGTGAGCCAAATATTGGCTTTCCAAACACTTAAAGGAGAAACCTGCAAAGATGTAAGAACAAGTGAAGGAGGATTTTGGGTAGCAACATGCAGAGACAGGACCCGAGCCCTTTCTGCTGTGGATGTGGCAAAGGTGAAGTATTGCTGATTCAAAGGGTGAACGAAATGCCAAGTTTGATTCTATCAGGGCAAAGGTAAAGCATGAAGTGTATGGGATAATCCAGCAAAAATGGTCCAAGGGCCTGGCAAAGATGCAGCTCACCTTTAAATACAGAAAACAAAGATTTGCCAGAGTGAACACAGCATTACAATGGATAAATTCAGAGAAACTCAGAATGGGGTGGGTTAGAAAGGACCTTTAAAGTCACCCAGTCCCACCCCCCTGCCATGGGCAAGGACACCTCCCACTATCCCAGGCTGCTCCAAGCCCTGTCCAGCCTGGCCTTGGATGTTCTCAGGGATGGGGCAGCCACAGCTGCTCTGGGCACCCTGTGCCAGGGCCTCCCCACCCTCCCAGGGAACAATTCCTTCCCAATATCCCATCCATCCCTGCCCTCTGGCAGTGGGAAGCAATTTTTGTATTATGGTTTTAGGAGAAAGGAGAGTGTCTTTTAAATGACAGCAGCTGTGGGCAGAGCTCTGACCCCATTCCCAGTACCTGGAGCTCTTGGCTCACTGGTGTGCGTGCACTGGCTGTGCTTGTCTAGATCCTGAACTCTTGCTGCTGGGTCCATGGGGGTAAATTAAAACCTGCTTTTAGGGGAGGGAGAGAAAATCAGCTCTTTGTGAAGGGTGGCATGGCTGTTGTTGGGGTTGTGTTGGGCTTGCCTGGCTCTCTGGATGCAGGAATGTCCAGTGTCCTCACCTCCTGACTCCCTTTGTGCTGCTTTTGCTTCCAGCATTGCTTCAATCCCTCCCTACCCTGCAGCCTCCTGTAAAGCATTCCCTCCTTTTCTTGCTTTTCCTCTCAGGATGTTCAGCTCCTCAGGTGGTGGGAATGTCTCCAGACCTCATTAAAAGCTCTAAGCCTCCCGTTGTCTCCTTGTTCATGTTTCACAAGGTGAAAAGGCATTTAGGATGTGCTGGAGGGCAAAGAGCTTCTCCCAGGGCAGAACCCAGAACAGACCCACCCCAGGTAGGAGGTTGGTGGGAAGGTGGGAGCACCAAACCTGATCAAAGCCTTCTCCTGGGGAGGCCTCTGTGCAACAGGCTGGGACGTGTCTCATCCATGGGCCAGGCTGGCCTCTGCTCCATGGGCAGATTTCTTTATAACTCATCCTGAAATGCCTGTGGTGGCTGCAGAGGTGCCTGGGATCTCTCAGGATGTGCTGGCTGGGCTCACAGCTCCTCTTGACTCAGCCCTACCCACGGCCTCTGTATTTAGAGCTGGTTCTGCTCCATCAAAGCCAATGCCACAATTTTTGCACATTTCCTGATGGAAGGATTTTTTGGGGCTGTGAGAGGGTAAAAACAGCCCGTGACTTGCAGGGATATTGAAGCTGGGCCTTGTATAGTTTTGGAAACAGCATCATGTGCCAAATAATACCTTAAAGTAAATATGATTATCACTAAAAAGGCTGTCCTTACATCTCCTGGAACCTTCTAGAGATGTCCAGCAAGTCTTGGTTTCCATCCCATTAACCCAGTTACGCACATTGCATTGTTTTCCTTGATATTCTTATTGCAACGTTTCCCTGATAGATCAAATGGGCCAAATGCACCTCAAATAGTGACTCTGGTGTCCTGGAAAGGTTTCTGAGGAAATTTCTCTTCCTGTTGAGCTGATACTTAAATGCTGATATTATTTACAGGCTGCATCATTGTTCCTCAAAGGACCAACCCTCTTTCAGGGAGGATTGCCACAGCATCACTGTTGTCATTGTCTGTCACACAGAATACTGGGGTGTTAAAAAAGAGAGAAAGAGCAGAAATGGAGAGGGAAAAACTTCCAGCTGAGATTTGGGAAGACAGAGGATGGAGTCTGTGGTGAAGCAGCAGAGGGGCTGTGGGACTGCAGATGCATTGCAGAGGGAAAGGCTTTTCATGGATGCTTTTTGATTCTCTTCAGCTCCCAGACTCTCTTTAGCCACTATCTCAGTGCAGCACAGGTTCTAAAAACCCATCCCACTGGGTGTTGAGTGTTTCATGCCAGGAATGCTCTGGGGAATGTGGCCAGTCCAGAGTTAGACTGAAAATCTGCTCTCCCCTGTAATGACTGCCCAGCTGCTGTCCTGGGCTGGGATCAGCCCTGGAACTGCCCTGGAATCAGGATCCTCATGGAGATATTTCATGTGGCTGAGCTGGGAGGTGGAAGGAGCAAGGATGTCCAGACTGTGGGAGCTCAGAGTAGGTGAGGATGGAGAGCCCTGTGCAAGAGCCTGACCTGGTTAGTGCTTCTCCTCCCAAACTGGCAGCTCTTCTGGTGCAGGAATTTTATATCCTGTTCTCTGTGGAACCTCAGGAGAATTTTTTTAAAAAATGAGTCTGAACCTGGACACATAATCTGTTACTGCTGCCAGGCAGGGCCAGCAGCAAAGAGCAAACCATCCATCCCAAAGGATTCTGACTCACAACATTGAGTGAACTCATGAGGTTTTTAATTCAAGCTTTTTCTCATTGTAAGGAGCAGAAACTTGATAGAAACCCTGGAGGATAACAGGTATAGAGACACCTGCCCGAGGGGCTGAAATGACAACTCTGATGGAGGAAAGTGAAAAGCTTTGATATCAGCTGTTAAATCTCAATATTGATCATTGAGATTTATAGTTTATGTGCTCTGGGGATTTCTGCCACCTCCCTTGCAGGCATTGGGGGTACAAATCAGAGGAACCATCCTGATCAGTCACAACACTGCAACACTCACAGGCCATCCTTTCCCCAGGGACAAACGGGGAGGATTAAATTGAGCTGAAAGGATTCAGCACACTTCTGAAACTGTTCAGAAACTGTTTCTGAAAGGATGAGAATTGTTTCACAGAGCTTCTGGGGACAGAGGAGAGCTGGGGACCTCTGTGCACTGCACAGCCTTGGTTTGATCCCTCATGTCCCACATCCTCTCAGCCTTTCCTGAAGGCTTCTTGCAGCTCTCTGTGGGGTGTAGGTATTCCTGTGGAACATGAAAGGCCCCTGAAATCAGATATGGAGTCCTGTTGTGGGCTGCTTTGATTTTCTCCTTACTTGGGAGAGGTAGGAAAGGCATATTTTTACTGGTTTTTAAGACCTTTCAGATCCAGAGGACATTGGGCATTGCACAGGAACAGGCTCTCATTAAAAGTCTCTTAAGCAGCTGGAATGTGGCTGGAAGGAGATTAAAGGAAATAGATGAATTTAGCAAAGTGCTCAGACAGAAAAGGAGAGAGAAATAAAGCTGGAGATCCTTATTGTTCTTTCAGATTGCGAGCAGGTGTGCATTAATTCAAAGAGTTCACTTTCCTTGCTGTATGATCTGTAGATAATAAACTCTAAATCATCTAAAATGATGCAGTTTGCCCGACTGTAAATATCTGCATATTTTATATTTAATCTTGTATGAACGTTTGCATACTCTGATCTTGATCAGATCCTGTGCTGGCTCTGCCCTGATAAAACAGAGTTCTGGTGGGAGCCTGCAAACCCTCCACTCACAGGGCAATCTCTGTGGCTGTCCTGGCTCAGAGAGTGGCTTCTGCTCTCAGCTGTGCCACTGTCACCTGCACGGCCTTGGGCACCTCCTTGAATTCTTCTGCTGCTTCTCTGAATTGAAAGTCCTGTGAGAGATGAGTTTTGGGAGCTCAGTCTGTGCTCTGTGAGACCCCTGATCCTGACAGCCTCAAACAGTGCTGGAATTATTTACACAATTCATATAATTATTTCCTGCTGGCATTGCCCTGCCTCAGGTGACAAGTGGGAGAGTTTGCCCAAGGGACAGTCACAGAAAGGTGTGTTCTGGGTAGCTTTAGTCACTTGGATTAACCAATTTACTGCTTATTTCATTAGCTGTGTTCTACCCATCTGGTTATTTCTGACCTCCTTTTTTAGAGGAAAAACAAGTTACTCCATGTAAACTTGTTTTAGAGGAAAACCAAGTTACTCCATGGGTTGAAACTTCAGAAATTCAACAACAACAATAATAATAAAAATAAAAAAAATTAATATTAAATAGGTTTGCTTGTGCAACCAACTATCTGTGTAGGATGCTGCATCACCTCTTTCAGAATTTGAAGTGTTGCTGGATCCAGTTTTAGGAAGTGTTTTTCCCATGAAGCTTTTGCTTTGAATGGTGAAAATGATGAATTAGACTCGGTATCTTTGTGTGTGGTCCCAGACTGTATTTGCTGTGCCTGATTGAGATTGCTCTGGAAATGGAATCAAATTCTTCAAAGGTTTTTATGATGCCTTTCTTCTACAAACATTAGCACCCAACATCCTTCAGAACCTCGAGGTGGCAATGCCACCTTCTTCCAAATCCCACTGGCCACTGGTGGGCCAAAGGACATTCTTGAGATAATCCCTGTCCAGTGCTGTAAAACTCAGGGCAAAGGTTGATGTGGCTTCAGCAGCTTCACCAGCACTGAGTAATAACAAATTCAAGACAAAGGCATGAACAGAGGTAGGGTGGCAGACTGAGATGCTCCCTCAGACTCTTCTCCAGCTTCCAGCAGTCTGGGCATCCAGAATTTCCTGTGTCAAAGTATCTCTGTGTTTAATGGTCCCTTGATGGCTTTATCTTCCATGGTTTGTATGAATACGTGGATACTTTAGCATTCTGTGTGCCCTGCATTGAGAAGGGCTGCAAGTTTAACTATAGCCTCATTTATTTGAAGTCTAACAATTAATAAATTACCATGATTCCACCTGATTCTTCTGTTTTAGAGATCAGAATAACCTTTACTCACTTGGAGGCCAGTCCTGCCTCCTCAACCCTGTGTTCTCCTACCATCCTTTCTTCTGCTGGTGGGAGCTGTGGAAGGTATCCAGCCTATCTTACCCAAGCTATTTTGGAAATCTGTCACCTGTACATGTCCAAGCAGACAGGCTTGTCCTTGGTCTGTGTGCAGCGACTCCTTCAGGTTTAAGAGGCCTAACCACCTTCCACAGAAGTTGTGTTGACTCCTCTCCACTGTTCTGTATTTAACCTTTGCCCACCAGTTCTCTCTGATTTTAGATTTTCTCTGGGCTTGTCCAGGACAGCTCATCCCTGGTTTATGTCATTTCCCAGATCTCTTGTAAATTCTGAAGATCCCTTTGCCACCTTTTCTCTGTCCCACACAGGTCTCAGCAATACCTTTGCACCACGTTCTCCTTCCTGAGTCAGTACCTGGATGTGAATCACACACCCCTGGGCTACAGAAAACTTCACAGTCTTGGCTTTACAGCTGCCACTTAAAATTCATCAACCCCCCCAACAAACGTGGGGGAGCTCCACAGCCTTTAGTGAAACTGTATCTGCTCATGGGCTGAATTTCTGGCTTCACATTCACCAGACAGCTCTGGCTGTGCACTGCCTGCTCTCCCTTAGCCCAGGAGAAGGCATTCATGGATTTTTGGGCAATATCCTGTGCCCTTGGGATGAGCATGTGTAATGGCAAGAATGAACAGGGAGCAGTTATCTTGCAGTTCTCTGGATTTTCCCCTAGTTAAAGTCATACCCTGGGACTCCTCTGGAGTCAGAGCCAGGGAGCCTCTGCACTGAGCTCCTGCTCTTCTGAGCCCCTGGGAGAGGGAAAGGCTCAGGGCTGATCTCACCCTTCCTAGGAAGGAGATCATTGCTCTAAATAGTCAGTGAAGCCACTGCTGCTGTCTGAAATACCTGACAAGGGATTAAAGATGTTTTGGCTGGAATTTAGGACACTAAAAATGAGGATGGAGACTGGCTAGAGGGGAAATCTTTTTGTTCTGATGCCTTGAGAAGGCAGACCTGGAACAGAGACTGGACAGAGCCAGAGAATAAAGTAGATATTTATTGAAAGGCCTTTAGGGTACCCCTTGGGCAGGACAGGGCCTGGCCAGGGCTACACCCAAGGTGGACTAAGAATGGTCACAAAATGGACCCAAAATGGTCACAAAATGGACACCTGGTCACGAGGTCTCACACTTTGATAAGCTTTGGTCCATTTGCATATTGGGGCTCAATTGTCCAATCCCAGCTCCAGGCTGTGAGCTCCCATCCTTCTTGTTCCTCCCTCCAGCCACCCTTGTTTGTGCTGTTGGGCTGAAAGTTGTCCTTGGTGTGCAGCAGGACAAGGATTTGTTTTGTGTCCCTGCTGTGTGCAGAGAGCTGAGTGACCCTGACTGTGAGCTCAGAGCTGCACCCCTGGGCAGCCCAGAGCCTGAAATACATGAAAGCTCAAACTTAGGGGATCAGTTCTGGAGGGGATTTTGGGGAGTGCCAGGCAAAGTCCAGGTTCTGGGGGAGGGTTGTTATTCTGTAAACACCTGTTTATCACATCCCTGATAACATGAAAGGTTTCATCATTCATTACAGATCCACATCGTGGTTGTGACTTTTATATGCTCTAATATCCTTTTTCTAATTATTCTTAGATACATGTCACTTCAAGATCTTTCCTTTCATATTTTAACTGTTAAGCATTTGTGTAACTGCTATTGTCAAAAGCTTTGTTTCAAACAAACAAACAAACAAGAAAAACACCTTAAAACAAGCAAACAAAAAATGTATTAAGGAACATCACTCCAGTTTAGAGCCTGAGTCCTCAGGCTTTGTGTTCTCGAACATAACAGCAACACCTCTGCTGAGCCCAGCACTCTCCCACTGAGTTGGGTGCTGTCTGAACATTCCTAAAGCAGACTTTTGCTGACCTCTGAGCCTGTCCCTGCCCATGCAAATTTTGGCACATCTTGATCTTCTTGAGCTTCAGAGCTTGTGCCCAGTGTGTGCTTGTGCTCCCAGGGACATCCCAGCCCCGTGCTGGCTCACAATTGGGTGAGGCAGGCAAAACCCTCAAGCTGGTTCAGCATGGGCTGGTCTCAGCCTTGGGTCAATCTCGTGTCCCTCAGGGCACTTCCTCCAGCTCAGGCCTGCCTTGAGCAGCCTCTGGGCAGGGTTTGGGGCCAGGCAGGGCTCTGAGCTGTGCAGTCTGAGCTGCTCCCTGAAGCTCATCAAGCCACGTTAATTTGAGTTTCTTGGGCTGAACCTGGCCCCAGAGCTCTGTCTCTCTTTCCAGCATTGCCTCTTTATTTCTGGCCCACTGGGGCACCTCCTGTTTCTGTCCCCCAGTTCAGCTGTGACAATGGGAGGGAGATTCTTCTCACCCACTTGGTTTCTAAGGTTCAATCCCTGTGTGATCCACAAAGGTTCCAAGGTTCTTGGGTAGTTTGCAGGTCTGTGGGTGAGTCCATGAGTTAGTTAATTGCCTTTGTTCTTAATTACAGATGTGTGAGCACATCTGGGGGTTGTAGGCTCCTGTAAGAGTGGGTACAGGGTGCTGTGGGATCAGGTCAGCAGAGCTGTGCTCCAGCTCCTGGGCCTGGATAGGCTGGGCTGACTACAAGGAGGTCTAGAAAATATCTCAGGAACAGCTCAGGAACACACTTTATAGATCTACAAAGTGCAGGGGGGACTCAAATCACAGCTGCAGTGCTTGACTTGCATCCCCCATCATGAAGAAGTGTCCAAAAATAAAGGTTCCAGAATATTTTCATTGATCTGTCTGGTTTGGGCATTTTTTGGGGCAGGGGTTGAGGTTCTCTGTGAGTCTGGATTTGGGAATCAGGTGACACTCCTGGTCAGTGCTGCTCCCAGTTTGCAGCCCCCAAATCTTGCATCAAAGTAAGATAATTTTTCTGTGATTTCAAGCATCCTGAAGATATCAGGTAGGATGAGTCTTGCAAGAGAAATATTGTCTTGCCATGGAAAGTGAAACCATTTGTCTCCAATATTTGTGACATTTTTCAGCTGAATTGCATTAACACATAAATGCATTGCCATTGGCTTTGGCAGGACAATTTTATTTGACCTTTCCTGTATTTTTTTCAGCAAGGATATGTTTTCCAGCAAAACTCATGCTTGTGGAGGAAGGTGGTCACTGGTAATATCCTCCCACTGGCCTTTCCAGGCTGTGGGGTGAGGTACCAGTGCACACAGACCCTGGGAAGGAGCTGGCTGTACTTTTTGGAGTCACACAGAGCTGTGACACACTGGGCAGCAGCCAGGGCTCTGTGTGTGACACTGGCTGTGCTGTGACCCATGGATGGGTGTTGTCATGTTCTCTCCCTGGAGCCAAGAGAACTTCCCACGGGGCTGCTGGTGACAACACACATGGGTTTCTCCTCCTCCCCATGGCCTCAGTCTGGGACTTTGCCCTGGTGGGTGGTGGGAATGGGATACCAGATCTAATCCATCTGTATTGGTTAATCTCCTGAGCTGGTAAAATGCCCTGACCTGCAGCTTCCTGAACAACCTCCCCTTCTTCACCTTTTCCGTGACGGTGATCTTAGAATCACCACAGAATCCCAGACTGGTGTAGGTTGGAATGGACCTTTACAGACCACTCCGTGCATGTGCCATGGGCAGGGACACCTCAGGGTGGCTCAGAGCTCCTGCCCAATGTGACCCTGAATGATCCCAGGGATGTCTTCTGTAACTCAGTTGGTCTCTTTCTCCAGGCAGCACTGACAGAGCCAGAGGACACAGCCTTAAGCTGCACCAAGGGAAATATAGGTTGGATATTAGGCAAAAGTTTTCATGGAAGGAGTGATAAAGTACTGGAATGATCTGCCCAGGGAAGTGGTGGAGTCACCATCCCTGGATGTGTTTAAAAAAAGACTGGATGTGGCACTGGGTGCCATGGTTTATTTGAGGTGTTAGGGCTGGGTTGGACTTGATTCAGGTTTAATTCAAGGTTTTTCTCGTTGTGAGGAGCAGAAACTTGATAGAAAATCTGGAGGATAACAGGTATAGAGACACCTGCCCGAGGGGCTGAAATAACAACTCTGATGGAGGAAGAGATCTTGAAGGTCTCTTCCAACCTGGTGATTCTGTGAAATTCTGTGCACTCACCGCTTCTCCTGCTTCTTTCCTTCCAGCCTGACCGGGAAAGAAGCTCTGGCCCACTTCCCGCCGCTGGGCGCCCCGGGGGGCTCTGGCCCGGGCAAGGGGCACGTCAAGCAGTGCGAGCTGCTGCAGCTGTCCCGCAAGCAGAAGCGGCTGTGCCGGAGAGAGCCGGGGCTGGCCGAGACGCTGCGGGACGCGATCCGCCTGGGCATCCTGGAGTGCCAGTTCCAGTTCCGCAGCGAGCGCTGGAACTGCAGCCTGGAGGGCCGGCCCAGCCTGCTCAAGAGAGGTACAAGGTAGTTGGTGTGCAGGGAAACCCCGGCCGCAGCCCCCGGGGTGTCCCAAATTAAATCTCACATGGAGCAAAGCGGGGCAGCAGGCGGGGAGTGCCGACATCTCCATTTCACCCGGCCATGGGAGCCGGGCACTTCGGGCTCCTTTGCCACAAAAAAAATCCTTGTCCTCACCTTCCCAGCATGATTTGTCAGCGATTGGAAGGTGGGAGGAGGTTCACATCCTCGGCTGGCGGCCTCTCTGAGAGCAGAGCTCCGTACACTGAGCTCCCTCCTCAGCTGGGGTGATGCTGTGGGAAAATAGGGATGGCAGGGGACAGTTAAAGAAAAAAATCCCTTTAGTGCCTTGCTTATTCATGTATGTAAACCTCTGTTATTCTCAAATACAAAATTTAAACTGTTTACTGTTTGAAAAAGCTATTTATCTGCATGCAGACATCTCAGTGCATGTTGACAAATCTCTCCTAAGACCCTTTTACATAATTTTGGAGAAATTTGGGCAGAGTGGACAGAAGTTGTGGTGGTTTTTTGTTTCTCAAAATGGGATGAAGAAATTGTTCTGTAAGGTCTGGATTTGAGGTAGAAGGGAACATAATAAATCCTCCCAATAGTTGAGAAAAATACAATGAAGACGGACACTGAAATTATTTCTTAATAAAAATTCCCAAAGAATGCATATAGGGTTTGCCAGACCTCTCCTGATCCAACAAAAGCCTGAGCGTTACAGAGTTTCAGCCCTTCAATAATTTCTATTAGCACTTACTAAGCTTCAGTCTTCAGATTTATTGAGTTTCAGTCTTTTGATAATGTTTAGCAACATAATGTTTTTTTAAAAAGCATCGGAAGTAGCCAATATTAATTTTGATGAAAATCAATGCTAATCTTAATTAACATTGGGATCGAAACTTTTTAATGTTTCCTTTTAAAGTTATCAATTTTTATTACATTAAGTATCAACTTAATATTTTATTAAGTCAGCACTTGCAAGATCAGATTTTCTTCATTGCAAGGCTCTACTGTGAATTTTTTAGCAGGCAGTGGAAGGAGCTGTTCATGATCATTTCAAGTGTCTTTCTCACATCTGCACCTTCATCAACCTCAAAGAACTTGAAAATGACAATTGAATAATCCTCATCTTCAAATAGCTGGAAAACATTTAATTACCTGGCTGTGGCATGCCTTAACATTTCCATGGGCTCCTGACTGACAAAATAAAATATCACCTGTAATTTCAAACCTGTTTTGGCAGATGGGGATAAGTGTTTGAAAACTTTTATTACACAATCTTAAGGATCAAATGATGATTTAATACAGCCAAGTATGCTGTGTGCCCCCCCTGTGTGACAGGACACTTGGCTGGGAGCAATTATTAGTTCTCATTTTCCTTTAGCTTGCATGAAAAGAACATGAATGCTTTCAGCTGCCACTTTTGATCTGTTTGTGATATTTGCGGGAGCTTTCTTGGAAATTATTGGTCATGCAACTCTCCCCTGTCACCCAGGTAGTGACGAGGCGTTTTAGAAATGTTTAAATCATTTGATATCTCCATGGTCCTAGAGAAACCATGGAGAAAAATACACATTTTCAGCAGTCTTAAATGGTCTTAAGAGTGCAAGAGAGTGAAAAAGGTCCTTCCCAGTGAGATGGGCATTTTTGTAACAGGTGAAAAGCTACACTCAATTTGCAATCACAACTGACAAACTTTTGTGACTCATCTGGATCATCAGTGCTTTTTCTGCTTCTAGAGATGCCAAAAAACAAACAAATAAGAAATAAGCCAAGGGTTTTCTGGTTCTTGAAATGCCAGATTTATTTTACCAGTCTGCACCATTTGTTGCTCTTGATAGTTCTCTGGGTACAACTGGGAAACTCCTTTTGCATAACCTGCAACCTTTCTATGGCCACCATCACTTATGACAGCTATTAGTCCTCAGTGATCCATGCAAAATCCTCCTGCATTCCTTCTCCACTTCTTTAAAGATCAAGATCCATGGAAAGAGTTAAAATGATTTCAAGCCACCTTGTTACACAGGGGCAGTTGAAGTCTTTATAAAAACATGTAAACCAGTGATGACCTTTTGGTGTCCTGGGTGTGCCATTGAGGGCTGCTGGAAGTCAGGTAAAGCAGGATTTCATCCCAAACAGCTCTGTGATCTGGGGAAATAAATACCTTTAGCAAAGAGGTCAGAACCAGCCACTCACAAAATCCTTCTTGAGAAATGAGCGCTCTGCAATTTTTTCATCCCTTAATGCATCCCTTTGCCTCCTGCTGGTTGGACTCTGACCTTCCAGCAGTGGTTTCACCCTTGTCATGAGGAATCCAGGAATGGTACAACAGAGGAGTGGTGACTCACAGACACAGAATTTCCATGATGGGAGATTTGGAGAAGTCAGCTGGACAAAGCCCTGAGCAGCTGGCATTGGAGCCAGCCCTGCTTTGAGCAGGAGATTGTTCTAAAGACCTCAAGAATCCTTCCATCCTAAATCTGTCTGTACTTCTATAGCCTTTTTTGGTTGGTTGTTTTCAGAGACGCCTCCTCCACCTGCCCTGAAACGCTCACACTCCTTCACTACAGCATTGAAAACCTCTGACCCTGAGCATCTTTCCTTTGGCAGAGTCACCCCACAGCCGAACTCCTCCCGTTACAATTTTCCCTGTGGTCTGGAGCACACCACAGCACACAACAGTGGTGCCATTGCAGCAAAAGTCCTCCTGTATTTATAGGCTGCCAGGCTAAGAAATCCTTCTGGAGAGCTCTGGGCAAGGCTTGGACACATGGAAGGCCCTACCAGAGGGAGCTGGTTTGCTGCAGCCTCCTGAAATTCATCTCTGTGCTGGATGTTTGCAGCCAAACTGCCCAGCAGAGACATCTGCACTCAGATATTCCCTCTGCCCCAAGAGTTTCAGATCCCATTTCGTTCCTGACAAGACACTCGGTGGGGTCAGGGAAGTGACCTGTCCCAACCCAGGCCCTGTGAGCCCAGAATTGGCTCCAGGCCCCACTGCCTGTGGTGACAGGAGCTCTGTTGTCACTGTGGGAGGAGAGATAGCAGGACACATGGAGTAACCTCTGTTCAGATCCCAAATTGTGCTCCTTGCAGCTGATGGCTGCCACCTGTGGTGTGTCCTCTTGAAAATCCAGCTCCAGCTGCTGCTCTGCCACACTTCCCACAAGGGCTGAAGGACAGCTTTAACTTCCCTCATTTGTTGTGTGAATTAGCAATTAAATGGTGATTGATTCCTCATGACAAAGTGGAGGGAATCATCTTAGACTTTTCAGAGAAGCATTTGGCAGTCTGGAGATGTTGAAGCTTTGTTCGAAGGAGAAGGAGACGTTTCAATGTCTGCTGGGTATCTGCAGTTGCTGCTGTCTGCAGTGGCCTGACCACAGCCATGGCCTCTGATTTCCAGTGGGCTGAAAACTGGCCAGGACTTACATGGGGAAACCAAAGCATCTGAAATAGCAGGAGCAGTGTGGTGATCCACAAAGTCAGATTTAGCAGGGGCTGTGGAGCCGGCGGGGCCTGCTGCCTCCTCATGGCATGGGAAAGGGCCTCTGGAATGCTCCCCTCACTTCTGGGATCAGTGTGTCAGAGGGGATGTTGGGAATCTGGCACGCATTTGGAGATTGGCTGCTGGAATGATTTAGCACATTTAGGATCTCAAGTATCAGTTATCCTCTCTTAGCTCCTTTGGAGAGGGTTAGACACTTTGAAAATGCGTGAATGTCATGCTACTGTCCACAGTTTGCATTGACCATGTCTCATTCCAGCTTCTACAAAACTTCTGGTGGATTTGCTGCCATTCTTTCATTATTTCTAGAGTACCCTGAGAAATTTTGTAGAGTATCATCAACCAGAAATATTAATTGCAAATTATTGCCTCAGTGGTTATGACAACTAAAATGGTGAGGCAGGAAGCAGAGTTGGTTGATCTCCCCGTCTCCTCTATATTTCCCTGACTCTCTCCTCATGTCCATGCCATTGGTAGATCTTTATCTAAAATTCTGCAATTCCAAAGAGCTCCTATGAAGTCTATTGAAGTTGCTAAAGAAACCTCTCCATTATGTTCATGATTAGTCACATTTTTCATTGCTCTTGCTGGCAACCATCAGGAGAACTCTTTGTCCTTCTCTTTTGGTAATGTTTATGGTGGACATCACTCAGATCTCAGCACTCAGTGCTCTGATCCACTGTTACTGCTGTTACAGCTGGATGGGAATTCTCTGAGGGAATAGAATGATGGAGAGGCTTGAAGTTGGACTTGGTGAATTCTAGAGCTGGCTTCCAATCTTTGCTCCAGACAGGGCTCAGTGCAAGTCTACATCAAGTCTCTGTGGTTCTCTCTCTCTCTTCCATTATTGGAGAAAACAGATTTTCCTTCTGATGTGGAAGGAAGTTCGGAATTTTCCCATGTGGAATATTTGTTTGCTTCGTTATATTTTCTTCCATGCAATGTATAAGTGCTCTATTTTCGATAAACCAAACTTTTTCTATTTTGGCTGATTTTATCCACTCCTGCTCTCAGAGCTATTGATCAGTCACCTGTGTCTCTCTTCCTTGCACTAATTCCTAAATTTTGGAGTTGTTAAGCAATTTCCCATTAATAGTTTTTTTTCCCTGCAAATGAATTCTAGAGGAAATATTAAGATTTTTTCCCAAGACTGAATAGGAGAGGAGGTAAATATAAATAAATAAATAACATATTTTGATGTTTGGGTTGGGTTTGTGCCAATCAGAGTTTCTGAAACTTCTGTGAAGCTCATAGGTATCAATATTCCTATTCCTGTCTGACCTCATGTCTCCACACTGAATTTTCATTCAGTCACTGTACTTTGTTTCCTGGTTAAATGTCATAGTCACACCATGACCTCAGGAATTGTAGCCAAGCTACAATCCTGCCTTGTCTCCTCTATATTTGCCCTCTATATTTCCCTTAATCTCAGGGATTGTAGCCAAGCTGCGGTCCTGCTTTGGGGAGGAGAACAGCTTCAGAACACACCCCCACAGTCACTGGGAGTATACAACTTACAGGGAATTCAGAAAACCCACACACATGTGTGAGTTTTCCTTCTTTCCAAGATGTCCTTCAACATGGACCCCTTCCCATTCCAACTACATGTGGTTCTTTCACAGAAAACACTGCTACAGTCCCAATTAGGGACTTTAAATAAAAGGTTGGATTTTAAGACTCTTTCTCAGTATCTACTACAGATTTCCTGATTTTATGGCATGACGTGATTTCAATGACAGTCTGTAATTGCACCAATCAGCTCCGTGCTGGGGACAAACAGAGCTTGGTGGCTGTCACTTTTTGCAGTTGGGTGTTTCCCCAGGACTGTTTGTCTGTTGCCACCCTTCCCTTGTCCACACTGAACCAGTCATGGGTGAGACTGGGGTGTCACTGCACCGATCACTTCAATCTCTGTTCCTCTGCTGGGCACCGCGTGGGAACACTGGGGGAGTTTTGTCTCTTGGTACTTCTAATTATTGTTCTTAGGTTTAGTGCGGCAGCGTGAGGTTTAGATGGTGGTTGCTGCTACCTATTTCCCAATAAGCATCTTTTTTGGAAAGGCTGCTTGGGCAGGCACTCAGGCAAAGCAGTCAAGTCCACACACCATGGCCAGCTCAGCCAAGAGAGGCAGGAAGGGCCTTTGTATGATAAATTCCAGCTAAGGTTTATTCCAGCATGCTGAAGAGGACCAGGGACAAGAGTCCAAGTCCATGTGGTGCTCAGTGGTTAAGTAGGGGTCAGTGGCCAATGGTCTGAGGGCACAGGAGCAGTGCAAAGGGCAGGGCAAACGGCAGTGCCCTATAGGGGACATGGGGCAGGCCAGCAGGGATACCACAGCCAATGGGGAAACAGGGAAAGGAGAAACCACGAGATTTAGGGGCATATGGGGAGAGCAGAACTGGGGTAGATCACATAGTGCTGTTGCAAGGCACCATGGGAGAAGTCTTTTCTTTCAGCCTAGGTGGAGACTCTGTGGTGTATTCTTCCAGGGAAAGGCCCTGGGGATTCCCCGAGGGCTTCAAAGGATTCCACAGTTTAGTCCATTGTTTTGGTTTGGAAAGACAGGTGTCTGCTAGGGAAAGCTGGAGCTTCCCTTGGAATGGGGAATGTAAACCCCTCCCTCCAAATTATTATAATTTTGCAATTAAGTAGGCTTTCATGCAAAGATATGGGAATAGGAATAACAGTTCTTTACTAGGAATATTAAAAATACAAATGTAGTAGTACAGAAAAATAACCCAAACAAAACCAAGCAAACAAGAAAAAAAATCCTAGAAACACTGATAGAGTCAGAATACAGCCTGACACCCTGTTGGTCAGGGTGTTGGATGCAGTCCAAATAAGTCCTCCTGGAGTGACAAATGTGGTTCTGATGGAGCAGAGATGATCCTGTAGAAGGGTGTAGTCTCCTTCTGAAGGTCCAGTGGTGGCAAGATGGGTCTGGTCTTCCTCTGGCAATCCAGTGGAAACAGGCTGCTCTGGTGTTTCTGACTCTCAGTTTTTATCTAGGTAGGAATGCTTGGCTTCTCCCCCTGGGTGGAGCATCTCCCAATGGGATGATGTAATTTTATCAGCCATGCAGTGAGCCTTAATGGCCCATTAACAGAAGATTCCCCCTGGAGGGAGGGTGGGTTGTGGAAGAGGTAAAGAACACTGCCTCACTTGGTTTTAATAGGTGGCCATTAACAGAAGACGCCTCCCCCTCCCCTGTGGAGTTATGAGGAATGGGTTATACAAGGGATAAAGAAAACACCTCCCCAACCGGTTTCAACAGATGGAAAATAGAATACACATTTTTGGTTACATATTACAACCTAAGACATCCATGGACAGGCATGGAGGTGCCTTTCCTGCTCCCTCCATCTCCCAATCCTTCTCCCTTGCAGGTTTTAAGGAGACAGCCTTCCTGTACGCCGTGTCCTCGGCTGCCCTGACGCACTCTCTGGCGCGGGCGTGCAGCGCGGGGCGCATGGAGCGCTGCACCTGCGACGACTCCCCAGGCCTGGAGAACCGCAAGGCTTGGCAGTGGGGCGTCTGCGGGGACAACCTCAAGTACAGCACCAAGTTCCTGAAAAAGTTCCTGGGGCAGAAGAGGATTGGCAAAGACCTGCGGGCCAAGGTGGACATCCACAACACCAATGTGGGCATCAAGGTAGGAGCTCCACTGGCAGGCTTGGGATGAACTTTGGATTCAGTACACGTCTTGCAACCTATCCTGTGTGTGGGAGGGATATTCACTGCCCTGCTCACATACCAGACCTGTTCACCTGTGTGACCTGGGCCTTGCGGTGCTTCCCTGGGAAGTGTCCTGAGCTCTTGTGTGAGGAGATGCATGTTGAGTGGCAGAGGAGCATCCTGTGTCCTCCAGTGGTCCCAGGGTGGGTGACAGGGAGACACAGCACAGTGACAGCTGTGAAACTCCACAGCTGAATGACCCCAGGGGTTATGCCAGGGCCACAGAGGGTTCTGTCAACAGCTGGAGCTTAGAGCTGGTGGCACATGTGACGCAGATTAAAGACTGAAACTCTTGAGATCAGTGATGAGTCTGCTAGTGACTTGCTATGGAATGAGTCCTGTTACAGGTTTGGGTCAGAGAGAACATCAGATTGAGCATTTTGACCTGTAGGTTACAGGCTACTGACTCATCATTGTCTTCTGTTTACTGAGTCTAATTGATTGTTTAATTAGAGCACTGTTCTCATCTGAATATACCAAAAGGAATCCACCATGTTGGAGATACTCAGTTTTATGATTGACTACTTCTACTGCATCACATAGAATTAATAAGAACTTATTTAAGAACTTATTTCATATTCAGCTTGTTGTCCTCAGGCTATCCACTCTCCGGCTCACCTGTCAACTCTGTAGCCATTGCTCTGCTTTGGTGGTTTTTTTTTTTAATGTTTCCATATTTTATTTTATTTTATTTTATTTTATTTTATTTTATTTTATTTTATTTTATATTTTTAATGAACATTTTTTCCTCCAGAGAATAGAAATAACGCAAATAAAACTGAAGTGCTTGCAGCTGTCTGCGATCTGATCTGATCTACCAAAACTAGGTCCTGGCAGATAATAACGACCACTCTTCTTCCTCACCAGGCGGTGAAGAACGGCCTCAAAACCACCTGCAAGTGCCACGGCGTGTCGGGCTCCTGCGCGGTCCGGACGTGCTGGAAGCAGCTCTCGCCTTTCCACGAGATCGGGCGGCTCCTGAAGCTGCGCTATGACGACGCCGTCAAGGTCTTCAGCACCAGCAACGACGCCGTGGGACACTCGGAGCTGGCGGGGCCGCACAGACACGGCCACTCGGCCAAGCAGCCCGCCCTGCCGCGCCCCACGGACCTGGTGTACGTGGAGGACTCGCCCAGCTTCTGCCGGCCCAGCAAGTACTCCCTGGGCACCGCGGGCAGGACCTGCTCCCGGGAGGGCAACTGCGACAGCATGTGCTGCGGCCGCGGCTACAACACCCAGAGCCGCCTGGTCACCTTCTCGTGCCACTGCCAGGTGCAGTGGTGCTGCTACGTGGAGTGCCAGCAGTGCATGCAGGAGGAGGTGGTCTACAGCTGCAAGCAGTAGGGACGGCGCCCGAGGGTGAGGCGAGGCCAGGGAGGCAGCAGGGGGACAGGGACACGGCGCTCTGCTGTGGGGTGAGGGCAAGGACAGGCACCGAACGCGTGCTGTGCTCCTCTGACCTCGGCGTTGAGTTGCTGCAGCCTGGGGAGAGCCCCTGCATGAGGGGGGAAAACCAGGGGCTTTGTCGAGTATCAGGTCAGGAAGGAGGGACAGAGAGCGGGGGGCCACAAATGTCCCTCGAGTTCAAACTTGTGCTCACCTCTGCGGGAACATCCTCCTTCTGCACCTTTCAGGTGCGCTCCTGGAAATGCATTGGGGTGGTGACACTGGGACACAGCGGGCTCATGCCCTGGCTCCTGCAGAGAAGAGAATTAAGGGACCGGGGAGGCAACAAGCACAGACTGGCCCCAGGTGTGGCAGGGACAGCTGTGCTCCTGCACCGAGGCAAAAGGACTCTGCCAGGGGGGATTGCCATTCCCTGGAGCTGGCTGAACCCTTTCTGCTGTGAACTCGCCGACACTGCTGAACAATCTCATTTTGGCACAGGAATTGTGCCTCAGAAATACCAGTTTACAAACAAAGGGAGCTCACGTCCATCACCTTCCGGGTCTGTAGTTTGGATATTGGACTCCAGGTGCATTTTAACCACGTTTTGACCTTGCTGTTCCAGGTCACCTGGAATTGCCTCTGTGACAGTGTTTGAGCCATGGGACCTCAGCTGAGGGCTGTGCAGCCACCTCTCTGCAGCACATGGCCTCACAGGAGGGTATTTATTGGTGGTGATCCAGGGTGATGGTGCCAGTTATGCATCTCTCTTCCTCCTCCCTCCCAGTCAGTCAATCAGTCAATCAATCAATCAATCAATCACCTTTTTGTCCTTTGTGCAGCACACTCTGCCTGAGGTGTGTGACATCCCACAGTCCTGCCCTGTGCCAGTGGCAGGTAAAGCTTCTGAAAGGGAATTAGGAACCACGGGAACTGGGGCATCTGAAAAATGTGCAAGTCATGAGTGACAATCCCTGCCCTGAGAAGTTTGGTATATGCAGCCCCTGCAGGTGTGAGGGAAGGTGACCTGGGGAAAAGAGCACAGGCTGTTATAGAGTCATGAGCCCCTGACTCTGAACCTTGTTCTTCCCTTAGAATTTTAGCTGAACACATCAGAAACAGCCTGTTTGGTTCCTTTGGCTGTGATTTAGGGAGCAGTTTTGGGAATGGCACCCCCTGACCTGGCCACCAGCAAACTGTAGGTGTAGCTCAGCCTCTCTGGGTGTTCAGCTCTCTGACATTGTGTTTTCCTGCTCCTGGGTTTTCCTGGTTAATGCTGCAGCAGCTGTGGGTTGCCCCTGAGGTAACAAATCTACTGTATTTGCTCAGTCTTGACAATGGATACAAACCAGAGTGGAGATGGGCTGGTGCTGCAAAGAATATGGGAATCCTTAAGCTCAAATCAAAATTCCCTGGCAGTGTAAGGGATGAAGATGCTGGTTTGTGTTGCTAGATGAGCCCATCCACGGTGGGAACTGGGCTGAATTCCAACAGGAGGGAGCTCTCCTCAGAGGTGTGGGATCTGCCCTGTGTGCTCGGCTCTGCAGTGTGGGTCTGCTGGAGTTGGGCAGCTCAGCCACTCATTTACAGCTGCTCTGAGCAATTCCCCCTCAGTGAGGAGCGTGTGCTCAAGCTCTCTTTACCTTGACTTCGTTGCCCTTTTGGTTTTTACAACTATTTTTGACTTCTGCTCCCTCCAGGGTTGGCACAGAGCAGCCTCAGAGCAGATCTGAGCATTAACTGGCTGTTTGGAGGCCACTCAGACCTTCCCTCTCACCACCTACAGGTCTTTTAAAGGGCTTATTCCTTTTTATCCCTTTTCTGGCTCAAGTTGACTTGACCTGAATTGAAGAGTTTATGACAGACATAATACTGCAAATAGGCTTAATTAGCCTAATTTTTTTTTTACCTCCTAAATACCCCAGAGCAGACCATTATTTATATGTTGCTTTTAATCCTTTTGGAGTTGAAATCTTCCCACGAGTTTCAATTTTGAGCACTCAATGAAAAAGCTTCCAAATAAGCTAAAATTGGCATTGTGGGTGAAGTGAGCAGGGAACTCACTCTGGCTGAACTATTAATCCCAAACTCTCTGCCCCACTGACCTCCAGCCTTGTCCAGCACCGGAGAGGAGGGGAATATCCCATCTTGGGAGGGTCCTTTGGGATCTCATGCCATTACATGGATCATTCCCATTTGAACAGGGACTGTAGCTCAGTGGAAAGAGGGGATGGCACAGCTGGACCCCATTCTTTGGGAAGCAAGTGGAGGAGACATCACTCTGTCCTCTTATCAGAGCTACACAGGAATTGCTGAATAAGAACTGGACAAAACCAAATTTCAGGGAAAATTAAGTTTCTTCATGTACCAAAGAGGACTTTTGGAAAATTTTTGTCCTGTGTGGCTCCAAGCTGCTGGAGAAGATCTGAGGAAGAGATGGTTCATTCTCTGGTACCCCGGGGTTATTTTGGGCTCAGTGGGATGTGGAGGTTTGGCATTGGGCTGGAGTGAATTTGGGTTGTTCACTGTTAAGCCAGATCTGACAAGGACATCTGATGTCCCCCAGCATTGCTCTGGTTAACTCAGGGCCCTTTTCAGCCCCTCCTGACACTGCTGCACATCTTCCTGTCCAACCCCTCCCAGGCAGCACAGCCTCAAGGGCTAGAAACCAAATGATGGACATTGATAGGAAAGAAATAAATTCAAATGCCCAATTTAAGGACTGGGGAAAGACTTGACATAGTTTTAGTTTGAGGCAACACTGATGTCAATCCTTTTGGGGTCCTTCAGCACTAAGTTTTTTAGAGATGGTGCTATGGATAAGGGAGGAACAAAGTTTGCTTGGGACAGATATTGTGGTGGCTTTGGGGTTTGTATTTCATTCAGTTGTCCAGGGCTGTTTTGTTGGGTTGATATTCCAAGACGCGATTTAATTCAACTGACAGCAGTGGGAGCAGGGAGCAAAACCTGAGTCTGTTTGGCCCTTGATATTCTTAGGCTTGAATTGTATTTTCCTCTGAACCAAGACCAAGCATTATCTTGAGCAAAGCTCTTCTGCCACCTCCTGGAGATCTGGGATGTGAAGATCTGGAAGGCCATTTGGACCTGGGAGAGCTTTTTAATTGTGCCACACACCTTACAATGTACTGCAAATCCTGTGGATTTGGTTATATGTGTTAATTACTGGAATGAAAGGCTGGAGGTACAAGGGGATTGCAATTAAGTCTTGACAAAGAAATTTTCTCAGCAGCAAAGTTGAAACCTCATACCCTGCCTATAAAAAACCCCTTTTCCAAGTGCAAATGTACCTCAGCAACTACTGATGGTAAAAGTCTGAGCTGCACAGGCTTTGCTGGGAGTGTTTTGGTTTGGACTGGATCTTTTCCACTGCACCTACAATCCAGATAACCTGGGAACAGCCATAGCTCCAATACCCCTAACCAGAGTCCTCACTGCCCACACAGGTTAGTCCCTGTCCCTGTCCCTGTCCTTGTCCTTGTCACTGGCCCCCTCCCTCTGTGGCTTCCTAGTCCAGCTTTTATTACCTCTCCTGGTGTGTTGCGGTGCTGGGCTTGGTAGTCGTGGATCCAGCATGTCTGTTGCAGGGGGGAAAACAGAAATCCATCATCCATCATCCATCCATCCATCCATCCTCCATCCATCCATCCATCATCCATCCATCCATCATCCATCCATCCATCCATCCATCCATCCATCCATCCATCCATCCATCCATCCATCCATCATCCATCCTCCATCCATCCATCCATCATCCATCCATCCTCCATCCATCCATCCATCATCCATCCATCCATCCATCCATCCATCATCCATCCATCCATCCATCTATCCATCCATCATCCATCCTCCATCCATCATCCATCCATCCATCCATCATCCATCCATCATCCATCCTCCATCCATCATCCATCCATCATCCATCCATCCATCCATCCATCATCCATCATCCATCCATCCACCCATCCATCCATCCATCCATCTATCCATCCATCATCTGTCCATCCATCCATCCATCCATCCATGCATCCATCCATCCATCCATCCATCCATCCATCCATCCATCCATCATCCATCCCTTTTTACAAGGATGTAAAAGTGACAAGGAAAGGAGGAATGTCTTCCCATTGCCACAGGGCAGGGCTAGATGGGATATTGGGAAGACATTCCTTCCTGTGAGTGTGGGGAGGCCCTGGCACAGGGTGCCCAGAGCAGCTGTGGCTGCCCGTGGATCCCTGGAAGTGTCCAAGGCCAGGTTGGATGGGGCTTGGAGCACCCTGGGATAATGGAAGGTGTCCCTGCCCATGGCAGGGGATGGATTGGGATGAGCTTTATGGTCCCTTCCCAGTCAAACCATTCTGGGATTCTATAAAAAGTTTTACTGAACTGTTTCTGATGTTTATGGATCCCACCATCCCCAAATGAGGAGCTGAACCTGCTTGGGAAGAAATCTCATCCCGAGAGGCTGCCCCATCTAATGGTTATTCCCCAGTATTTCCTGGAGTCTTATCCAGGGATCTGTTGCTCTGGTGGAAGGGCAGGGCAGTGCTGGGGGGCTTTGTTAGATCAACATAAAGGGCCATGTAAACCAAGCCCCACCAATGAGGGGAATAACAAACCCCACTCCTGCAAGGGTCACTCTACACCTCATGTCAGACCTGGAGGCCAATTTGCAGCAATATAATAAAGATGTCACTTGGAAAAAAAAAAATCTGTGCTTTAAGGGAAACAGAACTTTTGTCTACCTCAAGATGTACAACTTTTGTGACAAGAAGTATGGGTGTTATTTATATTTCTTGTATTTCCTCTAGAAAGAAAATGGTGCTATGGGGTTTAAGTTGTGTTACAGTCCTGTTTTTACCTTGTGTTAATTTTTATATATTCCTTTTGATTATAATGTGCATATTTGTGTTGTCCAGAGTTGCACAAGTGTCTGCTTTGCTGTGTTCTTGTCAGTCAATAAATACCTGTTGTTTTTTAAGAATGTTCATTTCTGCCTTTCAGGGAACACCCCTGGGAAATACCTTTGAATAACCCCATTCCTCCAGTCACGGTGATGTTATTCCTGTAGTTCTGCTTTTTGCACACCCTGTGCAGGAGATAACTGGGAATGCCCATTCTTGGCCACCCAGCTGTAAGGGCTGCCCAGGCGAGCTGAGCTGGGATGTTTTTGCCTTGAGGAAATGTGACTCTGGTGAGGCAAACCTCATCCAGGACATGTCAGTGGCACCTTCCCTGGGGCAACAAAACAAACGATGCTCCTTCACCTGTGCCTCTGTGCCACATGTTTGGGTGTGGCAGCTTGTGCAGCTTGGGAACTGGGCAGATGGAACTGGGGCAGATGTTGCTGAGCCTCAGAGACATGACTGCAAGGTGCCCTGTTGTCCTGGTTTCAGGCAGATTTGGGAGAAAACCTCCTATGAGGCCCTCCCCTCCCCTCCCCTCCCCCAACTGGTTCGGGAAAAGGCTTCCTCAGAGAGAAGTGGAAAAACCCTGTATATTAAACAGGCAAAGCACTCCCAGCACAATACCCGATGACAAGAACTTCGTGCCGCTCTGGAGAGATGACAAACTTAGAGAAAAAAGGCCTCCCCTTGAAGATAGTCACTGTGTTCTGTTGCTCTGTTCCTCTGGTGCTGGGAGAAAAAGGAGTTCCTGCACAGGGCTGGTCTTGGTGGGATGGGTCCCAGGTGGAGGCCCCCCGGTGCTTCCCCCAGGTCCTCAGTCCAGAGAGATTGGAACAGTTCCAAGGAGAGGGAAAAAAAAGGGAAAAAAAAGAAAATAAGGGGGAAGAAAAAGTCTTCAGCTATCTACAAGATCTACAGCTAACTGAGCTACTACTAACTAACTGCCAGAAAAAAAAAGCAGAGCTTCTCTCCATCTTGCCATGTTCTAACTCCCCCACTTCCAAGGCCGCTCTGAGGAGCAGAGTTTTCCTGGGGAAAAACAAACTGCGCTTCCCCTCCCCTTTGCACCCAACAGACAACTGGGGATACACACATCATAATGCCACCCTAGCACACCTGTGCTTGGCAGGCTCTCCCTGGGGAGGCTGTCTCAGGGAAGCTGTGGAAGCCCAGCTCAGTCTTTGCATGCAGGGGTGAAGGACTCGTGCTGCAGTGGCTGCCAGACCAGTGGCTCTCCAGTGTCAGTGCCAATCCAGTGGCTCCTTGCTCTTCATCTTGGGCACACAGGAGCTGCTGGCTCAGGCAGTGGCTGAGAATGGCTTCACCAGGTGGTCCCAAACAGCTCCTCCTGACCCTGGTTTGCCACCAGGCCACCATGGCACGGTGACATCTCCTCACATTGTGGTGCTCAACACCACCACAAGGTCAGAGGAAGGGCCTTGGCCATGGCAGTGTCCGATGCCCAGGCCAAGCTCAGTGTGGTTAAGGGCACATCCAGGGCCAGTGTGTGCCCAGGCCCAGAGCTGCCAATCGTGGCTACAGAGCCACTTCACCTGTGGTTTTCCTTCTGGTTGGGATTCTGTTACTCGGCCCCTCTTTCCCCAGCACTAGCTGAATGCTCTGCACAGAATTTCACTTCTGGACTGTCAGAAGGGTGTTGCCAGCCCTAAATGTCAGCATGTGGCTGTCCAGCTCTTTGACCTGTCCTGAGTGAAAGTGTGTCAGGAATACCCCCCAGAGGGGTTGGGTTCTCCTGGGTAAAGCATCCCAGTGCACTGGGGATGATCAATATTTCAAAGCACTCACAGGCGCTCTCCCAGCCCTCTTCCCACACTGAATCTTCAGGCTCTACTCTACCCTTCCCTGTTGTTTTCTAAGGTCTGCCTGGCTTGTCCCCCAGAGTAGTGCAGTTCATGGGTAATCTGTTTCCCTGGAAAGCTGAAGCAGCAGTAGAACTCTCTGGACAGGCTAAAGTGGGTCAGTGGCATTTTCTTGGGGACTGCATGAAGCCAAGGGGAGCAGACCTCACATTGTGTGTCTGTCACAGGCACCAGCACAGCTCGGGCTTGGGTCACCCTGGGGTCCCCAGGAATGTCCCTTCTCCCCCAAACCAGCACTACTGAAATGGGGTCACCACCATCCCTGGAGGTTCAGGGAAGGCACACATGTCCCAGGTATCAGCCTCTTCAACTGCTTCATGGATGAGCTTTGGGCTTATTTTGTATCCTCAATTATCCCCAGTTAATGCTTCTCCTGCCCCAGTGTGGTACCCAAAATCTCCTGGGTGGATGAAGGGTGCTGGCTCGAGTGATTTTTTGGGACAGACAGTGCCAGGGTGCATTAGGAATCCCACCCAGCCTGGCTGTGCTGCCCTGGGAAGCAGCAGTGGCTCCAGGCTCTCCTGGGCACTCAGGGCACACCACAAGGCCAACACAAGCTGGGTTTTAGAGGGAAGAGGTGCTGAGGGAAGACCACTTTGCTGTCTTCCGTCTTTTGCTTCTCTGCTGGGGCCCAACTGCCCCAGTGTCACCTCCAGCACAACCTTCCAGGCTGTTTTTGCCTCCCAGCTCTTCCAGGGCACCAACAGGCAGCAAGGCTTTAGGTCCAAAGATGAAAGAGAAATGTCAGGTCTTCGTCTGAGAGGGAAGGGTCCTGGAAGGACAGGTGGGGAACTGGGTGACAGAACACGGGGAGGTGTCCCAGCCTTCCTCAGCAGAGTCACAACTCAGAGCCTGGGCACACAAGGGGCCAGCCCAGCCTTAGCAAGGGGATAGCTTTCCTGAGATCATCTGTTCCTGGGAGAATGGTGGTGTGAGGAATTTGTTTTCTTCATGGCATTGAGTGGAGGGGTTGTGTGAGCGCTGGGTGAGTGCAGTGAAACCTCCTCGTGCTGCTTGTTACTGTCACAGTGGGATTAAAATGTCATGGGAAAGAGCTCCTGCCAAAGCAGGCCAGTGGGATCCCTGCTCATTTGTGCGGCCATGCTGAAAATCCCTGCCCTTGCTGGGTGCAGGAAATCAGGGTCGGGTTCTGTGTTTTGGGAGATGTGCTGTGTTGGGGCAGACATGCTGTGGCAGCTCCCAGCCATTCCTGCTGTCTCTTCCCCGGGCAGTGGGAACTCCAGGGAGCTCTTTGAAGTCACAGGAGAGCAGGACCCTGGACACAAAAAGGCTTTTAAGGTTCCTTCCAACCAAAACATTTTTGTGATTCTGTGAGAAAACACAAGTTAGTTTGCAAGTCACACCTTAAATATAGGAAATGCTGGAAATATCTTTTATTGACACATCAGTGTCTTCCCAGCCAGGTTCCTTCTCTAAGCAGCATCATGGATTATCAAAGTACCATTGCTTTGGGAGCAAGCAGCTCAATGGAAACATTTAAAAAACAGTACAAATCACAATCCTGTTTCATGTCATCACTGTGGGGCTCTGGCAATTCCCAGTCAAGCAATTTTCCCCTCTCCTCCACAACTGAATCTAAATTATTGTGTAAATCCAAAACTCCCTACAGAGACAGCAGCAAAGAGTGAGCTGTG
The DNA here is from genome assembly GCA_910950805.1 of Acrocephalus scirpaceus scirpaceus. NCBI lineage: Eukaryota > Metazoa > Chordata > Aves > Passeriformes > Sylviidae > Acrocephalus > Acrocephalus scirpaceus. Next base: position 1,842,691 of record OU383798.1, read on the forward strand.
TGTCCATCACATGGCCTCACCACTGTCCCCATTCTCCACCTGGCTGCTGTAACACCAGCTGAGGTTGTTGGCTCTGACATGTGGGGTGATGGCTGGCTGAGATCCCTGTGCCCACCCTGTGCTCCCTGTACTGCTCCTGCAAAGCCCTTTCTGTGTCCTGGTTTGTGCTGTGGCAAAGCCAGGACCCAGGACATGTCCCTGACCCTGTGTCTGTGTGCTCAGGCTCCACTTTTCTCAAACTGACCCTTTCAGTGGCTTCCAGCCTAACCTTGGGTGCCTCAAGCTGCAAATCTGAGTGAGCCCAGGAAAAGAAGGAGGCACCTCCCAGGCAGGGCAGGTTTAGGACAAATGAACTCCACTCCACTTTTTCCCAGCTTATACAAGTTTTAAATCCCACAGCCGTGCCTGGGACAGTGGCCTCTGCAACCTGTGCTGTGTTTGCTAATGCCTTTCTTCTGCACTTGTCTGAAAGGCTTTGGGTAAAAGTTTCTGCCAGGCCTCATTTCTGAAATGCACAAAACCTTCTGCCAGCTTTGCTGGGCCTGGCCTGGCTCTGACTTCCAGCCTTTTCCCAAGGTTTTGATAGAAACCTGGGATGTGAGTTAGGAGAGATCACCTCTGCCAGCTCCCAGCCAAACAATCCATTCCTATCAGCATCCCCTGTGACACAGCAATTTGAAATATTAATGGCTATAGATATCTTGGCAGCCACACGAGACAGAAACTACCCATCAAAATATAAATTGCTGAAATCTTTGTATACCTTTTGTCCATGGATAGAGGCACATCCCAAGTTTTCTGTACTTACTGACAATCCTTATTTCCTAGTAAGATATTTTCCCACTGCAATTAAATTTCTCTGCTCTTTTTTAACCCAGGGTTATGAATGTCTTCCAGAGGATTTTGGAGATTCTTCTCCTTTTTGTCTTGGTTAGTAAATATCAGGTCTGCAGAATCTCATGCCTCAGATCTACCAGATTTTGATGATGTTGTCAATATCTGTTGGTGAAACATTTTGGATGCAGAAATAACTCCCAAGACTCCATGGGAGAAGTCCCAAATGGCACATTACAAGTGCTCAGCTGCTGGCCCTCTTTAGAACCCTGGCAGAGCCCTTGCAGATATTCTACCCACAGGGATGCTGTTAGCTGAATGTACAACACAGCCCTTAGATTTTGTCACCTTTGCTCTATCTGCTGCCAACCCTTTCCTACAGCCCTACAAGCAGCAGGGAATGGATTTTGGCTGTTGGATCCCAGGCCCAGCATGTGCTGAGCCAGAAGATGTTTGCTGCAGCACCAGGTCAGTGTCATGTGCAGGGGAATGAGACTTCTCACATTTTCCACTGCTTTGCACCCCAACAGACCTGTGCTTATGTAGAGAAATTGTAGATGGCTGTGCAAAACTCTGCTGAGCAGCTCTGCTGTGTCGCCCCCATCCCACCCCACATCCCCCCAGCTTCATCCACTGCTCCAGGTGTTTCCTCTGCAGTTTTCCTGGTCTCCATCCGACCCTGGTAGGTCTGGAGACAACTTCATGGATGGGCAGGATGGAGAATTGGGGCAGGACAACCCTATGCTGCTGGAGTGTCTCCATAAGGTCTTGGATTCAGCTCTTGCCCATTAAATCAGTTATTCTGAGTCACCTGCTGGCCCTCAGAAGGCTCTGCCATGGATCTGATCCTGCCTGATCCTGTTGTAGAGACACAAATCCATGCCCCAGTGTTGCCTCAATTCTGCCTTCTCCTTGCCTGCAGCCTGGCCTGATTTGGCTTTCCTCCAACGTCCTTTGCCTCCCTTTGTTTTTTATCCAGTTTCTCTTCCCTCCCCCACCCTCGACTCAACCCAAATTCTTTATCTTTCCCTCTGTGCTGTTCTTGCCAAAACCGACCTGCCTCTTCCATTTCTCCATCCCCTCTTGCTTTTAGCAGGGAAGTTATTCATGGCATTGCACTGCCCCAGGCAAACTCCAGCACAAAAATACCTTGGGAGCACGGGGGCATGGCTGGGGTGAGCAGGGCAGGCAGGGCCGCAGCCAGATCTCACACACAGGCAGCTGGAAAAAGGCCTTGTGTGGAAAGAGGGAGCTGTTGGGGATCTCCCAGCTCCTGGTGTGGCCACAGCTATGGTGGCCACATCTGCAGGGCCCTTCTCTCCAGGTTTTGGGAGTTGTGCTTGTCCTGAGAAGAGCTGTCAGCTGGGTTGGTGTCAATACTCACAGAGTCACTCCTGTTCCCATCAGTCACCTGGTGTCAGAACTGGGAAATGGAAACAGGCACTTGTCCCCTTTGAGTATCTCACCTGCAGTCCAAAATCAAGCTTGCTTTGGTTTTCCTCTCTTTCAGTTCTGGGACAAGTTCTCCTGGTGCTTAATCCACTCCCTGAATTCTGCACATCTAGAGAGGAAGAGGAAACAGAGAAAAAGAAAAAGAGCAGCAGGTTCTTCTTGGCTAAGGAACAGTAGCATCACCCAGCTAAGGAGACAACAGATCCACAGGGAGAGCAGGAGCCAGGACACAAGTGCAGGTGAGGTGGGAAACCCTTTCCCAACCATGTTTCCCAGGACCGGCTTGCCTGTTTCCCTGGACAAGCCCAACAGCATGGAAGACAGGGAAATAAAGATCAGTAGCTTGTACTATCTAGGTTGTGACTTTTGTGTTACTGACTTGGGAGAGGGGGAGAAAGATCCCCTCCCTGCTATCAAAAACCACCCTGAGGTCACCTGAAACCAGCACATTTTACTTGTTTTAAAAAAATCTCCTTAAGCGCATTTCCCGCCCCGGTGCCGAGCTGCTCCCCGCCAGTGCCCAGGGGCTCCGGGAGCCCGTGCAGGTGCTGGGAGGACGGAGGGCTCTGCTCCCACCCCGGCCCTGGGAGGGATGGGGGGGTTGCTGGAGGGGGTGACACACGTCAGGAGCCAGAGCTGCCAGCATCAGGTCTCACATTTCGGCTCTGGAGGGAGCTGGGTCAGGTTTGAACAGGAGGTTTAGTCTGGGGCTCGTAGCCCAAGGTCAAATGAGATTTCTGTGAGACAGACAGTGACATGTCCCACTGCGCTGCTTTTACAGAGATAACCCAATGCCCTCCCCGAGCCTCAGCCCCCAGCACCCAAGCAGAGCAGGATGGGCCACCCTCATGTCCTCTGTGGCAAAACTACAATGTCACCTCCCCAGCTCTGCCATTGATGTGTTTGTGACTGTGGGCAGCTCCTCCAGACCCTGCTCTGTTTTGGGCAGGACAGCACAAAGATGCCCGAGCTCATAGGAAGCCTCCAGATGGTCACATAACACAGACATCAATTGCCTTTAGCATTCGTAAGTGGGGGCATGTGCATTCCTGTGGAAGTTTTGGAGGATAAGTCTGAATTCCAGCTGAAGGAGTGATGTTGTCCCAGTCTGCATCTGTGTGCAGGTGGAATTCAGTTTGGCCTAAAAGCACCCTGGGGCTTGGGAAGAGTAATGAACACTGTAGGAGCACTTGATCCTGGCCTGTCTACCATTGCCATGATTTCAGTAAGAATTCCTGTAAACCTCCAAAAAGCTCAACTTCAGAAGGGATTCTGAAGGGAAAGAGGACCACCCTCATTGCCTCCCCCATCAGCTGCCACTGTGCTCTGGGCCAGCACCTCAGCCTGTGAACAAGGCACAACTTTCCAACCTCATCTCCCCTGGAAGTTTTACTCTGGCTGGTCTGGCTTGGCTGCAGTGTCCACCATGTGATACCCTTATGATCCTGAGAAGGTACAGCCTGTCACACAGTCACTTACAGACTGCCCAGGCTACCACCCTGACTGTATTGCTCTTCCCAAGGGATGAACGTGGTCATTTAAAAAGCAATCAAGTGTAAGAAAAGAAAAAAAGATATTCTAAAGCCTGAAACCAAAGAAGTTTGTAGTGACTGGAAGCAGTTCCTTAATTCTCCTGTACTTCATTTGCTGCTTCTTTGATGTGAAGAGAAGTAAATGTAGAGTGACTCGTTTCTCAATTGAAATAATTCTCTGCAAATAAATGGAAATAGAATAACTTGTAAGCCTTTTCTGAGGCCAGAGTTACAGACCAGTGATGTGAAGGTACAATTGCCTTCATCTGCAACACCCAGCTCCTTCCTGTCCCTTTGGGTTCCACCCAAGATCTCCTGTATTTTTGTACTGACTGGGCTAAATAATTTGCTGCTGTGAAGTTAAAAGGAGAAGCCTGGGAAGCTTGGGGTCATTAGCAATGATGTTTAACAAACCTTGGGTTACTGGAGAGGTGGGGAGGAGGGGAAAAGGTCCTGTGGAATCATAGCCTGGTTTCACTGATGCCCAGGAGATGATTGAAAAGCTGACAGGAGATAGAATATAAATCTGTGTAGCCTCAGTTGCAAACTGCTACTTCACATCGTCCATTCCCTGTTAGAATAAACAGATCTTGGAAGTCTCTTTCTCGCAGGTCTGCTATTTATCTCCCTCTTTGACCAATTCAGAAGGATATGCTGCTTTTTTCTAGGTATGAAGGATACTTTCTGTCATTCATTTGGTGAAGTGACAGCATATATTCTGTTTTAAAAATCCAACATAAAGTTTGCCCATTATGAATCAATATAAATGAAACTGATAAACGGATTGCAAGGGAATTTTTCTCTAATAGGGACATTCATGGCAGGGTTTGTCCTTACTGGTGATGGGACTGGTGTCAATTATTATCAGCAAAAATTGCAGAAGACCCAAATAATCGTGTGTAATTAAAGTTTAATTAAAACCAGAAGCTAATTTTAAAGAAGGCTTTGGATTACATCACGACCAAATTATTTAAATGTCATGGTTGAGGACCGTCCATGTCATGCCAGCACCCTGCAGACCCTTCAGTATGAGCTTCCTCACCAGGTCCCCAGCAAACACCTCTTGAATGCAACTCCCTTATTTCTCCATCACCTGTAACAAGTATTTAGGAGTGCTTGGGCATGGGGAGTGTGGAGGCTGAGTCCATGTCCTGCTGCAGTGCTGCAGTGTTGCAGTGTTTATCCCCTTCCCAGCTGTGGGTTCAGCACAGCTCAGCCACCTCCCACATGGATCATGACCCAGTCAGTGATGGCACAACCTGCACCCAGACCCTAAACCTGCACCCGGGAGAGCACTGAGCACTGCCAGGAAAAGGGCCCTGTGCTGGTAAAAATCCCACTAAGACATTCTGAAGAGAGTGCCTGCCCCCCTTTTCCCCCGGATCAAAGCGAGAGCACTCAGAGCAGGCTCTGAAGGAAAGCAGATGCTGGGACTGGGTGCACTTCAGCCCTGTGTGGTCTCCTATCTCTGTTCCTACCATTGCCTTTGGGGACTGCTGTGTGTCCTCTGGGTGAGAGGCTCTGCAGCCCATCCACAGTGCCCACAACTACCTGGGAGCCCCCTCCCACCAAGATGCCATTTCTTAGATCTCTGAGCAATCTGCTCTGCTCAACCTCTTCTTCCCCAATTAATAACATTGCTGTCAGGTTGGATTACAGCCCTCTGCCTTCTTTGTCTCAGATTAAAATACTTGTGGTTTCATATTCTGTCAGAAGAGATATATAAGAGAAGAGCTTTTCTCGAAGTGCAGATGATGATGGAAAAGGAATGTGTTGCTGCAAATTCCTGCAGGAGCCTTTATTGGATTCCTCAGGACATATTGAAAAGCAAAAACATAGGAAGGGAGTGAACAGTATGGGGGGAACAGGGAGCTCATAGGAACTGCACAATGTGGTATTGTGGGAGAGATAAGACAAGCCTGTGGCTTGAGCAGAGGTAACAGTGGAAGAGTTTCTACAGTTATCTAGGCAATTTCTGTCATTCCAGTTAGAGAAAAGAACCCCCACCCAACACCTAAAACAGAACTGAATGTCCTGCTAAAGTTGCTTTATGGAAATGCAAGCCCCTTGCCTCTCAGTGTCTGTGACAGGAAGAAATTTCCAGTGATGGGGTGACTGGACACGGGCACAGAAATCCTGAGTGACTTCTGCTGGAGGAACACACTCGCTTCTGCACTGACTGCACAGTCTCAGCTGCCACTACAACTCCTGCAGCTCAGAAATTAATTTCTAAAGGACATAAGACCCCAAACTTGTCTCAACTCAGAGCAGAAGCAATTGTAAATCACATATCTGGAGAAGCACTCATGCCATATTTATCTCATGGAATTTATACCTTCTGGCTTTCCTGTGGGAGACAATATAGATGTGGCATTAACTTTTTTAAAACCTCACTTTATGATTATTTAAAATATTATTTCTCAGTGTCTCAGACATATTTTCATGTGAAGTGTTGTCTTTCCACCTGGATCTGTGTTCCCTGTAAATGAGGGATGTTGTAACATTTGGGCTTGCTTTGCTAACTGAGATGACAATTGTTCTACTTCTCAGACTGAGATTTTGATATTGGAGTAGACTGAACACCTGTATTTTACAGAGCAAACCCACTCCTGATTTAAGTTGATATCTCTGTATTAATTTCGTTGCAGTCTTTATGCACTGGATATTAATTTCTAACTGGGAATTTGACAAGTTGGTAACTCTTTAAAGAAGTTTCAAAAAATTTAGAAGTGCTACATCTACCGAGGATGAAATATGAAATGTGGATTTGAGGCTGATAAAAACAATAGTGGGGCATAATAGCATTCTTCATTGTCCTTGGCAATACTGGGATGGATTAAAGCTCTCCTGCCAAAGCAGGACCTACCCAGAGGGAAATGGAGGCAGCCATGAACAGAATTCCCATTTCTGGGAAGAAGGGTAAACTGTGCCAATAAAATCAAGGTCCACAGCTAATATCAGACTTGATGATTGAGAATGATTTTTGATGTTCCACCCTTAGAGTGCATTTATTGAAAACAATTTCTTCTCAGTAGATAAACCAAAGTGCAGGGAATCCTTTTAAGCTAAAGCCCAGAGTGACTCAAACAAATGTCAGACCAGGCGAGAGATGGAAGAGATGGAAGAGAAAGTTGGGAGATTCTTGTGTGAACTGCACGGTTGGGAGAGATGGTCAGATAAAGGAGGATAAAATAAAGGACAAGCTGCGTCACCTGGACAAGCAGGTGGGGAGAAAAAGAGAATTCCTGTTTTGGGGAACAGCCTGGGGCCGTGGACAATGTGGACATCAAGGTGTCAGTCCTTCGATCTTCTCTCAGCTATGGCTGAGCCCCTGCCTTGCTCCTTTCCACTCCATTGTCTGCATTATCCCCATCCTGGAGGGAATCATGGAGCTGTGCTGGTTGTCCTACATCAGGCAGGTGGTTATATCACACCTACATTCAGCTCTTATCAAAGTGTCCCATGTGCCTTGAAAGGATCAGGACCTTGAGATAAAAACAGAGAGAAAAAACGTGATGTGAGTGGCTGTAGGTTTGAATATTTGACCTCAGTATTTAAGCAAAGGATTTTGATGGAATATGTCAGTGAAGAAGTGGGATTGGGCTAAAACTGATTTGTAGAAAGACAGTTGTGATAGGCCAATCAAAGTAGATAAAGCAACTGCTTTCCTAAAACCCCTGAATTCCAAATTAATTTGGAATGAATTTGACCTCGTGTCTTTTAACGTTAGAGGAAGAAGATCCTTTGGCTTCCATCACTTAGAGGTTCAGAAGGGAATTCTTTGTTTGAGGATCCTAATGTTCAAATTCTCAGAACACCAGAACATGAGGGATGTTGCATGAAGATTCACAATGAAGTTTCATAATCAATCCCTTGTGATACCTTATCAGAGGTAACCTTTGTTTTTCTACCCTACTTCAGACACTCAGGTAAGAAGATCTGTATATCCACTTGCTTCCCCCACAGTCACCAGGTAAGAGGGGTAACAAAACCCTCGCCCTGGAGCTGAGCAGTTTTGGTGGCATCTCTTCTTGAAAAATCCATGTCAGCTGCATCTTTAAATAATGTGTAAATAGCCTCAAGCTGGGAGGCATTGCCAAGACAGAAGCAATAGTGATGTCCTGGGGCTCTCCATGTCCCTGACATTGTGTAATAGCAAAGAGCTGTAATTGAGGAGTGGAGGATGGGATGATGCAGGTTTACAAACTCCTAAAAGCCCATTCCTCTGCCAATTTGGAGTCTGTCTCTGGAAAGCATCAGGGGAGAAGAAGATCTTATGAGTACAACCAGCTACTGAACAGATCATGCTGCAGCCATGACATGCAGAAGGGAGATATTCAGAGGGTGGGAAGAGTAGGGAAGGAGAAAGAAGAGAGGAACCACTCAAAAGTAAAAGGTTTGTTACAGTCAGATCCCTTCAGTCTGGTGGTGGCTTGTGGTTATTAAGTTTGGCATCCTTATGGTGGGACTGAGGAGGGTAATTTCTTGTGTTCTCTGGTACAAGGAGAGGGCTATAACCCTGAAGGAAGTTTTCTGAACATACTGCAGATAAATATTTTCAATCCAGCATGCCTGACCCTTGGTAATTTCTCTGGGTGTTGCTGGGTGACAAATAAGGGCCCAGGCATCACCAACCACTCTTTTTACTTGGAGGAGGAACACAGGAGCAGGTGTGACATTGATCTGACCAGGACCGAGTGTGGAGAACCCCAAGATTACTGAGTAAATCAGAGGCTGTGCCCTGCATATCCTCAGGGGCTCAGTCATTGCCCTGGGATGGGCACTCACCCGGTAGGACGTGTCCTCTCCTGGGTCTGACACCTGCTGGAAAGGTCCCCCTCCCCATGCCAGGCCTGTCTGCCTGAGGCAGCTTTGGGCAGGACCATTTCCAGGTATTCATTTCTGTTTAAGTAGCCAATTAATTCATTCAGGTGTTACTGGCCTGAGTGCTCCCGTGCACTTCAGTAAATTTCTCACAACAAAGTCCTTGTTCCTCCAGGCTCCTGCACTGGTATTTAGAATGATATTTTCATTTGGGGAATTTCTTCCTGCCATGTTATGCTCATATCACAACTGAGGCGTGATCCCTACCCAGAGTAGTACCCCCAGATGGATCCTGGGTAGAACCTGCACAAAACACATTCTCAGTGTTGCTTAACCAGTTGCTTTCTCTCAGAGAAATCATTTTCCTTTGGGAAACTCGTCTTTAACTTATGTAGGATGTAATTTTAAAATATAAATTATCTAATATTATAAATAATAATTGTTTATTATTATTAAACTATTCTTTTCAATTATCTAAGGATGAAATAAAAAAAGAGTAAACTTTTTCCCTGTTGGTGCTCAGCCCATGGGACATGACTGCAGTTATCCAGTTATCTTTAAGCTCCCTCATCTCTTCATTTTCTTTCTACTTCCTTCTTCTACAGTTGGGTTCTCAAGCCCTTCTCTTGTTGTCCCAAATGTTCCTTTTATTCACTAGTAAGAGAGAAGTTCCCTTATTTCATGTGTTGGCCACAACATTTGTTACTTTTGCTGTTTTCTGTTGCCTTATCTGATCTGAGTTCTCTCACTGTCCTTGTCTACTTCACCTTTTGTCACGTATAATGATGCTTGACCCTAGATCTTGGGTTTCTCCAATTTTGGAGAAGTTCCTCTTTGGTGGGGCCATGCCTCTCCTGATCTTTTTCCTTCCCTGTGTGTATTTCCATTCCAGCACCACAGCTGACTGCAGATAGCAGGGCTTGGGTAGTGCAGTTGTCTGCAGGAATCTCTGAGGTGGTGTGTCTGCCAGGGGCTGCAGACCTGAGATTGAGATCCACCGCATTTATTGTGGTTTGACTGCCAGAACTGAAATTCACTCCCAAAATCTCCAAGAGGCTGCTCTCCACCATGTTGATCCATCAGAAAATCTTGTCCTGTAGACAGAACAGCTGTGCCGTTCCCTTTGGCACGGGTTGGGCAGCACAGGGACAGCAGAACACAGGGAACAACCGCAGGGGCTGCGTGCAGGGCACACTCCTTCATCCCTCCCCCATCCCTTACTCCACCAGACACCTCAGAACAGCCCAACTGAGAGTCAGGGCAGCAGGAACAGGTAGGACGGGTCTGCGGTGCCTGTGGCTTTTCCGTGTGCCTGCACCCAGCAGAGTGAGAGGCACTGCAGGCCCCTCCATGGGGAGCACTAATGATTCCTCCTGCCCGGAGGACACGGCCGGGATCGATGGAGGGTCAGCAGCATTTCCCAGTGCCCAGCACAGCCCAGGGGTCAGCAGCTAATCATCACTGCTATCTCGCTGTGCTGTCCAGCCCAGGGCGACTGGAGGTGCATTAAAGATTAAACAAGAGCTGGGGGGTCTAGGGAGTGTGTTGGAATCATTCCAGGGTGGGTGGGCAGTGGTTGGCCCAAGCAAGTGGATTTCTGCTGCAGCGGCCCCGACTTTAGATCTTTCAGCCGAACAAACTGGCGGCATCTCTGTTGAGACAAAAAATGCCTCTAGCTAAAATTCCACTATCTGACCTCAGAAGGGCTCCAGCTGCTTCTGCCACCAACGGAGCAGCTCGAAGAAGAGTTTTGCAGAGGTTGGCTACGTTGAAAGAGAAGCCCATTTCTTCAGAGGGCCTGGCAGGACAGAGCCTTCATCTTCCTCACTCCTCCTTCAGCCTAAGAGCTCACACAGTGTGGCAGAGCGTTGGCTATTGGCCCATGAGTGCCTATCACCTGCCAGCACCAGGCCATGGAGATTTACTGTAGGACCTGGATACCTCTTCCAAGGTGGGAGGATTAAATGGTCCCCTTGCTTGCCATGGTCATCCCCAATGTCGCCAGCCTCTAAAATCAGTACATTGTAACTCTGCTCCTCACTGGAATACAAATATTTTCACAGGATTAGGAAAACACTTTCCATTTGGGGTGTGCTTAGTGGGATGGGCTCACCCCATGGCTCTGAATATGTTGGAGTCAGTCTCGAAGAGGATTCAGGCAGGCAGTTCCCACACCTTCCTCCTCTGCAGGGCTATCAGTGCGCTGTCTGTTAATGTCCAGCATTAATGTGTCTGTTCTAACTCCTGTGACCATAGGACCATGTTCATATCTGGCTTTGGGTGCCCACAAATTGTCCCCACTATCTGAGCCTTCAGAGCCTGACCGGAGGGTGGCAGGGAAATGGTGTGTCTGGCACTTTGGACGCTGTCTGGAGCTGTGTGGTCTGAGGAAGTGGTGCTGGCTGACTGGCATTGCTGCACATCCCACCCTTCAGTTTGCCCAGATCCACAGGTCTCCAATGAGCCTCAAGTTCACAGGCATTTTGGGACAATTAGAAAGAGAAGAGCAGAGGACAAGATTCATCCAGAGTACAGTGCTAGATCAGAGTTACAGCCATGGAGTAAAGGTGGCACTCCCCATTCCTTCTGGCAAGAACTTCAAGGATAATCCATTTCAAGACTTGCCATTTAGTCAGGGATCCTTCATAAGGAGTCCTGACATGAAGCAGGGCAGGTTTAGATTGGATCTCAGGGAGAGGTTCTTCCCCCAGAGGGTGCTGGGCACTGCCCAGGCTCCCCAGGGAATGGTCCTGGCCCTGAGGCTGCCAGAGCTGCAGGAGTGTTTGGACAGCACTGCCAGGGATGCCCAGGGTGGGATTGCTGGGGTGTCTGTGCAGGGCCAGGGATGCCCAGGGTGGTGTTGTTGGGGTGCCTGTGCAGGAGAGGAGTTGTACTGGATGATCCCTCTGGGTCCTGTCCAACTCAGGGCATTCTGTGTTTCAGTGATGGTATGACATGGTGAGGGCTCCTTGTCAGAGCTTCCGCAGCTCATTCAATGGCCCCACCTGAACTCTGGGCTCCCTTTCTGGCCGATGGAAGAATCAGGCCCACAAAAGAGGAACACTTTCTAAGAAGAGCCATGTGAGGTGCCCTGAGCCTTTTTCCTTCTCTGAGCGTGAGCAGAGCCCAGGGTCACTGGCTGATCCTCGACTTCCCAGCTCCAGAACGGAGCTGAATCCCATCCACACAGTGTCAGGCCCTGGACATTCACCTGCACCCTCCCCTTGCTACAGGGAGTGATGTTTTCAGTGGCAAAAATGACATTATTTGAAACAATTTTTAACTCTGCTGATCATCTAGGATTGCTTTTGATCATGAAAATTTTTACTCTTCATCTGGGCTGATTGTAAAGCTTCCTCTCAACAGGCTCCCACCCGAGTTTGCCAGAAAAGCTGCTCAGAACATGAGCTGCCGTTGTTATTTTTATCAACTGAGCATTATGTATTTTGTGTGATACATGGGAAGTGTTATTCATTTACTGGAATTATCCTTTTATCAAGTCAGTTTCCTATTGCATTTCACCCTTCAGTGCACTGGCAGTTCATTCTTTTAACAAGGCTGTTTCTATTCTTGAAAGTATATTTAAGAGGTTTTGTAATTTCACTGTGAGATACAGAGCATTTCCTTTTCTTTTAAGGAATGTGTTCCAAGCATCCTTAAATCAGGGGGAACTTGGAGCAACAGTGAACAAATGTATCAAGAAATTAAAAGATAACAACCTCATGAAAACTTTCCCTAAATTAATCTTTGAAAAAAATCTGCCATTGTATGTTAATTTTAAGCCATTTTTACTTGTCAGATTTTGTTTTCTGCTTCCTGTTGCAGACTTTGTTTCCCCCAGTCCTGACTTGTGCTGGAAATCTGCCTGTGGATCTTTTTGTAAACGCCTGGTGAGATTTGTGAGGGGCTCAAGCAATGGTGACTGAACTGTGGAATGTGTGATTTGGGGTTTTCAGTCACTCGCAATTCCAAATCCAGCATTTTTGAGGAATTGTCCACAAAGCAGGACACTGTGGGGTGATGGATCAGGCAACAGGCAATGGTAGGGCAAAGAAGTGAGGCTGAATTCTGTCTCTCTGGGGTCACAGGCCATGGGACCAGCACTGAAACCATGAGCCAAGTCAGGACAGGAACTGGGAAGGGATTTGAAAGCCAAGAGAGAAACCACAAACTGTCTTGGCACTTCCCATTAGGTCATTGTGAATTAGTGCAGAAATGCCCCTGCAGTGGGTGCCCATTAATCAGTGAGAAGGAGTTGCAGAAAGGGCAGAGCTGTGTTCAGTACAACCCTGAGCCCTCAGAAGCTCCACTGGCTCTGTTGGGACCCACTGAGAGGGCTCAGAATTAAGATGTGGAAGGGCCACACATGTGGAATGATTCCTCCATCAAATTTGCACCCAGCTTTTCCATAGGGGCCCTTTTTGATTCTGGGCTCATCCTGCTCAATCACAAATTGTCATTTGAATAATTATTTTTTTCATGTTCAATTCAAAAAATTCCTCCAAGACTCCATCACTCAGAGGTCTGGATGGGGGAGTCAGTTGTGTGGGCCAAGGCTTACCATGGACAATTTGAACAGTTAAATTTATCTTCATGGAGATAAGATAAAGGTAAGAGGATCTTTTTTAACCTAAGATTTTATGATGGATCGCCATGGTGGAGAGCAGCCTCTTGGAGATTTTGGGAGTGAACTTCAGTTCTGGCAGTCAAACCATAATAAATGCTGTGGATCTCAATGTATGTATTTTTTGAAGTCCGTCTTGGACCATGTCTGAGTTACCCAAACCTCCTCAAACACTGCAGAAAACACTCCTCAATCACAGAAGCAGAAGCAAGAAAGCTTGCTTTAGAGCATTTGAACCCACAAGTAAAACTTGCACTTGAAATAAAACCTGGTTTGCCACATAGAGGAATGCAATTATAAAAAAATTCAGCTAGAACTCAGCTAAGAATTCAATCTGTGGCATTCTTTAATTAACCCAATAAACCTAAGACAATTATTCTGCATGGGATGATGAGATAAATTTTTCTCCCAAGGACTAAAACCAACTTGTACATGTGCTTGTCAGAATAAGTTTTCTGAGTTAACCAAGCAGACAAGAACCTAACAGTTACCTTGGACTAAAAGGACACCTACATTCATCTCAGGGATGACTATGTGAGCAGGGCAAGCAGGTAGGAGACTTCCACAGGTTGATCTTCCACTTTCCAGAACTTCCAGTTGAGAGGCTCAAGGAGGAAAACATTTCTGGAGTAACTGAAGCTTTGTCATTTAAGAGTGAAAATAGATCACAACGATCAGGCATGGGCAGGTGGGGTAAGACCTCCTGTGAAAGTTGATGTTAAGGACTGAATTATTCACTGGTGGTGGTCAGGGTGGCTGTGGAGAAGGGCAGGTGGAGATGGTTTGTGGCAAGTTGTTCTGCACTTGCAGAAGCAGAGCAGGAGGTCAGCCCTGGGTCACTGGGGTTGTGTCACCAGCCAGACTTTGGGTGAGACTGAAGGGTTGGATCAGGGCAGCCACAACAGGGCGAGTGATCAACTTCATTCTTGAGGTGGCAGCTGCCAGAGCAGCTCCTCATCCTGAACCTCCAGCACAGTGAGATACCTCACCAGAAGTGTCCCACAACAGAGGGATTGTCCTCCCTGGAAACAACCACATGAAAATGGGGAGAGACTGATGGTATGAGCACAGAGACTTCACTCAGTGAAGCTCTCATTGTTAATTCATCAGGACTGTAACCACTCCCCAGATGGGACAGGGCTGTGCAGAGGGCACTAGGGTGTACCCCACAAGCAGACACTGTGGGGCGTGGTTCACACCACGGGGATTGACAGTCCTTCTGTGTGGGTGTTTCTGGAGGGATGAGGTCCTGCCACCAGGGACAGGTCTCTGCTGACACCTGGGGCCCTGTTCCTTTCTCAATTACATGCTCACTGCATTTACGGAGGCACCAAACTCACAGCTCCTCCTGGTTTCAGCTGGGATGGATTTGATTCTCCTCTTAGTGCTGTGTCTGGGTTTAGTGTGAGAGTAATGTTGATTACACTCTGATGTTCTAGCTGCTCCTGAGCAGTGCTTACCCCAAATCAAAGCCTTTTCTCCTTGCCAGGCTCTGCCAGCAAGGAGGTGCTTAAGAAACTGGGAAGGAGCAGAGCTGGGACAGGTGACCTGAACTGGCCAAAGGGATAATCCACACTACAGAATGTGATTTCCAGGATACAAACTGGGGAAGCTGCCCAGGAGCTGATGCTTGCTGTGGGTGATGGGCTGGGCAGTGGGTAGTGGGTGATGAGTAATTGTGTTGTGCATCACTGGTTTTTCTGGGGTTTTATTCCTTTGCCCTATTATTATTATTATTATTATTATTATTATTATTATTATTATCATCATCATCATCATCATCATCATCATCATCATCATTTATTTTGTTTCAATTATTAATCTGTTTTTATCTCAACCCCTGAGTTTTTTCTATTTTCTTTTTTCTATTTTCTTTTTTCTATTCTCTTCTCCACTGGGGGTGTGTGGGGCGAGTGAGAGGCTCTGGGGTATTGTTTTGCTGTCTGGGGTTAAAGCACAACACGGGTACCTCCTGTTACATAAATGTCCGGGCACTTCTTTGACTGGTTTAATTCTCTAATCAGCTTGCTCCTGTCACCTTCCTTAGGGATTTCAGCTGGGCAGAGCCAGGGACACAGCACTGAGCTAAAAGGATCTTGGGCTTGATTGAGATTTGACAATCCTGTGTCCTCGTGTCTAAACCAGGAGGGCTCTGTACACCCTGTGCATCTCTCAGCTATATTTAGGTGTAATGTACAGACTTTGTGTAATTCTGGGAAAAACCAGACAGCTGTCATGCTGCTCAGGATTGAATGGAATAGCTTTTAAAAACATCTAATTGTGATGTAGTTCAGCAAAGAAAAACAGTGACCAGATGAACTATATTCCACTGTGTCTAAATGAGGGTTAATGGCTTAGTTGGGAGTGAGAGTGAAAGGGAAGAGTCCTTCAACTGAATTGTATAAAAACATAAGAGTTAAAGAGAAAGTAGGTTCTTAGCAAGACAAATTGAAGCTCCCACATCTACATTTCAAAGCCTTCATTGTCCTAAGGCAAGACAAACAAAGTGGCATTTGCATATTCACTGACACTGGAGCAGTGTCCAAAGGCATCAGCCAAATAGAAGAAACTGAGAGAAGGGAGGTGAAATTACCATACAATGATTTCCCTCAAATTGAAAAATGAGATAGGAGGAGTAGGAGGGGAAGCTCCTAAGAGAATCCTTTGATGCTTGCTTTTTCTGAAAGGAAGGCGTACATGGGAGGTTGTGATTTACAACTGCAGTTCAGTGATAGCTAAATCTGACTTGAGGGCTCTCAGTGATCCAGACTCAGGGAGCTGAGCTGGAATAAACTTCTTGTGCCAGCTCAGGTTTGCTCAAATAGGGCTGATTGGTTAACTTTGTGCCAGCCTGTTTCATGTCAGATATGCCATCAGCGTGCAGAGAGAAGCAGAGTTTTGTTGGACCTTGCTCAGCCTGTCTGGGGGCCTTTCCATCAGCCTTTGGTGCTCTCCTCCCACCCATGGAACCTTCAAGTCGCTGCCTCCACACATCATCACCCGCCCCAGACATAGATCACACCCTTCTGTGTTCCTTTCCACTTTGCATATTCAACATCTTGTCATGGACCTTCCTTGTCCTTGTCATGGATCTTCGCATGGGCCTTGCCTGGCTTGGTGCTGCCACATCACCTCCACTGTCACAACAACACCCACCTCCCCACACTGTGTCCTCCCCAAGCCAGATTCCCACTCCCAGCCATGCTGAGTCTCACTGTGAGCAAAACATCCCTCATCCACCTCCTGCAGACAGGATTCTGCTCCCTGATGACATCTAGGCAGAGCCTCCTGTGGGGCCACACTGGAGAAGTTGTAGGAAACTGGTGGGAAAAGCCTATGGGAAGGACAAAGATGCTGGTGGCCCCTCATTACTGTCTATGTAACAAGGATCTTAGATAGAATTTGTGACGGGGTGGAGATCTTGCATGGAGAGTGTGTGGGAAACCTTTCAAGAGTGTTAACAAAGCTGCCGCCCATTCATGAAAGAATGGCAACCTGGGGAAGAGTGCACATCCATGGGAAAGCAACTCTCAAAGAAACTGAGCCACAGGAATCAAAACAGTGCTGGTGGAAAGAGACCCTTGGAAGTCTCCAGCCCAGCCTTCCCTGGAGCAGGATGAACCCAGGACCAGATCAGGATAACCAGAGCTTTGTACAACTGAATCCTGTAAATACTGGGGGATAAAGACTCTCTTGGCAATGGGCCCAAGGCTGCACCACCCTCCTGGACAGTGAATGTTTCCTAATGCCTAACTTGAACCTCCTAAGCTCCAGTTTGTGTTTGTTGACCTTTCCTATACTGTCTGGCATCAGTGACAAGAGTTTGGCTCTGTCATCCTTGTGTATTGGCCCTTCAAAAGGTCACAGGCTGCTCTAAGACATTCTGAGTCTCCTTTTGCCCAGCAGAAGAGGTGATGCCTTCCCTCCACTTCTCTGTCAAACCAGCCTCATCCTCCACTTCTCCTGGCAGACCATGTGCCCCAGGCTTTGACCATCTCAGTTGCCTTGCCTAGTCCCTCTCCAGTTTTTCCCCATTGTTTCTGAACGGGCAGCTCACAACTGAACACAGTGTTCCAGGGGCACTGAGCACTGACAAGAACTTCCTCCTGCTTTTAGCTGTTCTCCTCCACACAGACTTCGGCAGGCAGCTTGTCTTGTTTGCAGTGAGCAGCAGCTGCCAGCTCATTTTCACGCTGGCATCCTCCATCACCACCAGCCTTTGGCAGCAGGATTGCATCTCAGCCAGTCTGCTCCAGGTTCAGCTGAATTTTCTGCTTTTCCTGCCCAGATGTTCCCAGACTGCCACTGCCACTGTTAAGAATGATGATGCAAAAGCCTCTTTAGTTGTTCCCAGCCAGACGTGTTCTCCTGTTTCATCATTCTGCATGCACTGTGCAGTTCTCTGTGTGCTTTGCTGCTCCCAGGGCCTGTTCTAGGCTTGGAGACTGGGCTTCTGTTCCTGTCCAGGCTTTGGTCAGGGCTGTGCCACATCCCACTGCCTCCCACCACAGTGAGCAATTGCAGACTGAGAGCGCTGGGAGCTCTGCTGAGAGCTTTACTTGTCATACTTTTTCCCAGAAAAGCTCCTCTTTTCTTTTCCAAAACATGCACATCAATGCTTATGCACAAATGCAGGCATGGCCACACACAGAGACACACAGACACACGCACACATCTGCACACGTGTTTACACACGCGCACACCACACACCTGCACATGTGCAGCCACTCACATCCACACAGGCATGTATCACATCACAGGATGGTTTGGGTGGGAAGGGACCTCAAAGCTCATCAACTCCAACTGCCTGCCATGGCAGGGACACCTTCCACTGTCCCAGGCTGCTCCAAGCCCCATCCAACCTGGCTTTGGACACTTCTAGGGATCCAGGGCAGCCACAGCTTCTCTGGGCTCTCTGTGCCAGGGCCTGCCCACCCTCACAGGGAACAATTCCTTCCCAATATCCCATCTCTAACCCTGCTGTTGGTCAGTGGGAAGTCATTCCCCTTTATCCTGTCCTTGTCCCAAGTCCCTCTCCAGCTCTCTTGGAGCCCCTTTAGGCACTGGAAGGTGCTCTAAGGTCTCCTTGGATCCTTCTCTTCTCTGAAAAAACCACAAACCTGCTGTGAATTGTCCAGCATCAATGCCCAGAAGCAATGCCCATGGGATTCTTGGGACAGGGCATATTCTTATCCTGGTCATCTAATCACCATGCTACAGTTAATTTGGACCAGAGCCATGGCATCCAGCCCCTGGGGTTCCCTGAACAGCAGAGGTGTCAGGGCAGTGGGTGAGGTAACATCTGTGTCCCACCAGGGATCCATCCCAGGACTTATCCTGCCAGCACAGGTCCAAGGTTCAGGCCAGGTACAGACTTTCCCATACCTGACCGAGGTTTACTCATTTCAGGGACATCCAAAGAGGACCTGCTACCATCCCAGTTAGAAAGAGAGCAAAGAAGGTCATGATGAGAGACCTGTTGACTACCTGAAGGAAAGATTTGTTTCCCAAGCTATGAAGATTCTGGGGACCCCTTTCATTCTCTTGCTAAAGATCTGTGACACCTGTGGCTGGACTCCTGGGGATAGGGGTGCACTGTCCCAGAGTGGATGCACAGCCTGTGTGGAGAACCTCTGGAGTAAAGAAGAAGCTACCTGTGATGATGACTCCATAGGAAGGTGAACCTCCACCCCGTCTGGAAAAGGTGAAGCTTTTCAGAGCTGTCAGAATCCAACTCAGCTTGGCCTCTGACTGTGATACAGCCTGGTATGGGATATTTCCTTAGGATCATCACCCTCTGTCTTCCCTGTACCTCATGTGCCTCCCCCTGTCAGATCTGGCTAGGGCTCAGAAAACAAAGTCAGACAACACAAAGCTCTGTGCATTCATTGCAGTGACTCTTGCAGAGTGATCCTTTAGGCTCTTTTCTCCCCTCAAGTAAACTTCTGGGCATAACTTTGGTTCTACCACTGCCATGACAGTAAATACTTCAATTCCCATGAGAATTGAGATTATTTCTGTGACTGGGATTTTAAAAGTCACAAGGATTCAGTTGGGAGAACCTTCAGGGTTGATCCTGGGGCCTGCAAGGGAAAATACCACCTAACAATAAGAAATGTATCAAAATCACAGTTTATTGCTTCTGTTCAGTCCATGCAAAATGTCAGGTTATGGTAGCATTCATCAGGGTGTCTCTGTAAATCAGTCATGATGATGTTCCTTCCTTGTTCTCAAACCAGAGACACTCAACAACAGCTTGTGTAGTATCTGGGAGTTTTGGGTGAATTCCCTGACCCTAATCCAGCCTCTTCTTTTTGCTCCCATAGTGGCACTTCAGAAGACTCACAGAATCTCTCTCCTATTTCCAAGGCAATGGGATCATGGAAAACTGGCAATAGGATCATGAACCCACACAGTGATCTGTGACCACAGAGAGAGGACAGATCTGGGATTTGCTTCAAGGGGCTCTTGAGGAACTGGTCCAAGGCCTGAAGCCTTTTTTCTGCTGTTTCCTATTCATTTTAATCACATTTCCTCCATGATACATCATCATGTAATATGGTGCCTTCTTTCCCACTCATTCCTAATGAGCCACTCCCAACTCATTTCTGTGAAATATTTTCCTCTGAAATTCCTTGTGGAAGACACTGGGCAGAAAGCCATGGAAGCTGCTGTCCTGTCAGTCCTCACAGCCACAGGATCACAACTGGAGCCTTCCTTGCCCTGGGGACAGTGCTCGGCAGTGGGGACAAGGACACTCATTTTGCATCAATAGCTGTGCCCCAGATGATCAGAATCATTTTTGCTAAGCTGAAAGTCTCTTGGAAGAGTTTAAATTTTTAAAGAGGAAAATACTGAAATGTCTGAGACGGAAAAGCAGTGAAGAGAGCACCAAACGGGCAGTACTGTGAGTAGAGTCTTACCTAGGAGCTCCAGGAGTTTCCAGTTTGACAAAAAAGTGCTTCTCTGCAGAGAATACTGTGAATATTTTCAGGGAATGCTGAACATCCTAAAGTGTGAGATTCTCAGAGGAATTTGAGCCCAGTGGTGTATGCTAAGGACACAGGTCTCCATTCATACCTTCCTCAGAATGACCCAGTCAGGATCCAAGTCCTTCACACTCACTGCTTTCTTATCTTTGCCAGAGCAGATGAAGCTACTGACAATGTCCAGGGCTGAAACAAATTTGGATGCTTGAAAAATCAGTTAAAAGGAATTTTTGGAGGCATCTGAAGGTATTCCTGTACCTTCTCCAACTCAGCATGGTGCTCTGAGCTGGTTTGATGGCTGTACAGAAAAAGGGCGACCCAACGCCAGGTCTCACCCCGTTGATACCTGTTCAGGGAGCACCTGAGGGGCAGGAGGGCCTGGGGAGGGGGGGTTAAGCAGGAGGTTTGACAGTTATTGTTCACTAAAGTGAGCAGCCCAGCCTAATGCGGGTCATTCACTCCCCACTCCTGCCCGGTCAGCTGCAGTATTAGCGCTGGTCAAAGGTCTCCCCAAACATTTACCATCCATTAAAAGCTAACCTTTCCATGGGATGTTTGAGCTTTGAGTCGCTGGATAGCTGCAGGCGATGCACAGGGCTCGCTGCCTCTCAGGAGGTCTCTCGCTGTCCAACCCGTGCCGGGAGAGCAGCATTCCAGGAGTGGATGCTCCCTCTGCCTCCCATCACTCCTCCAGCAGCCCGAGAGCCATAAACGGCTTGCTGGCAGCTGGACATTCCTTGTGGGCACTGTCAAGTTTGCTGGTCTTCTCCCTCCAAAAATAAACAGCAAAATGTATTTGAGATTAGAGCTTAGTAGGAAACGGTTTTAAATGGGTTTTCTTTCCTTTGCAGGGCAGGTTTTCAAAGATTTGGAATTTTTCCCATCACATATTGTGATCAAAGCAGAAATCATGGAGTGTCAGTTTTATTTTTCAGTGGAGTCTATCAGATTTGTCATTCAAATTTAACTTGGTGGATGTAAGCACATCAGGATGGTGCTTTATGTCCAGCAGCGAGAAGAGAAAAGGAAAATGCTTATGAGAAAGATACTAAAGGATCTGACAAAGCTGCAGAGAGCTCAGAGAGAGCTTCGTTGCACTCAAGACTGAACAAGAAGCTCAAGATCTGACTCAGTATCAAAGTTAAATGTTTAAGATTAGGCTTATGGCTCCATTAAAGCCTTTTAGTGTATGGGATTGGATATGGCAACAAAGCAGAAGCTTTGGCCTGAAGAGAGGTATAATAACAATAGCAATAGCAACAGCAATTTGTTGCTATGATTGTTATTAATGCTGTTGTGATTATTGTTGTATTTCAGTCGAAATAGAAACATGGTTTCATTGAAATACATGTTAATCTCTAACCTGTAAAAACAAAGAAACCTTGTGGAGAGTCAGAATTAAGAATTTAACACTGAGTTGGATCCAGTTCCAACATTTTAACTGGAATGATAAGAACTTCTTCTCAAAACCTGGGGAGCTCTAAGGACAGTGATTTTATCACAGCTTGTTCCATCTACACTCTCAGATGACTCTTGGCTGTCAGTGCTGGGTTCCTCCTCCTCTTCTCCAACCCAAAATTTACAGTGCAGAAGCAGCAGCCCCGGTTCACTCTCTCATGCTCTCAGCTTTGCTTTGTTTTTTAAAGCCCATGTGTAAAGGCACACTACTCCTTTTGCTTCACAAAAGGGATTCCTTATGTTTTCCTCATCCTTCCCTTTCTCCCTTACTTTCCAGTTCTCCCCCCTTCAACCACATCTGTCCTACCTCAAGGTTTGAGAGATGCTCCTGGCAGACGGCTGATGAGCCTCACTTTGCTGGCAGCCCTGGTCACCTCTGATTTCATGGCTCCTACTTCAGAGACACTTTGCATTTGTGATTTTGGCTTCAAGTGTTGCCATAACAAACCAGCATTTTCCTGAAAATAAAGCATAATATATTCTTAGGAGTGTTTACATGGGAAAAAAGGGATTTTTTTTTTCCTGACACTTATGAGTGCTCAGATTCTGGCTGCCTCTGGAGGAACCAGGGTGTGGTGCATTCCCACTATCTAATGTGCAATGGTTTTCTTATTTAGGTCCTCAGGCCCTCAGAGCTGGTGGGTTTGGGTCTGAAACTTTAAGCTGATTGTTTTCTGGATTTCAAAACTTTTGGATGTAAAATGAAGGACTTCCATCTGTGAATAGATACAGAACGAATGAATTTGGGTTTAAAGTTGAACGACTGCTCCTCACACTGCTGCTGCTTTTACCCTCACAAGGAGAGAAGACAAAACTGAACTCCAAATTCTTTGTACAGCTTTCTGTTACTATTGCTCTGGATGAAGCGAGCTCTATGGAGTTTAAAAGAGGATGAACATGGGAAATGGAAACTGAAAGGGGCAGAAAGCTTTTTCCTGTTGAGGAAGATTTTCCAGGGGATCAGCACCTCCTGGGTAAGGAAGTATCAGCCAGCACGAGCATCTCTCAGAGCTGTGGCCAGGAGAGATCAGCAGAGCTTGACTGCAGGGACAACTGAGACAGCCCCTGCATTAAATCAGCCTCACAAAATAAGCAGAAACTGCCTCAGAATGTCCCCATCAAAGCCTAATTATCTGCTGACTTCTTAGACATAAGAGAATTTTCTTTGTCTATTTAATTTCATGCTTATCATCAAACTAGTCATTAAATAGCTGAGTATTAGGGGAAAAATGCAAAGCTTTCTGGTCTGTCTTGTTTAATCCTTCAGCCCCTCCCTTCCCTCCTCCCCGTCCCACTTTCTCTCTGGCACAGTCAGGAAGAGGGGAGAGCAAGCAGGGTGTCCTGCTGGGCACTGTGGCAGTCCCTGGGTCCTGGACTCCAGGTGGACAGGATGTGGGAGTCCTGGGAAAGGCTGGGATGGAAAATCTCCGGGTTCCATGCCAGAGCCCAGCTCTGGTTGCTGGCAATTTGGACTTGGCATCCCATGGGATGTAGCAGAGATGCAGAAGCCACTAAGACTGGGATGAGACCCAGAGGTCTGATCATTACAAGGAAAATGAATTGTCTGTGAGTCAGGTGAATCATTTAAACAGAACCCAAATGATTGAACAGCAAATGGTGCTGGGCTTTCCTGTCTCATAACATATTAGTGGGGGACATTACATGAAATTGGAAAATAAAAAATTGTCAGTCACTGGAAGGCTTTTGTATGTCAGATGAATCAAGGATGTGGAATTGGTGCTTTGGGCTATATTTGAAATCAGGAACATAGAAACATTTAAGTAATGATTGGCTACTTAAACTGATGTCAGCCCTGTCCCACTGGGATGAGTTCCTGCTTTAGGTCTTGGCTGCTCCTCAGCTGGGCTGTGTGGAGGGAACAGGGCAGGACTGAGCCTGCAGCAGCTTTCTGCAGCCTGCTTGAAAATCCTTGTTCTGGCCATGGCAGAATTTTGGCTCAGCTAACCCTGGACACACCCAGGAAGGCAATTCCCAGCTTCACAAGGATCCATGGCAATGTCCTGTCAGCTTCTCCAGTGCAGTATCTCTCCTACTGAGGGCACATCACTGTCCAGTCAGCCAATGCAGCAAGACAATCCCATTCAAAAGATCCTTGATTAAGTGTTTTGCCTTGATGCCAATTCCTGCTTTCTGCAGTTTGGTTTCTAATGTCCAGGAGGAACCATTCCCTAGCAGCAGCCTTCCAGCTGTAAACTTTTGACCTGAGCTAATTACTGAATTCACTTTATAGAAGTAATGAGGTTCTGAGCCTCTGCAATGCCTTGGAGGCTCTAAGGAGTCCGAGCCAAAACCTGAGCTCCCTAATCAGTTCTGACTCTGTTTTTTTATTCATTTACCGAGTGCCCCGAGGCACTGCCGCTCCTTGAGCTCCCTGGGAGGAGCTGCAGTGCTGCTCTCCCCAGTCTGCCACTGGGCAAAACATCCTAGCCAGGGCTGCAGGTACACTCAGCACCTCGGTGATGTGAGGAGGAGACACCAGTGGGGACCACTGGTGGGAGCAGCAGGGCCAGCAGAGTTGTGCTCAAGTCTTTCCTCAAATCTACTATTGGGCAACTGGGATCGCCTCCTTCTGCCTCAAAACCTCCAGCAAAGAAACTGAATTTTGCTCTCTGTGGGAGAGCACTTGGATATCTGTGGGCAGTGTAATGACGAGAGGAGGGGAGGTGTGGCTGTACAGGACCATTCATGGACACTGGCAGCAGCAGCACAGCAGGAACAGGCAGTGGGAACACTGCAGAGATGTTCCTGTGCTCTGGGCAGCTTGTGAAATCCCATCTCCCTCACTTTGCTGAGTTCTTCCCACTCAGTACAGGCAGGCCTTAACCAGCAGTCCAAAACTAAGCCCAGAGAAGTTGTGGATGCCCCATCCCTGGATCTGTTCAAGGTCAGGTTGGATGGGGCTTGGAGCAATCTGGATTTTTTCTACTGGAAGGTGTCCTTGCCCATGGCAGGGGATTGGAAGTAGATGAGCTTAAAGGTCCCTTCCAACCCAAATAATTCTGTGATTCTATGATTCTGTGATTCTGCCTTTCCCTGGGAACATTCAGGAGCTGTCAGCAGCTGAAGAAGAGCTGGAGACCTGCAACAAATCCCTCAGCCCCAAGCCCACCACTGGTCTCCAGTTTCTCACGGAGCTGATGGTCCCAGCTTCCCCTTTCAAAGGTTTCCCCTTGCCCCTGTTCTTGCTGTGTTTGTCCCTCTCTCTTACGAGCTGAGGCACCCCCAGGGCTGACACTGGGGGGAAGGTGACTGCATCACCAAGGTCAGGACACTGCTGACCAGCTCCACTTCCAGCCCTCCACTCCAGCAACCTCCCACCCTGGGGCTGCGTGGTGAGAAGAGCATTCCCACTTTCCAAGATGGGAATGGAGAAGGGAAGGTGTGCTGTCCCTGGCCACCCTCAGGACCAGTTTGAGGCATGAATGGTTCTGCAGGCAGATGGGGCCTGCTGATGCCAAGCTAGCTGTGCTGCCATGGGGGGCTCCTGCTGAGCCTCACCGGGCCTCGTATGTGGACAGTGGGGGACCCCAGGGTGAGCTCTGCCCCACAGGGGGACCCCAGGGTGAGTTCCTCTCCACGCTGGACCGTGGGGGTCCCCACCTTGAATCACCCCCAGCCACGTCCTGCCTGCTGCTGGCAGAGTCCAGGCAGACAGACCTTGCTTTGCCTGCCAAGGCTCTCTGTGCCCAGCCCTGCAGCATGGGCAGGAGCAGTGTCAGCTGGGGTACAGGGAAGGCACAGCTGCCAGGATGCAGGAATGGCCCTGCTGCTGCTGCTGCTGCTGCTGCTGCTGCTGCTGCTGCTGCTGCTGCTGCTGCTGCTGCCACTGTGGATCCCGGGGAGGCAGTGCTGGCAGGAGCAGGGACAGGGATTTACATTGTAAATCCACACAAGTCTGAGCTCGAGGGCCAGCGCAATCATTATTGTGGTCTTGGCAAACCCAGCTCTCCTCGATGAGGGTGATGTGCTTGGTAATTACCTAAGATTGGCATATCTCTTTCTGCTGTTCCTCTATCTCTCTTCAAAAAGAGGGTTGGTGATTCAAAGTGGGGACTTTGTGAGCATCCTTTGTTCGGCCTGACAACTCAGATAATGGAATTTATCACACAGGTTTGAGGCATCACCTCACCTGACACAGGCCAGAGCAATTAACCTGCAAATGATATTTTGGTTTTGAGTATAAAAATTCCCCAAAAATACATGTGATAGTTCTAATTTTAGCTCATAGTCATGAAAGTGAAGGCTGTGGCATCTGAAACATTCAAAAATTCAGTATTTTAAAACAGCTGTAGCAGAAAAGTAAAGTGACTGGGGGAAGCAAGAGTGAGTCTCCCAACCACTTCATGTCATGGACACTGGGAAAAGGGCATTGGCAGGTGAAAATGCACCAAAGTCTTTTGCCATCAGTGGAGATGGGCTGATTTTGCATCACTTGCTGTAAACAAAGAACTTGCTTGGTTTGGAGGCTGTGGGGAAGTGATGCAGAAAAATCTATGACTGGACAGGTCAAGCTGCGAGTCACCAACACACATTTATAATATCCTATAGTAATATTATTATAGCATATAATTTTATAATATTATATATTTTTTATAATTCATCAAATCCTCCAGTAGGAGTTAAAACTTTATCTTGGAAAATTCAGATCAACAAGGATAGTGAGCTATAGCCAATTTGGTGGTGGATGTGGTCAACATAGAGTGTTCTTGAATTTCAGATACCTTTCCAAAAATAAGAAGAAAAAATTTTAAGAACTATGTTAAAAAAAATCAATCTCTTCATGACTCATGGACATTTTGCTGTCAGTGGAACTGCCCTGGCTGTGGGCAGCATGACCAGGGAGGCAAGAACTCCTGAGTAGGCTCAGGACACATTGGTTTACCAGGGACTAAAATGATTATGGGATAATCCAAAACACTTGGAGAGGGCAATAAATCTTGGATCTCTTGTGCCACCTCTCATGTCCCCAGCTGCTGCACCACTATGCTTGGGGAAGTGGGACAGTGTTGGCAACCTTGAAGGAGCTATAAAGGAAATCCATTTCATTAAAACAGGGAAGAGTGGTAGATGTAATTTTGCAGATTTCATTTGGTGTTAAACCCACCTGCCTTTTAGTGCGGCAGATAAAACCCTGCTGCCAGTAGAATCAGTAACTGGAGTGGGAAATGCAACTGGACCTGGGAGGAGTATGAAATGTGAGGTAAGAGGTGCAAGGCTGGCTGCTGGAGGTAGATTTTTTGTGATTAGACCATTTAGTCTGGTCAGAAATAGCAGATAAGCTTTAGGGAAAACAAGCCCTTCTCTGAATTTGAAATAGAAGCAGCAAATTGACAGATGGCTCAGGATAGCAGGAGCAGTGCGGCGGGGCCAGCTAATCACTGGAGATAAGATCTGCAACACAGACAGACTCCCAGCCCCCGCTGTGGCACCGTCCCTGTCCCTGCAGACATCCCGGCAGGTGGGGAAATGCCACCACACCAAGGAGTGACCTCACGTCCCAGGGGACATGTGCAGCTCCAGCTGCGGCAGCAGTGCCTGGTGCAGCCCCGCTGAGCCCAAGGAGGCTGAGCCAAATCGCTGCCAAGCTCAGCCTTTGATGGGAGCCTCCATCTTAGGGAATATAAAAGCTCATGAGACACAATCTGCCTCTCCATTCCTTGGCAGGTGTTTTCCAGCTCCAAGGAAATAGATTCATGTTACCCACAGGTATCAAAACAATCTTGTGAGAAAATGGCAAAATTAAATTCCTAAGGAAAAGGTTTGTAAGAGCATCAAAAGAGCCAGTTCTAGGGCTGGATCTTCTCTTCAGTGGGGTGTGTTGGGTGCAAGCTTGGTAAAGAGATCACTCCAAAGGTATCCCTGTCTCCAACTGTGCATTCCTGAGTGTCACTTCCGTCCAGAGCTTCCTGGGCTATCAGAAGCTCCTGGGACCCCTCTCACAGAGCACCTGACTTACCTGGCTGGTGGGAAATCACAGCACCACTCTGCTGTGATTACACTGAGCAACACCAGGCTGGCTACTCTGGACTCACAGTAGTTACCCAGAGGAGCTGTGGCTGCCCCTGGATCCCTGGAAGTCTCCAAGGCCAGGTTGGATGGGGCTTGGAGCACTCTGGGACAGTGGAAGATGTCCCTGCCCATGGCAGGGGGTGGCACTGGGTGGGCTTTAAGGTTCCCTCCCCCAAACCATCCTGGGATTACATGATTCTTTGACTCTGGCACAGGAGCTGCCAGGCAGGATGGAACGGTGAATTCCACCTTTTTATGCCTCCATCCCATCCCCACACTTTTTCCTGGTCTTCATTAATTCAAGAGCCTTGGGAAGGTTTTGTTCAGATTACTGGGGAAGGTTTTAAAAAAAATTCCTCAATGATATTCTTGAGAAAACTCTCCTCCTCACCACTGCAGACAATCCCATTTTCCCTCTTGGGGGCTCGGGCTGGATTGACAGGAGCCGACATCCATCCTGTGGGTGCATGCAGCTCCCGGGGCCTCTTTGTGTCAGGCTGCTTTAACAGCAAACAGAGCACAGCCCCTGCAGCATCCCAGCCAGCCGGGGAGACACGGGGAGAGGGACCAAGCACGGCCAGCTCCTCATGCCTGGATTACCCCGTAGATGAAACGCAGACGAAAACTATTTTCATTTTTTTTCATTTAAAGATCCCCCATATTGACAAAATGTGAGTATGAGGTAGATTGACATTCAAATTTGACTTGGGAAACAGTTCAGTATTAACCTATTAAGCTAATGAACTCCAGTTATCCGGATTGGTTTGCCAAAATTAGACCCAGGAAATGGCTGTTTATTCAGTGAGAAAGAGAACATAAAAGATCTGCCCCGAAAATTTCCCAAAGCAGCTGATGATGTTGTCTAATTTCAATGGAATTCTTAACCTGACACATTTCAGAGAGACTGATTGTCAGGGAACTGACCCCTGGAAAAATCAGAATAATGGCACATGGTATTGCTCACAGATTTTAAGATTTTCTTATGTAAATGTTATATTATGCATCCAGTCCAGGGTTAATAGTGCCCAGACAGAATCTGGTGTGATACATTTATATATCAAACAGGGTTGCCCAGTAAATAAATGCAAAAGATTTTCAAAGCCAGAGCTTTTAAGGCCCAAACTGAGATTTCTGTGGGATTTGGGATTGAGGGGGAATGCCATTTCAATTGAAGGCAGCTGAGGCTCCTAACAGGTTCCTGATGCTGGGCAATAGGAAGGAGTAGTGGCAGGATTACTGGAATTTCATTTGTGCACTGTCTGGGGAAGGCAATGCAATTTCTTGCCCCTTCTGCCTCCTTGGCTCTGTTGGAGGAGGCTCTTTGTTCCTGTTTCCTGAATTTCATTGATAAGGTCAAACAGGCAGGATCAGCAGGGAAAAGGAACGAGAAACAGTCCTACATGGAGAACTGAGTCATGTTTAACCATTATTATGATGATATAATATTTATAGTGCAGTGGAGACGTGGGACTACTAACAGAGCCATGCAATACCTGCACCAAAAATCCATCAAGGTCAGTATTTCACCTCCAGCAGCCCCGTGTGACTGCCACGATGGAAGGATGAAAGCCTGAGGAAAATACACTTGCCCAGGATATTCTCCCAACCTCCAGCCATTTGTGTCTCAAAGATCCCGCAGGCTGGGGGATGCTGCAGTGCTCCCAACTGCACTGGGTATATTTTGTTTTTATTCCAATTCCTGCCATATTTCCCTGGAATCATTGCAGAAGGGAGAGAGGGAGTGAAATTGCAGAGATGCTCCTTAACTCCTTGTTCCCTTAGCCTGGCCTTCCCCATCCTTCCCATATCCCTTTCCCTGGAATATTTATGCGGAAGGGAATGATGGTCTGATCGTTTGTGACTCTCGTGGCCACAGAGCAGTCTCAAAACTGACTGTGACAGTCGTGCAGAAACATTCTTAATTTGGGAAGATGAGCAGGAAGGTGCAATGTGACTTTAAAAAGCTCCTTGCCCAAGGAGACCTGGGTCCAGCACATCACCCAAAAGCCCGAGAAATTTGATAGATGAGTCTCCAACATTCCTGTCATGTCTCTCCTTCTCATTTTGCCCCCTTCCCCAGGCTGGAAGTGCTGAGAGGCGTGCTGTGAGGTCTGCCTTGTGTCTGGGAGCCTGTCAGAGCTGGGACGTGCAGCCCATGGCCTGCAGCTGGACTCACAGGAGTCTCCATCAAGCACTCATCCAAACGTCTCTCCTGGGCGGAATGCCCTGGGGTTTGGCACTCCTTTGTTTTGAAAGCCACAGTTATTTGTATCAGCAAAGCATGCGAAGAGTGCCCCAAAATGAGAGGAGGGGGGGAAGAGGGAGGGTGACAGAGAGTTTCTGTGCCTGATGGGATCACGCTCAGAGAAACAGGGAGAGATGCATTTTTGGGGTCTGATATTAAACAGAGCATCAGTGTTTTTGAAGAGAACCCCATGGCTGTGGGGGGAACCTGGGCTGGTGCAGGCAGAGCAAAGGAGACCCTGTGAGGATCCAGCTCTCCCTTGGGTGCTGCCAGGCTTCACAAGGCAGAGGAGAGCAATGAGGAGGAGCAATGGGGGTTGAAAGCTGCTGCTGAATGCACACAGAGTCTGCAGATTGTGTGATAGAGAAAGTCCCTCAGCTGGGTTTCTGGGAGAGCAGGGAATATGAAATCCTTTTTCTCCAGTAGATGCTACACAGGAATGACCTGGGGACATGAGAGACAGTGATAAAGTGACTCTCTCCATCCCCTTTTATCCTGTTTACAATACAGAGGCTTTCCTTGAACAAAACCCTTTTTTTTCCTCTCCATGCTCCTGGCTGTTGTGTCTA
This sequence comes from Acrocephalus scirpaceus scirpaceus, assembly GCA_910950805.1. Classification (NCBI taxonomy): domain Eukaryota; kingdom Metazoa; phylum Chordata; class Aves; order Passeriformes; family Sylviidae; genus Acrocephalus; species Acrocephalus scirpaceus. The sequence goes on from OU383798.1 coordinate 1,873,248, forward strand.
AATGAGCCAATTTGCTGAAGGACTCCTCCTGGAAGGACTTGAAGTCTAACAAGAATAGATGCTGGGTTGCAGCATGTTGTTTCTGGCAAAAATCAATTTCTTCACAAAAGAACAGAAATCTGTTCTTGTATTTCAGTACTTGCCATTTCATCAGGGCTCCTGTGATACCTCTCACAGCCTTGGCCAGGAGGGAATCCCAGGGTCTATTTCCATTCAACCTATTTCCAGAACTGTTTGAAAATGGGGTCTAGCAGTTCAGGGAAGGGGGAGCAAAGCACGGGGAGCAAATGTGTTTGTTACTGCTGCAGTTAATGGTTTTGTTGATATGCTGTTTATCCTTGGGCTGATATGATTTCTGGGGCTTGAGTTGCTGTTTGACATCCAGGGGATAATCTCTTGCCAGAGGCCTGGATAGCTGCATGGCAGGGCAGGGCAGACTAAGTTTGATGCATCATCTGAGACACAAGAGATGGACCCACAGGGACTGAATCTCTCATTAATTAAAGATGTGTTGTTGTTTCCCTCTTTTATATCTGTGTGATGCTCAGGGATGTGTTCTCCTGTGACAAGGCTGCATTCTTCAGGTGCTCACCCTGAACTGCAAATGAGCAGCAACAGAAAGAACCCAACACTTTGGAGACTGTTCCAGCCTCCAGGTTTCCCAATTTTCCCAGTCTCACATCAGAAGGTGTCTGCCTTCAGCTTCCCCACCTCTGAAAATAATTTCTCACTTTTCCTCTGACATTTGTCATCCTTCAGTAGCCTGAATTTTTGCTGCACAGTTATTTCAGTTTTGCCTCATTCAAGTGCAGGACAAGGCTGAGTTTTCTGAAGGAATTTAGGAAGTTAGTTTAGGATTTAAATCGGTGTATTTTATTCAATAGTATTAGAGCATTTTATCTGGATGGACCCAGTTTAAGACATTATTCTTGTTGATAAAGCAGGTTTCCCTTCACACCACAGCAGCACAAACCCGGAAAAGGGCAGGATCAGCTCAACATCGGGGGAATTCAAAGCCTGAGGAACAAGTATAAAATGATCATATTTAATAGAGGGAAGAAATGGTGGAGAAGGAGAGAGCTGAGTGCTTGTCTGGACCACGAGGACAGAGGCTACAGAGTTTTAAATTATTGATCTTGTGGTAGAGAGTTAAATCCTTTACAGAATACAAGCCTTTCCCAATTTTTCCCAATCAAGCTCTTATTAGCATGAAGTTACATTTGTTGACAAGAACTATTTTCCATTAAACAACAGTGACAAGAGAGTGTTATGGTCCTAATTTGAGCTTTTTAATCAATCAGTGTTTGTACCTGTGCCTCTGATGTCCTGCTGCCCTAACTGGAATACCTCCCCACCATGTTGGGTTTTTTTAAAAATAATTCACCTTCTCCTTGCTTTTCCCATGAAGTAGAAGGTGACAGGAATTCAGGTGGCTCATCAGACTCTGACCATAACGATACTGGGTGTTGTAGCCCAGCACATACAAGGAAGAGTTGTGGTTTCAACTGTGGTGGATTACCTGGTCCAAACAATGAAGAGTAAACTGAAAAGCAATCTCTCATCCAGCCCCAGAGCAAAGCTCTGTGAGATGGGAGAGGAGCCTGCAGTTCCATCATGAATGGGTGACATCCTGCTAGAGAAAATTTAATGTATCTCTAAGTATGGAGAAAAAACAGGATTATTAAGAAAGCAAAACTATTTGTAGGATGGACACCCTAAACTGACCGTGATTATGTGTGAACAAACCTGTGAAGTGCAGGCAGTTCCCTGGCAATGAAACACTGCACAGGACAGCAAGGCACAGTGCAGGACAGGTGTAATGATGATGAAAGAGCATGAAGAGCTGTTCTAGAAGGGATACCTGGATGTAGGATTCATCCAACGAGGAAAGAACTATCAGCTCAGTATCTGCATCTCCAGGTGTGTTGGTCACCTGCACTCCGGGAGGTGACCAGACTCTGCAGGTGGTCTCACCTGCAGAGCTGTGTCCAGCCCCTCCTCGGCATCAGGAGGATGTGGAGCTGCTAAGGGGAGGAGGCCATGGAGCTGCTCCGAGGGCTGGAGCCCCTCCACATGGAGCCACGGTGGGAACACCTCGGGGTGTTCACCTGGAAAAGGCTCCAGGGGGACCGCAGAGCCCCTGCCAGAGCCTAAAGGGGCTCCAGGAGAGCTGGAGAGGGACTGGGGACAAGGAACGGAGGGACAGGACAAAGGGAATGGCTTCCCACTTCTAGAGGTCAGGTATAGATGGGATATTGAGGAGGAATTGCTCCCTGTGAGAGGAGGGAGGCCCTGGCACAGGGTGCCCAGAGAAGCTGTGGCTGCCCCTGGATCCCTAGGAGTGTCCATGGCAAGGCTGGAGAGGGCTTGGAGCAGCCTGGGACAGTGGAACGTGTTCCTGCCCTTGGCAGGGTACAGTGCACTGTACCATGAATCCATTCCATGCCCCCGTGTGGGGGATGCAATTCCGCGAACCCAGACGGCTCCCGCAGCTGACACCCTTTTTGCTGACCATGCCGGGAGCCTGCAGCAGCTGCTCCCGACGCTGCGGACGGAGGCAGTCCCGAAGGATTTGTGTGGGATTTATGTGGGAAGCACCGCCCGAGCCCGGCCCCTCACGGCCCCGCCCCGCGCGCGCCACGCCGGTCCTGCAGCGCTCCCTGGCGGCCGCGCGGGGCGCAGGGGCGGGACCGCGGCCCGGGGGAGGCGGAAGCGGAAGCAGCGAGAGGCGGCGGGGCCGGAAGTGGCGGGAGGCGACGTGTGCGGAGCGGAGCCGGTGCGGAATGGAGGGGCTGTACCAGCAAACCAACAAGTGCGTGAGGGCTCAGGGGGTGTTTGAAGGGCTGGACTAGCAAATCAACAAGTGCGTGAGGGATTGAGGGGTGCGTGAGCGGCTGTACCAGCAAACCAACAAGTGCATGAGGGCTCGGGAGATGTGTGAGGGCTGTATCAGCAAACCAACAGGTGATTGAGGGCCCGGGGGTGTGTGAGGGCTGAACCAACAAACCAGCAAGTGCATGATTGAGAGGTGAGGAGCTGTACCAGCAAACCGACAAATGCTTGAGGGCTCGGGGGCTGAGGGGCTGTACCCTCAAATCAGCAATTGTCCGAAGGGTCGGGGGGAGACCCGCAAACCGAGCGTGTGAGGCCGGGGGTGTGAGGAGCGCGGGCCGAGCCCGGTGTGCGGGAGCCCAAGGCCGACACCCCACAGATCTCAGCGCCTTTTAAAAGTGTTTCCCCATAAAACCCCATCCCGGAGCGGGCCCCCCCGGGGAGCAGAATCCCGGGCCGCGTGTGCCACGTCAGCCCCGAGGGCTCGGTCGGCCCGGGGCGCCGGGAACGGTGATTCCTGCTTATTTATGTAGGTTTGTTTAAAGCATGCCCGTTTATAAGGATTTTTACAGCAGGGTTTGAGGGGTCCGGCTGCCGCAGTTTGAACCACCTCTTGAGGATAAATCCCACATTTCACAGATAATGCCAGTCTGGACAGGGAGGAGTGGTGTGGGAATTGCAAAATAAGGCAAAAATTCTTGTCCTTCAGTCGCTTATCCACATGGAATAACTCACGGGAAAGGGGCAAAAGGACACAGTTGAGCAGATATTCCAGATTTCCATGGTAATTTACATCTTTGTGGGGTAATAAGAGACTTGAATTGAATCTTGTATTGAATCATCATTTCTCTGTCATTGAAGAATGATATAGAGTGACCCTGTAGGGAAGAGCAGGACTACTGGATTCCTGATGGAGATCTGGAAATGCAGGAATGTAACAGCAGCTGCTATGGATATGTGGGCTGTTGTTGTCCTGTTCCCATTTCTGTAGTGCCTTATTTTGTTATCATTAAGTGGTTCAGGTTGGAAGGGACCTTAAAGCCCATCTAGTTCCAGAAGAATTTAACAACCATCAATATTTTTTTTTCTTTTGTTTTTCTATGCCACTGCTTGTCCAGCCACAGTAGTTTTTTTCTTATAGTTACAAGCTTTTAATTTCACTTGATGCCTATGAATTCACATGTTGTGAGACAGTGAAAATCATTCCTTATTCACCTTCTCCTCTTGGGTGTCTCCCTGCTGTCCTCTCCAGACCAAGCTAAACAGCTGTTTCTTGTAGAAAAGCTGTTCTGTGCTTTTTGTAATTTTCACCGTGATTTCTGTTTTAAAATTAAGTTACTTTTTAGGTGCGAGCCCACCTACAAAGTAATTTTATTTATTTATTTATTATACAAAGTAACTAATTACAAAACATTGTAAATTTCACCTTGATTTCTGTTTTAAAGTTACTTTGTAGGTGCAAGTACTTGAGGTGACAGCCCAGAGTTGCTTCCTGTTGAGGACCTGGGTTGGTGGTCAGGAATGGCCTGTCTGAGTTCTGTTGCTGATCCCTGTGCTGTTCTAAAAAGTGCATTTCAGTAAAAGAAGCTGAAAAGTGAGGTGCTGAGAAATGATTTTATGACTGTTAAGTGACTTCTCTGTTCCTTTTCTCTTTGTCTCCTGACAGGCAGGTCCATGAGGTCCAGTCTTACATGGGGCGCCTGGAGACTTCAGACAAAGAGTCAGTGCACTGTAAGTAATGAGGGAGGGAGGGAGGTTGTGTTAGTTTGCATCTTTAACCTTGTATGCCTTCTCATTACATTTACAGTCGTTATTGGAACAGATTTAGCTCCTGAGTCATTGTGATCAGCTGCTGAGACACATAATCAATTCAGAATGCATTGAGATTGTGTTGTTGTTTAACTTCAATAAGGTGATGTTTTGTATAAGGACAGAGCAGAAAAGACAGGACAAGAATTTGCTTCATCTTCCTGTTATAATCCTTTAACTGACAGAGAGTGCTTGCTGTGGATGCTTCTTTAAAGTCGTGGTAGAATGCCAGAATTTTGGTGCTGTTAGCTTTTGGAACTCATGGTCAGGTGTCTGTGCAGGCCTTCAGCACAAACAGATCAAAGCCCCCACATGGATGTGCTCGTGGAGGTTTTTGAACACCTTGAATTAATGAACACCTTGGTGTGGACAAATTGCAGACTGAGAGCATCTCTGGGCTGCTTTGTTGGAAGCTCAGAAAGCTGAGAGCTGTGACTGTGCCTGCCCTGCTGTGTTGTCATTCCCTCACCATCCACTAACTGGCAGCTTTCCCCTAAAGATGCTCAGTGCAGTTTCTGGGGAAGATGCTGTGATTTTGTGTGCAGGAACTTAAGCAGGATGCTCCTGACAGTCCTGCTGCATCAGAGTCAGAACCTGTAATTCCACCTGCTTATGGGAAGGGTGTCAAACCATTAGGTCTGAAATTGCCTCAGTAAATTTGGACTATAACCCTGTGCTCATAAATGACTAATAATAAGATGCTTTGATATGTGTGGCAGGACTTTTTACCTCAGTGCAGAATTGGCCCATGAATTTTGGACCTATGTTTGAACCCTTAATTCCTGCATGAGTCACTAATAATGGGTTTCATCAGGAACTTCTGAGGTGAAAGGACTCTGCATTGACTGGATGCATTTCTGCACATGTTCACTGACTTGTCTTACCTTAAACACATTTGTGAAGCATGACTGGGCTCTAGGAAGGGCTGTGATAAATTTCCTATCAAAAAAGAGAAACTTAATAATTCTGGTTGTGGTTTTTGTGGTGGTTGTACTACTCCTTCTACAGTGCCAGACTTCCCAGACTGCTGTTCACTGGGAGTGATTTTGAAAGTTCTGAAAATTAGTATAATTTGCCATTTTGCTTCTATTGCTTGAGACCATTTCAAGAGAAACGATTATGTAGTTTACATAGTTTACAGTCAGTTCACCAGTTTACATAGTTAATAAATGAATAAATATATGTATATGTTTCTCTCTCTATTAAGATACTAGTGTGTATTTCAGAATTTATGGAAAACAGGATTATCCATGGTTGAAGAGCAGGAATAGGGGCCAGGAAATTAAACTTGCAGTTTGCCTTTTCCAACTTTGAGCAAATAGTCCCTTCTTGCTCAGAAAATGTGTAGTGGTGTTGTTTGGTCTGACAGAAGTTGCTGTGACTGTCTGTCCGCTCTCCTGTGTTGAGTTCAGCTGCAATAAATGATGGAGAGATGGATTAGGACAATTTGATTGATTTGTCTCTGGATGTGAGTCAGTCACTCTTTGGCTGTGTGAGATCCAGGGGCAAAGATGAGGTTGTGTGTGCTCTTTGCACACACATCTTTTCTCTGGGTGCTGCTGAGTGTGGTTTTCTGGGAAGAAAACTCCACTGCTGATATGTGGAGTAGTTGGCAGGTGGTTGATGATGCTGCTCTGTGTTCTTGTGACAGCAAATCCTGCTGAGGGAGCAGGAAGGGGCTGCAGGGGGAATGTGGGGGCTTGAAATCCTAATTCATGGAGCTAATAAGGAAAGAGGCTCAGATGTCTCAAAGGAGCAGGGGCTTTCCTAGCTGCCTTCTCAGAGGAGGAGGGAAAGGTGAGAGTATCAAACTACTGAGCTAGAAAAGTGACATTTCATTTATAGTTCTCAGCTACCTGATTATTTTCATCCAGTAAAGATTTGCATCTGTCAGGTTTTACATACTGCTTTGAATGCTTTTGAGCATTTGCCTTCATCAGATTGCAGTTATCTAATTCAAGTCAAATCCTGTTTTTACTTCCTTGCAGTGGTAGAAAATGAGATTCAGGCAAGAATAGACAACATATTCAGCAACTTGGAACGTCTGGAAATCCTGTCCAGCAAAGAACCTCCCAACAAGAGGCAGAATGCCAAATTGTGAGTTCACTGCTTTTCTGTGATTGTGCTGAGTAGTCTTTGTAATTATTTTAATTAAATTTATTGAAGCCCTTTGCCTTTTGATTTGTGTGAAATCTTTATGTTTTGCATAACCGATCTCTGTGCTCTACAGTAGCAAAATTGAGGCACAGAGGCAAAATCACTTTTCTGCATTTAACCTCAGGTTCATGAGAATCGTTGAAGTTGTAAAAGACCTCAAAGATCATCAGGTTCAGTCTGGTGATGCAGCTGGATTCATGGCTCTATTCTCAGATGAGCAGAACATGCACTTGAATGCTTTCTCTGCCTATTGCTTTTAATAGCATTTGTGGAGGTAGAGAGTAAAATTCCTTCATTTGGTGTAATTTTCTCTGGGCCATTTTCCAAGCTGTTGATGACTGAAATAAAGAGGTTTCTAAAGTGAGCAGTAGTTTGAGCAGGAGGTTGGACCACAGACATCAGGACTTGCTGTTCTTAGTTAATTCTGTGACTCAGTTATTAATGTTTAGTCTAAAATGCCCTTGTCGATGGTAGGGGTGGATTTCATGTCACCTATCTTAAAGAAAGAGGTTAGTATCTGCAATAGTCATTGATTTCTTTGTAGAATCCTGGAATGGTTTGGGTTGGAAGGGACCTTAAAGATCAGTTCCAACCCCTGCCATGGGCAGGACACCTTCCACTAGACCAGGATAGTCAGGTGATCAAACATTAAATTTTATCAATCATTTAATCAGGGCCAGTGGAGTTCTGGATATGATTTGTTTCAGCCCAGTGGAGATGTCTGAGGTGTCTCCTGTGTTGCTCACTGACTTTTGTGCTCCTTTCAATAAACCCCCAAATTTCAGATCCTGATGCTAATAAAAGAAACTGGAAAGCATCATCTTTTATGTGAAGGGGGGGATCATTAAACAGAACCTGTACAAATCCTGTCATCTTTCCAAATCTGTGTTAGATGAGGAATGGATACAGTTATACAACACCTGAAGAGACAACCCATGGGATAGGATGTCCAAGACAGCTCAGGAGTTCTGCTTCACATTCTGTCATTAGCCTGGAGGCTAAATAATTGATTAAAATGAATAATCACCTGTGAAAAAATCAGCTGTGTAGTAGAAAAATGAGACAGGGAAGATGTAGTTGGGGAATTTCAGCTTAGCATTGAATGTCTTGCATCGTGTAGAGAAGCAGAATCCATTGTTCCTTGTTATTCATTGCTGTTAATTTATGATGCTCCTTTGCTCGTGGAGGAAAAGCACAGTGTTGTTGTGTTGCTGGTCCTTTGCAGGCGAGTGGACCAGCTGAAATACGATGTGCAGCACCTGCAGACAGCCCTGAGGAACTTCCAGCACCGCCGGTACCTGCGGGAGCAGCAGGAGCGGCAGCGCGAGGAGCTGCTGGCCCGCACCTTCACCACCAACGTAAGTATCCGTGCTCGGGCTCTGTGTGCTCCAGCAGCTCAAATCCAGCAGGGGGGAGTCAGGCAGCATGTAAACAGGACTGTTGGAAGCTGCTGTGAGTGTGAGTAGAGAGGAATCAAAATATGTAGGGAAGAGTACAGCTCTTGTGAGGAAAAGCTGGACTCTTTAGGCATCAGGAAGAGGCTCCAGAAGCTGCTGCTCCTTTTTATCCAGTGCAGTTCCACCTGGATTTACAGAGCAGTAGTAAAAAGGTCAGTGAGGTAGGTACCAAAGTGTGCATTTCACTTGGATTTGTGTCAGATGTCTGCCAAATCCTGAGATCTGTGAAAAGCCTGACTTTTACAAACCCCACTGGCAGCAGGTGTCAGCACACTTGAGAGTAGCCAAACACAGATCACACAGCTGGGACAAAGCCCTTGCATTTTGCCTAGAAATGAGTCAAAAGTGTGTAATAACATGAATGTGTTCCACCTGTTCTTGTTAGTTCCTCCTCTGGGAAGTCCCCCCAGTGCAAATTCATGGAGGAATTTTGTTCTGAATAATGTAGACTTGGTTTCAGATTTCACTTTTCTGCAACTGAAAAGTTAGTCTTTATTTGTTGTTTTTGTTTTTGTTTGGCTTGAGGTGGGTTTTTTTTTGTGGGTTTTGTTTTGAATACTATTTTTAAATTTTTGTTTGATTTCCCTCTTTATTTCCCTTCTTTGTTAAAGGCATCTCACCTAACATTCATTATCTGTGTTGTCAGTCATTGTCAGGGCAAGAAAGAAAGAATGTGAGCAATCCTAATTAACTGAGACTCAGGCAGTTCAATGCATTTTTCAAAGCCTGCCATAAAGATAATGTCTGGTGTTTTGTTGGCTATTTCAAAATTATAAACAAAGCTTGAAAGAAACACTGCAATTTGTTGTTTTTAAACCCTGTGGTGTTTCCCTGCAAGTAGGGACAAGCTTTCCTACAGGAAAATTTGCTGTTCAGAAACAAAAGGTGTGTGATTTAGAACAGTTTTAAAGAGCAGTAGTGGGCTTACAGATGCAAAATATAGAGCAAATGGGTTATTTTCTCCTTCAGATTTTGAAAGGTATCATAGATGAAAAAATACGCAATTACTTTGTATTTCTTTATAGCTTGCTACAAAAATGTGGCTTTAAATGATCCTTTAATAGGAAAATGATGATTTATTTATCAGTTATCAGCCTCGTTTGGTCACAGTTTTCCACAGTTCCTCTTCATATACTCCTCTATTCTATCACAGATGCCAGCTGAGTGTGTGAGCAAATCACATGAACATCCAGAACAGCTTGTAGAATCTGTAGCAGTCTTCTGAACAGTTTGCTTAATTCAGAGTTAAAAATGGTCTTTATTTTTAAAGCCTTTCATTGTATCTGGAGAAAATCACAAGCAGTAAAACAGAGCTCTGGTTCCATCCCATCTCCTTGGGAGAGGGGGGTCACAAATCTACTTCTCTGTTTTTATTGCTGCTTTGTAGTGGATAAAAAACCCCTTGTACAGAAATGAAATCTGCTGTTTTGAAGGTTATTAAATATATAGAATAAGAGCCATTCACATGGAAATCTAAGTGCTTCTGCTCAGATACTTGTGTGAGCCTTGGTGCTGCGTTCACAGGGGCCCAGGTTTGTGTTCTGTCACAGCCCCTTCATCCAGGGCCCCTGAGAGCTCTGTTCCTGATTCTTCCTTCTCCACAGTGAGCAGAACCCCTGCCCAGGCAGGACAGCATCAGACCTTGGGTCCTACAAGGCATTTTCAGATTAACATTTGGGGTTTTTACCAAAGAGTCTGTTCAGAGCCCATTCTGCTGTATGTGTGTGTCACCTGCAGCTGCTGGGCACGTGGAGTGCCATTCATTCACGTGACTGTGAATCCTGCCTTTGGGTGGTTCTTGTTCTGAGTACCTGGAGCAGGAGATCAGTGTTCCCAACACTTGCCCCTTACCAATGCCCCAGTTCCTGCTCTAAGCCATGTGGGAGTAGTGAGCCATTTCCTTGCCCCTCTGGGTGGAGTGGTGGCCAGAGAACAGCGACCTGGAGGCCTTTGGCAGACAGGGGTGATCCCATCCCTGCCCTCCAGTGCAGTCCACATTAGAGTTTTACCCTGTTATTTCCATTTCAAGATTCCCAGTTCCTAATTGAGTGAATGCATCTTTTCTGGAAAAACATGAAAATACTAATATTTAATGATTTTTTTTTAAATAGGGCCCTGGGTCATGAGTGAGCCAGAGCTCAGGGAACCAGGCCCATGCCTGTTTGCCCTGCTGCAAATTTGCACTATTTTGTAAATGTTTAGAATGTCATCTCCAAACATTTTTTCAGGCCTTTTGTTGTTCAGAAATGTGGTGTGAAATCTTCCTCAAGTCTTTCACTTGTAGTGATCAATGACTAAGCACCTTCTTGGTGTTTAACACCTTGTTAAACACCTTCTGTTAGCTTTGATGTTCTCTCCTGCAGTACCCTTTCCTACTGAGATTATAAAAATTCTCTGCTTTTGCTCTTTTCATCCTTGAGATCTCACTGCAGTTGAGCAGCTGCTCAGCTTTGCCTTTTGGCTTCATCCCTTTCTTCTCTAAATCACTCTTCTCACTCAAATATCAACATTTTATTTAAAATCATTATGAAAATAAAAGTGTAAGCCCAGTCCTGCCAGTCCTGTTGGGTTTTGTCCGTGTCTGCTGCTGGTGCATGTTGTGTTTCTGAGTGAGCAGGTAACCGAGTCCCTGCTTTCCCCACAGGACTCTGACACCACCATCCCGATCGACGAAACCTTGCAGTTTAATGAATCCCTGCAGAGTGCCCACCGAGGCATGGATGAGCTTATTGGCAGTGGCACCAACATCCTGCAGGGGCTGAGGGACCAGAGAGTCACATTAAAGGTGGGGGCATCATTTTTTACCAGAAAGACCCCACATTTTTCTGTGTTCATACTGATCAGGCTAAGTAAAATCAATATATGTGTTGTTCCAGTACATTGCACCAAGCTAAGGATGCTGGAAAGGCCCAAAGTTCATTTAAACAACTTTAAATCTTTACATTTTACCATCCTGTTAGTAATACCTTTAAGATCTCTTGGGGCTGGCTGGCCTTCACCTTTGGGGCAGCATCTGGAGTGCTGAATGTTATGTTTGTTTTTTGTTGGTTGACTCTTGTTCTTTTGCTCAGGTGCAGGAGGGGCAGTAACTGGCTGGCAGGGGGATGTTGGTTCAGATGAGCATCACTCAGAGCAGCCACAAAGCTGGTGTAGAGCACTTGTGATTAAGATTAATGCACCTCAACAGCCCTTCCTTTCCTGCTGATAACAGCTGCATTTCTGCATGTCTCTTCATAGCAAGTATTTGTCTTTTATGGACTGCTCAAAGTGATGGTCAATTCTGCGTGAAAAACTCAGGGATACAAAAAACTTTTTAAGAAGTGTATGGGGAAAAACTGGACTTGTGAAAAACGGAGGGAAATGCCTGTTTGTTGTATTAATCTTCTGATGGGGATAACTACTGTTCTCAGTTTTATGATGCTGCTTTGTTTTGGGATGTATTTGCCAGATTTACGCATTTTTAATGACATAAATCCCAGATTTGGTCAGGTCTGTCACACTTGCAGCTCCATGGTCTGGCAGGCAGTTCCAGCCTGGTCTGCATTCCAGCTGGCACCTGGGGAGCTGAGCTGAGTGTGCATGGGCACTTTGCGGTCCTGACCCCAGGGTTCCAGGCTGCCTGGTGTTCCCTGAGCCCTGCACAGGACCAGCACAGGGGCAAAGCAGGGCTGCAGCTCCTTCTCTGCTCCCTAGTCTGGAGCCTAGACCAGGCCCTGCACCCACAGATCTTACGTGGAGATATTAAACCAGAGTTTGAAGCTGAGTTCTTTCCAGAATGAGGTTTAGCTTCTGGTTCAGGTCACTTGTTCACTGACCTGGTGAGTATGGATTTGTTTTAAGACAAGGTCCATTACTAGAAAAACCTTGAAGAAAACTCAATGGGTGGTTCAGTGTTCATTGCAGAGGAATGGTGTGGCTGAGCAGTCTGGCCACAGGAGTGGTGGGGAGAGGGAAGAGTTCTGCTGCCAGCTCATGAGGAAAAGACTGGAAGGACTCATTACTAGTGCTGGGAGAAGATTTGGGTTGTGAATGCTTTTTGGAAAGATCACCTTCCTTGAAGTTCCTGCATCTCTGAGAGGATTGTAGACATTTGTCCACCGTGTTGAGCACTGGGTTGCTTTGGTGGCTGATCCAATTGGCCTGGAGCGTCCAATCATCAGTGTCCCTGTGTGCAGCACAGGGAATTGGAGTTGATTCTCCAAGCTGGGAAATCACTGATCCAAAGTAATCTCTCATGAGGGACTGGATTCTGGAGGGTTCCTGAGAAGAAGGTGCATCCCCACCAGAGGAGAGCTCACCAGAGCTCCATAGAGGAGCTCTGGCAGGTCCTGGTACCCTGCAGGGATGAGGAAATGCTGTTTCTTGCAGTAGCATCAGTCCTGCATAGCTGCTTTTGCTGGCAGTGACTTCCTGGTTCCTGCTGGGACTCCTCCCTGGGTCTCCGGGCTCTTCTCCAGCCTTTGCCAGGCATGTGAGCTCTGGGCCAGCCCTGCAGCAGGGAATTGCTGGGTGTCTGTCCAAGGCTGCTGATACACACAGTCTGCTTTCGGGGCCATCATGTTTCTGGGTGTTCAGGGGGATGTTTCTTCTTCCTTGCAGATGAGGAAATGTCTGCTCATGTTCCTTTTCCCCTTAACTCAGTTCTTACACTGACACACTTTGTTGCCTGGGAACATCTGGCAGAAGCAGCTGGTGTAGAGACAGCTTACAAAGAGCAGTGGGTTAATGTGGAATCATGGAACATCCCATGTTGGAAGGGCCTCCCAAGGATCATTGAGTCCAGCTCCTGGCCCTGCACAGACACCCCAGCAATCCACCCTGTGCATCCCTGGCAGCTCCTGCAGCTGTGGCAGCCTCGGGACAGGAACTATTCCCTGGGGAGCCTGGGCAGTGCCCAGCACCAGGGAAGATTCTTTTCCTGATATCCAACCTAACCCTCCCCTGGCTCAGCTCCAGCCATTCCCTGGCTCCTGTCACTGTCCCCTTCATGGGAAGGTCTGACCTCAGTCCCCTCTGCTCCAGCTGAACAACTGACTTCAGCTGCTCCTCCTACAGCCCCTCCAGGCCCTTTCCCAGCCTCGTGTCCCTCCTTTGGACACTCATAGCTTCATTCTCTGTAACTTTGTGTATATTGGGTATAAATAGACAGGTGTGGAATGAGTATTCCTAGATTGTCACTTTAACTGATCCAGTTGTACAATTCCACTGTTCCATGACTGCAAGAATGGAAGAGTTTTCCCTTTCTATTGTTTGCTTTCATTTTAAAGCTTCATATTTGGTTTCTGTTCTCCCAGCAAGGTTTGGTTTTGTTCTGAAGCGCTGTGAAAGGATTCTGCAGAGACAGGAAGGTGCTGAGCCTGAGAGCAGTCTGCAGGGGGTTAATAGGAGGTGTGGGAACTGGAGAAAATGGATTATGTGAGGCTAGCAGAGACACAACCCAACTTCAGAGAAGGGCCTGAACTGTCTTGAACACAAGACACTGATGATGTAGTTTGGCATTGCAAATCTGTGTTTTATGGACTGAGAAACTTCTGCATGTGGGTGTAATATAGTTGGTCTAAATTCTGTCCTTGGAGAGCCTTCCTGATCTTGAGTCAGGTTTATACTCAAAACAATTCCAAATTTTCACATCTTCACTCTTTGGAGACCAAAAATAATGTGGACTAAAGAAGAGAGGCTGATGTTTTTATTTCAAAGTCAAAGCATGGAATTCAGCACTGTGATGGGTATCTGTGCTGTTGACCTGGCTCAGAGATGAAGAAAATGTTACAGCATCCTGAGGTGGGGTGTTCTGTCAGGGGCAGTCCAGATGTCACTGGTGTGGCAGGGCCCCTCCTGGCAGTTGCTCTGTGCACGTGAGGGTGTGAGGAGGGTCCTGGCCAGTGTCTGGCTGTGGCTCAGTGCTCTGCCTGCCCACATGTGGGTCACTGTGTCCAGCTTTCCTGGAGGGGTCATGGTCACCTCCTGTGCCATCGGGACTCTGCAGCCCTGAGTCCTCTCCCTTCTCCCCACTCAGGGCAAGATCCCACCCTGGCCTGTGCCTGGAGCACATCTCTGTGCCTGTATTTCATACTGTTTCCTCCAACCACTGCCCTGAAATAAAGCAGAAAGATTCCTGTTGTGTCCCTGCTGCTGATATAATCCATATTCCTAATAATACCAGGTGTCCTGCCCGCAGCACCCTGTGCTTTTCAGTGGAAGGATTTCAGGAAATGGTATTAATTACATGTTTATCTGCATTTTTTCTGCTATTTACCTTGCAAGTGTCTGGACCTTCTCAGTCTCTGTAGGTATGAACTGTACTTCAGTAGGGGGAGCTCTGCACAAAGCCTTGGCTGGTCAGAGCTCTTTTTAGACTGTGACTGGAACAGAACCAGAACTCTTACTCCTCCCTAAGGAGTGCATTTTTCTGAGACGCTTTTTATCTTGTCTCTGTCCAGACAGATTGTTTTGCTTTAACCATGTTCCTCTTCACATGTATGAATTAATTAGTCCAGACATCCAGTTGTTTCCAGGGTCCTATGGAATGGTAGGGATGGTTGGCTGAGAGAAGTTCCATGGATTAGAATCCATCACTCACCACCCATGATGAAATACTCTTGGACTGTGGAATAAGAAGGCTCAGAGCATGAGGGTGATTGTATCTTTGCTGTGTTGTTGTCCTCAGGGCACTCACAAGAAGATCCTGGATGTTGCCAACATGCTGGGGCTGTCCAACACGGTGATGCGGCTGATCGAGAAACGCGCCTTCCAGGACAAGTTCCTCATGCTGGGGGGGATGGCTGTGACCTGCCTCATCATGTTCCTCGTCGTGCAGTACCTGACATGAGCTGCTGACCTCCTGTAAGAGGACTGTCTCCAGGACTGACTTTCCTCTGGGTGCTGCTTTGGATGAGCCCTTCCCATGGACTTCAGAGTTTACAAATCCCACTCGGACAGTGTCACATGGAAGGCATGCCGGGAAACGTGTCTGGGGACGCTGTGCTTGAGAATGGCGCTGTGAAAATAACCCCTGGCCTTTACTGCTCTCCCCTCAAGCCTGCAGGTTTAATGGTCTGGTTAACAGGAAGCAGAAGTGAACACTGTGCCCAGCTGCAGCAAGGCAGGAATGTCCCTTTGGGCACACAGGGATGGGAGGATGCAAAGGCACAGCCAAGGATGCAGCGATTTCCTGTGCTGGCCAGCACTGATCTGACTCCTGCATTTTGCAGTGCAAGAATGGCACGAGAATTTCACAGTGTTCATGGGCCTCAGTTCAGCCTGTGGGACTGAGTATGCAAAAAGAGCTGGGAAGTGAAGGGGTCCCATCTGCGGTTCCATTTGCTTAGAGGAGGAGGAGGATGTGTGGGGAAGAGTCTTAGAACATGGTTATAACCTCAGTCAATTTCACACACAGTACTAACCAGCACAGATCTCTGGTTTAGGCTGAAATGCTGCTCTGCTCATCTGAGGGATGTTCTGGTACCTCTCTTTGCCCTGCTGCTTCCCAGGGGATGCTGAGTGCCATGCTCCCTCCTGCTTCCACTGGGATGCATGTCAGGCCTGTGGCATCTCCTAGGCCTCCTGCCAAATCCAGCCTCGAAAACTGACATTTCTAATGCTGGAGCACAGAGGTGTGGGGAGCTCTGTTCATTTCCTGAGGTGCTGGTTGGGTTTGGGGCTCTGGAGCTGGAACTTCTTGAGTGGATAGATCAGGTGAGTCCTCCTGTATTCCCTGGAGGTGTGGGATTGTTCACAGCTGGGACAGGTTCTTCACCCCAGAGGAATGGTGGGATCAGCACAACAGGCCTGGCACTGAAAATCAGCTTGGTCAGGAGAGTTTCCTCAAGTTTGTGCCTTGAGATGGTGACGTCCCCATCCTTGTGAAGGGTGTTCCCTGTGAAGGACACTCAGACATGTCACCTCCTGGGGGTGGTGCTGCCTGGCACTGTCCTTGTGGTCATTCCCTGTCCCATTGAAACATTTCCAACGTGAGATTATTATCTCAGTCCAGCACTGCTTCCCCTGCAGCCTGGGGGTGTCTGACAGAGGGGCCATCTTGGGATTTTGGGCATCATCCATTTCAATCACCCTACAGATCCATTCCCATCTCCATGTGTGGCAAGTCTGGAGCATTCCCTGACATCTGAGAGTGGCATGGATGTCTCATACCCAGATGATGTGGCCTTGTGTTGGCAATTCCTTCCTTGTTTTCTGTCTGGAATGGTTGTAGGTCTCTGGATTAGTAACTAATCACAAGTTCTACATTCAGTCTTCACTGCCCTGACCTTTGCTTTCATTATGTGCCCTGTTGCAAACTGGGAGAAAGGGTTTTAATAATTGAAAAAATTTTAGGGAATATGGGCCACGAGGGCCATGCTGGTGACCAGGGCTGGGGTGGGGCCCAGCCAGACACTCAGAGCGACCAGTGGCCCCTGTTCATGAGCTTCTCCACGTGTTTCATACTTCTGAAGTGTTTCCTGCTCTTGGAGTTCCCTATTTGTCCAGGTTTTCCAAGGAAATACTGTAGCAGAGCAAGCATGGAACTGGTTTTCAATTGAGCCCAAGGGAGTTAGGAATTAAAAGGAAGAGAGAGAATCTGCAGTGATGGAGCATCTGTCTTGCTGTGTAATAGAAATCATAAATCCAAATTTGCTTGAAATTTATTTTGGATATGAAATCTGATGGATTCAGCCCTTGAGAGGGCAGCTGAGCACTTGCAAGGGGTCCCTGGCAAATCTCAGTTCCGATGAACTGATCCAATTCCACTGGATTTTACAGTGTTGGGGTTTAGGGTTTAAGGCTGTCACTGTTTAAAGTTTCTGTAGTTGTGATGTGGTGTAGCAGGGTTTGTCTTACACCAAAGTGAGACTCTGGCCATCTCTTCCCTTTTGGGCTGTGGTAGGAGCCATAAGATACTTGGAACTGGATTTTTATTCTGTTTCTGAGCCTAGCTTGGCATTTTAATTGATGTTTTCCTGTTGATTTGTTTTGCCTTCTGGAGTCTCCTTGTCCCTCACAGGCTGATTTCCCCTCGATGAGCCAAGTGTCCTTGCTACCCATGGCATCCAAAGGTGACACATGAGGCTTGAAGGAACCACCTGGGGAGCTGGATTTGGGGACGTGTGACATCAGACACTTTTGTAGTGCCTGTAAAGTCCAAAGAGATTTCCAAGGGCCTCTTGGGTAGTTTGTGTGAAACCCGAAAACCTCCATTGCACTGGGACATGGCAGGGACATGGGTGGTTCCTTCTAGCCCCACATCTCCCCTTTGGATGCAGTGGGAATTGAGCTGGAGCCCTGGTGGGATTGTGGTCCCTGCCAAAGGAAATGAGCTGGAGCCCTGGAGGCTTTGCTGCTGTGACTTCACTCCTGTGAAGGTGGTGTTTCCTTCCTCACCAAACACCTCACTTCTGCTTCCAAACTGTGGCATGAGTTCCAGCTCTGGGGTGAGCTGCTCTCTCAGGAGGGGACTCTCTGGGAATTCACTTGCCTCTGGAATAAAACTTTTTACCAGTATTTTATACATAAAGGAGCAAGGGTGGGATGTGATTCATGTGATGTTCTGTGAATAAAGATTTTTTTCAACCAAAATGAATTTTTTTTTTACCTTAGCCAACACGTTGGGGCCAAAATAAACAAGCAGGACCAGTTCCAGGATTGATCCTGGTTC
Source organism: Acrocephalus scirpaceus scirpaceus (assembly GCA_910950805.1). Taxonomy (NCBI): domain Eukaryota; kingdom Metazoa; phylum Chordata; class Aves; order Passeriformes; family Sylviidae; genus Acrocephalus; species Acrocephalus scirpaceus. The sequence continues at coordinate 1,891,155 of OU383798.1, forward strand.
GCTGTGGATGTAGGAGGGGTCTGCAGGGAAGGGGGCCATGGGGGTGCTGCAAGGGGCTCCTGTTTGGGTCACAGTAGGAAATGGGTCCCACACTGTCAAGTTTTCGGGGCCTCTTCATTGAAGACTATGGTGACAGTTGTAAAAGTAAAGTCCTTTATTGCATGGCTAAATCTGTCCCATGAAGGCAAAGTTATTAGAGTCTGTAGCAGTTTGCAGAAGCCTTGTAACATAAAGTGTCTAAGTCCCAAGCAGAAGCAGCAGCCACAGCAGCAGCAGAGGCCTCAGTAATCTGTGTCCCGTGAGCATCTTATCAGCAGCAGCCGAAGCAGTAGCAACAACAGCGGCATCGGTGTTTTCATGACTCCTGTGTGTGTCTGTGTGTTCTCAAAGTAGTACATTTTATTCTCATTTTGGCCAATCAGGCTTAAACACAAATTTCTTACAATAGTGTTGGACCTATCCCAAAGTACAATTGATGTGCGACCATTTTTGTAAATTCTTACACAAATTCTACGCATATAGCTCTATCTGTTCTATCTAGGACTTTTCAGCAGGGCTACGTTATTTTTGTTATGACTACAGTTTAACTAACTTTGCAAAAGGCAATGCCACTAAACTTTAAACTACATCTTAGATTCTTTTCTTATTAACTAACTCAGTCTCTTATTTGCTAAAGTACTTAAAAATCCTTATTTTAAAACTAAACTTGCATTTCTACCTCATGTCTGTGTGAATTTATGTATTTTAGTTTCTCTGAAGGTTCTAATTCAATCCTCACATTTCTGGGCACTCCGGAGCCTGTATGGATTTGGCCCAGGGGATTCATACTCCAACACCACTGCACTGGGGTTGGAAGGAGCAGGATCCTGTGCTGGCTGTGCTGGACCTCACTGGTCAGACTGGTGGGATGTGCCAGGCTGGGACAGCCCCAGAGCTGGTGGTGAAGGGGAGCTGGAAATGGATGGGTGATGGAACAGACTGGGGGGCAGCTGGGGGCACATCCAGGCCCTTGCTGTGCTCTGCCCACTCCCCCTTAGGTCCTGAGAGGGGCCAGACCTCCCTCTCCCTCTCTACCTGCCAGGGATGCAGGTGAGAGGGTTCTAATTAAGAGAAGTGAAGGAAGAGCTTGGAGGGCAAAATGCGGTTGTTGATAAAGAGATTGTGGATTTAAAATGTGAGATCAAGGGGTTGGATTATCTTCCTCTTGCTCTTAAGTTCTGTTTTGAAGTAATTCCAGTCCCCACAGCTACAAAACATTTATTAAATCAGAAAATACCTAGCAAAGAATGCAGAAAGTTGTCAGTGCTGTACATGTGAACTTGATCAGAGGTGGGACCAGCCCGTGGCAGTGCTGGGATGGGACTGCACCGGGTCCTCTCCAGGGTGGGCCCCTGAGGGGCTTTGATACTGTAAGCAGCAGCTGGAAATGGGACTGATGCTTCAGGGGCATGTTTGAATGTGGCTGAGCATGGGGAAGAAATCCAGGAAAGGTTTTATGTCCTGGTTTTTATCTGGGATTCAGTTCATTTTCTCCCCAGCGCTGTTCCCAGGGCTGTGTTTGGGATTCAGTGTGGGAATAATGTTGATAACAGACCAATGGTTTGTGTTTACTCTAAATCAAGGACTTCTCAGTTTCCCAGACTCTGCCAGTGAGCAGAGGCTCAAGAAGCTGGGAGGGAGCAGGGCCAGGACAGGGGACCCGAACTGGCCAAAGGGATATTCCACACCACAGAGAGTCATTCTGAGTAAATAAACTGGGAATGATGGGCTGGGAGGGGTCAGAGGGTGGTGAACAACTGTACTGGCCAGCACTTGTCTGTCAGGTTTTATGTCTCCCCCTCTCTCCCTCATTATTTTTTTTTATTATTATTATATCTAACTTTGTTTCAATTATTAAACTGTTCTTATCTCAACACGTGAGTTTTACTTTTTTCCCCGATTCCCCCATCTCCCTGTGTGGGGGGCAGTGAGCTGTGATGTTTAGTTTCTGGCTGGAGTTAAATCTGAGAGGGAAATGTTTTTAAACAAAGAGACTTATCCAGCCAGGATTTGAGCACTTAAAATCAGTGGGATGGGGGTAAGGTATGTGCAGAATAGAGGGGGAGATAATGAGTGATAAAGAGATTGGGTGGGACAGTTAACTTAGGAAGATAGTGTAGATAAGTACCAGAGGATGTTTATACTTGGCCCAAAGCCTGCTCTGTGTCTGCCTCTCCCTGTTCACTCTTCCTCAGGTTAACCCTGGAATGTCCGAGCACAAGGGGATGTGTTAAAAATCCACCTCTTTTAGTGCAACACGCAGCCCACAGTAACACTGCCCAGCGCTGAAGTCTCAGCTGGAGGAGGATAATGTCTCTTCCCGGGCCCCAAGAGGTGAAGGTGTTGTGGTTTCCCAGCCCTGTGTAAAGGGAAAAGCTCTGTCAGCTCCTGCTCCTGCCTCACTTTCTCTCCCCAAGGCCTGTGGGTGATGGAGCCCTTCCCTCCCCAGCCCCCTGAGCGCTCCCTGCACCAGTCCCGGGGGATTCCTGGCATGGAGTTTCCCTCTTCACCTCCAGGCACCGTTGGGCTCCTGTTCCACCACTGGGTATCTTTGTGCCTTGCTTAGGGAGGGGAAGGGCCAAGAGAAAGGAAGGGGGATGGGAATAATGGGAATAAGGGATCAGAGTCATAGCAACCTTCTGGAAAGGGGCAGTAGAAATTAAAGCCCAGAAGGACTGGAAAATATCCTGCAAAAGACAGGGCAGGAATATTGTCAGAGCCCTTGGCTGTGTTGCACACAGCAAAAGGGAGCTGCAGCCTTGGGCCATTATGGGATGTCTGCATTGAGTGTGTAGGGATGGGTCAGGAAAGCCAAGGCACAGGTGGAACAGGACTTGGCAAGGGATATAGGTCAGAAGAGAAAGGCCAAGGAGAGTGCTGGCCTGATGACCCTCCTGATGGAACAGAAGGGAGAAATGGTGGCAAGGGACAGTGAGCTGGCGGTATCCAGCCTAGAGAAGAGAAGGCTCCCAGGAGACCTCAGAGCCCCTTCCAGTGCCTAAAGGCATATAGAAAAAGAGGGAGAGGGTCTTCTTGCACAGGCAGTGATAGGACAAGGGAAGAGTTTTTAACTGAGAGGAGATTTAGATTAAATGTTAGGAAAAAATTCTTCCCTGTGAGGGTGGGCAGGCCCTGGCACAGGGTGCCCAGAGCAGCTGTGGCTGTCCGTGGATCCCTGGAAATGTCCAAGGCCAGGCTGGCCGGGGCTTGGAGCAGCCTGGGACAGTGGAAGGTGTCCCTGCCCATGGCAGAGGGTGGCACTGGGTGGCTATTAAAGTCCCTTCCAACCAAGTCTGTGATTTTGACTCTATGACCCGTCTGCTTCTGGCAAGGACATCCAGCCTCCAGGGAATGGGGTAAAGGCTCTGGCACTGCACAACCCACCCAGCACAAGAGACTGAGGATTCAACACAGGAGTACATCACAAAGTCCTTACTCTGTCATCAGGATGGAGGTGCCCTATGACACACCTGAAAAAATATTGTGTCCTGTGGCAAATACAAAACAAGCAGAGGAAGCCGAGAGCCCAGTGATAGCCAATACTGGGATTGGAAACATTCCCAGTGCTATGGGAGGCTCACCCAGCATTCCCAAAGCACTGCAGGAAAATTAGAGCCACGGCCTCCCTGCCCTCCACAGGAGGCAGCTGGTGAAGGACGTGCCCAAGGACACTGCCCAGAGGGATGTGGCATTTCAGATCTCTGGGGTGTGAGATCTCAGATGTCAGTCACAGCTGGGCTGCACCCACCCTACAAGACAGACCCCCTCCCCATGGAGTCTGCCCCCAGTCCTTGTGGCCTGGGGGTGTTTGAAGTCACAACCACAACCTTCCAAGCCTGGTCCTTTCCAGAAAGGCTGGGCTACTGGATCCACCCCAGACTGGGGGAACGTCAGTGTTAATAACACAGAGGAGCTCTCCTCCTCCACAGCACAGACAAGTGTGAGCCCCAAGGAGGAGCAGCTTTCACCCACTGCCAATTAAAGCTCAGGCTAATGGTGACCAGTTATGGCATTTACCTGTAAAATTGTAGTGCTCTGGCCCACAAATCCTACAATTGAGCTACTTCTGTCAAACCAGAAACAATCACAGCTGGTGTTTGTCACCACTTTCATTCCAAGTAACAAAAAATAAATGAAGGTGGAAAGGAGAGCTTCCCATGTCAGCATTTACTGACTCCAAAGACAAGCAGTCACAGGGCATTTAAAACATTTTTATTCTAAATTGCCAACAAGAACCTTGACATAAATTGACAGAATTTTACAAGAATCCTAATTTTGCATAATCCAGTCAACATGTATTATTTTCTAGTGGTAGTATACAGATGGTGGAAATCCAGTCTTTAGAAGACAATATGAAGGCATTAATCTCTTTCTAGACAAACACCATATCTGGCTTCTTAATTCTTTATGGTTGTATATTTAGATCCCATTTTGTACTTTGCATGTTTAGAAATATACTGCTTGATCTGAACATTTTCAGTCCTAAACATGCATTTTTACTGATTTAAACCATTCCTACTCCCTTCCTCCCCTCCCCCAATACAGAACAGGTACCTGAGAGCTCTCAAACATATTTTAAGCATTAGAAAACTGCAAAACTCTAATGGAAACTGGAAAAGCACATCAGTGTCCTCCTGAAACTTCCCCTATTTGGAGTTGTGTGTGATGCAAGGAACTTGCAGAGGATTATCTGTTAAGGTCTGCCTGGGGAAGCCCCTCACACACAGCAGACAAAGGTAAGGCCTAAGGTGACAAATGCAAGGCTGAAGGTGTGAGGGTGCAAAAGTTTAGGTCAGGATGCTCTCAAAGCAGTCTCTGTGAATGACAACACAGTTTAAAACCCAACCTGAACATTTGCCATATACAGAGTGGACAAACTCAGACTCCAACAAGACAGAAACAAAAATGCATGCATAGAAAAAATACTTCTAAGTTTGGCTGCTCCAGATTATTTTAGTCTCTGCCTCTTCACAGACTGGAGAACCTCTCAGCACTTTGTGCTGTCCAGGCTGTAACAGGCCCTCAAACACAACTCCTAGAGCCTCAGTTGCAGGGAGTTTGCTGCAGCTTCTCAGCAAACAGCTAAAACTTCATTCTTGGAAGTTACTGTTATGTGGTTCCTGACTTCCACTGAAATGGGACTGTAACAGTTTCTGCTATGCCAGGCCTGACTCCCAAATCTGCCATTCCTGCAGGACATTCCCCCTCTCATTCCTGCATCCCTCTGTTTGCAGTTAGCACTGACCACCAGCACCCAGCTCCCAAGGTGCTCCTCCATGTGCACAAAGGTTTTAAAGTGCCAAGCGAAGGAACAAGATCCTGGGCAGGTATTTTCAGCCCCTCAAACTGCTCTGTTTCCCACTATCACTTCTCTAATTAGGAACCTAATCAGATCCTACCTCCCCTGCTTAAAATAACTTCCTCAGTCCCCACTCCTTAAAACCCTTCTGAAGGGTCCGCTACTGTTTCCCAATCTCTGGAGCACACAGAACAGTCTAAAAGATCTCAAAGATCATTCCCTATTACAAAAACCACAGACTTGCCAATTACAATGCTTTTCCTGTTCACAGAAGTTACCATGACCCAGGGCTGGGCAGGGAAGATTTCTGAGTCTGTGTAACTTTATCAGTTTATTTTTTCAAGAACAGTAACAAAATTCACCAAGTAAGTGAAATTCACCAAGTAAGGGTGAGGGTAACTTTTAAAACAAGTAGTTGGGGGAAACATTTGGCAACCAAGGACAGTTCCACATATTCAAACATTGCAAGAAATCCATTATGCAACAAAAGCCAAATGCAGAGTCCTGCCATCAGGCGCAGAGCATGTCTGTCATCTGCAGGAGCTCTCCTGTCCAAGTCAGGGAGACACTTACTGCTGGGGCAAAACCAAGTCCCAGGGGGAGGAATTAATACTCCGAATTCTGGAAAGGACAAGATACAAGTTTTGCATGAGATGGACAAAGATACAACAACTTCCCCCACTCCCCCAAGGGACAGTGGCCTCTGCAGAGGCAGCACTTGGCAACAAGGCTTGTCTACAATTGACATTTCAGTTTGGTTTGCCGGACTCAGCCCAACACTGTGGCAATTGCACAGTCCCTGGCTGTGCAGGAGCTGTGTCTGCAGTGCCCTGAGAGCACCAGGTTTAGTTGCTCCCAGTGGGAATCAGGACAATCATTCCTCAAAGCACCTTTAAGCTGTTGCTTTGCTGCTAAAGGCAAATAAAAGTCATTGATTCCAGCATTAGACACTTCTCCATGGGGAGCTCCTTCTCTCCCTCCCCAGATGGAATTTGATAGCTTCTTCCCCCAGCGGTGCTGGATTAAGGAGTCCGTTTCACCCCAGCTCTGACTTAGCTGGGCCTGAAAGTGAACAGAGCACAAAGCAAAGAAAGAATTTGGTTTAAGCCAGGGGCAGGGTGGGGGGTGAAAGGGGATAATGGGGATGCTGTGGAAGGGCTTGTTTAGAGAGACAGCAAACGTGGCCAGGAAGCAGCTCTGCCTAACCTGAGCCACAGAAACAGAGCAAGGAAAGAGCAGAGGATGCTTTAAAGGAAGGACACAGAGGATGATCCCAGCAGGACATTCCCTCAGAAGCTGCTCTCAAGAAGCAGCTTTTCAATACAACCCCTCCTGTCCATGCAGTGGGAGCCACGAAGCGCTGCTACAGCCAGAGATTTCAGGAGCTGTCCCCAGCTCTGGACTGGGTGCCAAAGCCCCATGCTCAGTACTCACAGTCCTCCAGACACAGCATACGGGAGAGTCTGAGGGGCCCGGATCCGTGAGGGCAAGAAGTTGTTCTGGTCACTGATGGTGCTGGAATTAAGTGACATTGGTTATTTCTGGCAAATGCACTGGCTCACATGTATGCATTTTACTGCAGCAAGGCCCTGGGGGATGTGCTGTGCCATGATGCTGGTGGTGCTGAGGAGAGCTGGATGTGCTCTGAACACTCAAAGGTCTTTTAAAGAGTCTGAGAGGTGGAACCAGGCAGTGCTGCTGTTAGCCCCTATGGAAGAGCTCACAAAGAACTCGGCCTGCCAGGGGCAGGATTATTGCTGAACTGCAAATGAACTGGTTAAATAAACCTTAAAACACCTCAGGCAGCTCTGGTGGTACCACCACACCCCATAGCCAGCCAGGGCAGCCCCTTCCTGCTCACAGCTGGGCACTGAGCTCCTCACTCCCCCTGCCCCAAACTCTGACCACACTTTGGCAAGGGCACGAGGGGAGGTTTCTGCTGACACAGGGCCCAACTCCAGCACATCTGCCAGGCCCCGGGAGGCAGGAGCTCACAAGGGACTCAAAAGGACAAGTGTGACCACTTTTCTCCCTGTAAAATGCCCAGACATTGTTCAGTTCCTGAACACAGGCCATGGGCAGGAAGAACAGCCTGCCACAGGCACGCAGAAGCAGCATCTGTGCTCCTGAGAGTTTCCTTCTCTGGTCCAGGCCATATGAGGAAGCAGGTCACACTGAACCAACAGCATCTCTCCTCCCAGCATTGCACAGCAGCCAAGGCAGCTCCTGTCCAGCTAGCAAAGTGAGGCTGGGAGATGGCTGCAATATTTGTTAAAACAAACACTGGTGTAAAGAATCAAACATGCATTCCCTACCTGTTTGGGTCAGAGCTGATCACACGCCATACAAAAGCAGACTCAGGTCCCTCCAGCAATTCTGTGAAAGGATGCAGACATTGTGGCTCAGAACTAAGGAACTCCAGAAACCACCATCAGATCAGTGGCTAAATGGCTTCCCACTGCCAGAGTGAAGGGATGGATGGGATATTGGGAAGGAATTGTTCCCTGAGATGGTGGAGAGGCCCTGGCCCAGGGTGCCCAGAGCAGCTGTGGCTGCCCCTGGATCCCTGGGAGTGTTCAAAGCCAGGCTGGACAGGGCATGGAGCAGCCTGGGATAGTGGAAGGTGTCCTTGCCCATGGAATGATATGAACTTTAAGGTACCATCCAAGCCAAAGCATTCAGGGATTCTGTGATTCTATGATCAGGAATAACTCTGTTATATTTTCACGTGTTCAAGAGGGATGAAAAGCTGACCTATGAGGAATGTGTCCGCTTCACTGAGAAACAGGCTTCCATTGCTATCACTTCACATAAGCTACAAAAGCTCTTATGGGAGGAAGGGATGCCTGGAAATCTCTCCCCATGCTCGTTCTGGCAGGCATTTTGGATTGTTCTCTATACCAAGCCAAGCCTGCTGAGTGGAGAGATCCATGTTCATATGAACAAAAAAGTGTCCTCCAAGGCAGCCCTGAGTGAACAGCACCCCTGGCCTCACAAAGTTCCCAGAGGAACTGGAGGACATGGCCAGGAAGAAGGCAGCTGACAGGGAAGTTCCTCACCTGTTTCCCAGTCTTCATTACATGGAGGTGCCTGCCATGTGCTCCCATTATTCAGCTGCTCCTGTGCGGACTCACAGGACTGGCTCACTTCAAGAAGAGAGAAAACACAGTGACCAGCAGTCCTTAAATCCACTAAACACTTTGGCTCGAGCTGTAAAACATCTCTGGGCTTTAGAGGAGGCCCCACCAATGCAAATAGGTTGGGGACAGCTGGAATCCAGCAACTTCAAATTTTTCATTGTAAAAGAGTAAAGACTCTGCTCCCTGGAACTTTTGAGCAGGAATGCTGGAGTGAAGAGGAAACCTGCTGACATGTGTAATGAATATAATGGATAAATTCGTGTATATAATATTGTATTATGGATTTGGTTTACTAAAAAAGCTACCCAAGGGCATCTCCAAGATTCCAGAGTCCACAGGCAAAGACATTTGCAACTGAAACGACAAGGCCGAGCTGGAAGATGGCCCATCCATCAAGGGTGGACCTTCACTTCACAGCTCCTCAACATCTGATACCGATCCTGGTGGAGATCCTGGATGATCACATCACCCCTCCCAAGATTACTATCAAGTAATCTTTTCATGCAGACGGGGACTCCTTTTGGAAATTGAGAAACACACACATACCTGGACTTTACACGGACTTGGCCTTAGGGTAAAAAAAACTGTATAAAACCCACAGGCTGAAGCTTGGCAGATGTGGTCGAGTTTGGAGGGTACCCTTGTACCGCCACTCTGTCCACCCAGCATTCAATTGATTGTTGTCTCGTTTTTATTGTGGCTTTTAATTCGGTGTTGGAAATTTTGCTAAATAAATCTTGTTATTTTGAATTGGCTTCTAATAATTTATAACACCTGATGGATGCAGGCATCACTGCCTGTGCACTTCTACAGAAGATAGAAAACTGTGTGCCCTGTGGTGTGCAAGAGTTAAAGGGAGATCAGCTCTGCAAGAGGAGCAGCCCGTCCTTGTGGCCATTAATGCATCCCACTCCTCCTTCCAGAGGCACTTCCTGCACGGTTTTGGGTAAAACCTTTCTATTCAACAAGCCTGGTAAAAAAATGGATGCAAAGCCTACCCAGAGCATCTGCCATATTGTTGGGGGTTGAATTTGTTTCTTTTTTACTTATAGATTTTTTTCCCCCCATAAGCTGCTAGGAGATTGTAATATTGTAATAAAACAGTTCGTGTTTTATTGGAATAAACGTTATAAAATCACTCACGATTGAGAACACAGGTCCAGAAATTACACCCCTTTTCAGTAACCGGGGAAGAGACTTATTTGCAACAGAAAGACGGGTGGCACTGAAAATAGATAGGCCTTCTAAGGAGATAAACCTGCCAACGACCCAGTGATCGACACCTGATATGTATCTTATCTGCATCGTCAAGAGTGTGTGCATCCCATTACCCAGTTCCAGTAAATCACATCAAGCACCCACCTCTTCCTGGAAAGCTGTTCAATGGACTAGTAGCAAAGAAAAGAAACTACATGAATATGCAGGAGAAACAAGAAAAGGCAAGAGAAGCGAATGATGCTGTTGGAAGAACTGTATAAAAACGGACACCACAAAGACTCCATTTTTGAACCACCACGGGGGATTCCGTGCTGTAGAGGTGACTCTGTGGTTCACCTGGCTCTGACCTCGGGCTTGGAACTGATTTTTGTTTGTGACTTTCTCGGACATATATCAAGTTTTCAATAAATTCCTCTATAAAAAATTTGTTATTTATTAATAACAGAGACTAACTGCTGGGTACTTGTGGGGGCTTGACCAAAACAAAGAGGTGGCCAAAAGTCGGGAGAGGAGTGTGGCATTGGGCTACACTTCTTTTGCCTCTGGGAATGTCCCTCAGAGGGGGAGTTTTAGGGGCAGGTACAGGATGGGGCTGGGGACAGCTATGCTCTCTTGCTCTCGGCATCGGAGAGAGGATGGCCAGGTTGTTGCTTACTGCATTCACTGACATCTACCACCATCTGCTCGTGTGCCCAGGAATTCTGAGCTCACTTCTTCCTGCCCTGTTGGAGCTGGGCTGGCCCTGTCCCGCCACAGCTGCTTCTTCGGCACTGCTTTGAGGCTTTTTGGTACGCTGTACCCCCGCACTGCCCTGCTCTGCTGGGACATCCCTGCCTTTCCAGCTACCACCATGGAGCTTTTGATCTATCTCATCCACCAGCCCGGGATTTTCCACCGTTCCAGTTGGAGCTCTCAAGAGTCCTGCAGGGGCACCAAGATCAGACTGCCATGGGCTCTGTGAAGCAAAGTCCCTTGAGGTTCCTGATTGTGTTTGGTTGTTAATGCTGCAGTTGTTTGTTTGCCTTGTTATACATGCTAGTAAAGAACTGTTATTCCTATCCCCATATCTTTGCCTGAGAGCCCACTTAATTTTTAAAATTATAATAATTTGGAGGGAGGGGGTTTGAATTCTCCATTCCAAGGGAGGCCCTGTCCTCCCTAGCAGACACCTCTCTTTCAAACTAAGATGCATATTCTCAAGAAACTGTCCAATAAAGCCAAGCAAATGAGATTAAGTTTCCCTAAAGCTGCTATGTCACACAGAACTACAATCATTTGCCACCCACTTTTAGGTTATTCCAAGAGGAGACCTCAGTCCCCAGGGTGCAGACACCTGGGGGCATAGGGGTTCTCTTACCCACATCTTGCTCCATGAAGGTTTTGTCGTTGCACTTCATGATGTGGTTGCCGAGGTCAGCCTTAGGAACCAGGTGACGAGCGTTGAAGGGGCATGTGGCCAATTTCTTCGCAATTTCAGGGTTGCTCTGGACAAGAGAAAACCAAAATGATGTGCCACATCTCTGAAATTCTCTTACCTCTTGTTGATACATAGGAAAAAAAGACTGGGATATTTGTGGTGTTGCTTTAAAAAATACAACAATAAACAAGAAATTGCAATGTATTGGTCAGACAATCACTAAATACAAAAGGGGAAATGAACACGACTTTTCTTCCAAACTCAATTCACAGACACTGAGCCAGCCTGACTGAAGTGGAACAGACCCTCAGCAAACTCCCTGCAGTTCCCTGCAGTGCTGGTGATACAACTGCATGGCTTACAGCACAAATGAAACCATTTTAAAACCAGTAGAGGAGAGACATCAGGCGAATCTAAATCCTTCAGATATATTTTAACTTAGTGGGCACACAGGCAGAGAAATTCTGTAAACGTTTTAGAAGAGCTAGGGAGCTGGCAGCATTCCACCTGGGTTTCCATTATGGCAGGCACCAGTTCTAGTGGCAGAGCTCTGTTGTCACTACAGTAAATTATCTCCTGCAAGTGATAGAGCATTACTGGGAAAACCCCAGCTCTGCCACTGGACCAGTGCTTGCCTGGCTCTGCTGGTCAGGGACCTGACTCACACCCAAGGCAGAAGTGCTGCTCCAGGCAGTTCCTCCTGCAGCACTGATCCCAGGCTTCAGCACACCCAAGGCCCTTGGTATTCCCTGCCTGCTACAGCAGGGCTGCCATGTCCAAAGGTGTCCATTGCTGCTGTCACCTGGCAGGAGTGAGTGGCTTCCTACTGCCAGAGGGCAGGGTTAGGTGGGATTTTGAGAAGGAATTCCTCTTGATGCCTTTGGGAAGGCTGACTTGAAACAGAGGCTATACAGAGCTAGAAAATAAAGTTGGTATTCATTAAAAGGTCTCCAGGATCCACCCTGGGCATTACAGGAGCCTAAGCAAAGCTGCATCCAGGGTGAACTGAGAATGGTCTTAAAATGGCTAACCAGTCATGAGATTTTACAATTTTATAAGTTTTGGTCTATTTGCACATTGGGGTTTAATTGTTCAATTACAGCTTCAGGTTGTGAGGTCCCATCCCTCTTGTTCCTCCCCTCAGTCCACTATTGTTTATGTTTTTGGGCTGAAAGTTGTCCTTGGTCTTCTAGCAGAAGAAGGATTTGTTTTGTCTACCTGCTCCATGGAGAGAGCTTGCTGGCACTTAATATGAGGCTCAGAACTACATCCCTAGGCAGCACAGAATCTGAAAATATGAAAGCTAAGGCATCACTCTATGAGTGTGGGAAGGCCCTGGCACAGGCTGCCCCTAGATCCCTGGCAGTGTCCAAGGCCGTCAGACAGGGCTTGGAGCAACCTGGGACAGTGGAAGGTGTCCCTGCCCATGGCAGAGTGTAGAATGGGATGAGCTTTAAGGTTTCTTCTAACACAAACCATCCCATGATTCCATGATTCTAACACAGTTCCAGCCAAGAAGATCCAACTTGCTCTGCTTGCAGTGTCCCTGTTTGGGTCAGGGCTGTGTTCTGCACACAGAGCATTGGAAGACTGAGCCAGGTGGAAGGTGGATTTTATGCATAAGGGATGCAAAGGAAACTCAACAAACTTGTCCCAAGCAAGAGGGATAATCTCACCCAAACCCTTGCCACTGCAAGTAACACACTGTGGCATCTTCAGATGGACCAGTGACAATCCCCAAGCTCTTATGCTAATTAGCACTTCTTCTGCTAATTACTTAGACACTGGCTTTATCATTTGATGATCACAATCTCACCTCATCCTCCTAACCAGAAAACTTCCTTAAACTCTCTGGTCATCAGTTAGGCAACAGCAGGACAAAACCAACAAGCTTAAAGGTTTTCTTGCTCACACTGTTCACCCAGCTCATATGCACACTCCTGCCAAAATGTGCAGGGGCTCAACATGGAACATTTCTGCCCTCTCTGAATGTTTGGTACTTGCCACTTAGCTCTGCCCCCCACTTTCACTAGCTAATTAATACTTTTAAGGCTCTAGATCCACCAAGATGACTTTATTGTACTGATGCCAGGACGTGCTGCCTACAACTGCAACTTAAGTGAAAGGCACAGCAATGCTGGACCGTTTTAAAAACACACCAGCAAACCTAAAAAGGAAACAATCAGGTTTTCAAAAGTCTCAGAAAAAACCCAAAGCTCAGGTTTAAAGAAACCCACTCATGAGAACAACAGAGAAGAGAAGAAGGAGTGTGTTGTATGAAACAATTTGTAATCAAATTCTTAATTAAAGATGGAGAGGGGAATAAACCTCTCCCAAACGTGCTGAGCTCAGCATGTGCAGTTTCTGCCAGATGCCCATGAAACAGCTGTTGGGAAAACCAAACTGCCCAGCCCAGTGAAAGAATGAACTGCAACATCACAGCACTTGTGCTCTGAGGGGCCCAGAAGGGTGCGCGGAACTCCAACAGAGTCCTCTCTTCAGCTGAAAGTGGAAAAATGAATATGGCCTCCCTGTGAGCTGCTGGAAGAGACCAGAGTCTCCTACCTGAACTAGCCATGAAGGATCTGTCTCCTTCCAGCAAAGCCAGACTGTGAATGGGTGAATTCCTGTGTGCCTGGAGCTATTACTAAACAAATCCTGAAGTTATATGAAATGAAAGTTAAACAAGGCTGCTTTTGAGGAAAGGCAGGAACACAGGGTATATTTGCATGCACAGTCACTCAGTCCATCCAGCTCACCTCCTTACACTTCACCAGATGATAGGGAAACCTCCGTGCTCTGATCTGATGGTGCTTAACCAGTGGGCACTGGATTAACCTGTCTGGATCTGACACATCTGATGGAACAGAACAGGGAAGAGCATCTGGTTAGGAAGATAAGAAACACTCACAGTGCACTGGGGAAAACCCCACACCACCACATCAGGGCTGTGGTCTGAGGCAGTTAAACAAGTTGCTCTTAGTTTGAAACCATTCATTAAGGCAGGCACTTGCTTTACATAACCAAATTAATTAAATTTGAAGTTCTCATAACTGGGACATTTCTTAAAACAGAGAGTCAGCACCACTGAGCATAATAACTCTTTAGGTTACCTTATCAGGGAGGCAACCACCCTTACTCCAGGGGAAAGCCAGCAGCACCTTCCAGCTCTCCTGGAGGATCAGTGGGATCATGTCACACCCACTGGCACCTTCAGCAGCTCAACCAAATCTTTTTTCTATCAACAGCTTGTTTTGCTGGAGGCAGAATGTGAGGGAAGTGAGTTACATTCTGGAGTGTGCCTAACATGGTACATGAGACTCTGAATGAAGCTTTTAATCATGTAATTATTTAGGAACTGAAGCATTACTAAAGCAGCAAAAACACTGAGGAACAAACATATTGAACATGAAGCAGTGTGAATCCATGCATACATAATTGTCTATAAAATATATTAAAATATAAATATTAATAAATATGCATATTCTCAGGGAGGAAGAGAGGCAGCCAGGAGGAGACACAAGGGCCCACTACTGCCTGTGGGTCTGTCTGTGGGGAGCCTGGGCTGCTTCCATCCTTTCTGCCCTGGCACTCTTGCTGCCTGGCCTTTCAGCACATTTAGGATTTGATTATGCAGGAGCTAACCCAGTTCTAGGCACTGGCTGCTACTGCCTCTGCCCTCCTCTCTCACACTCGTGGTTCCATCAGGCCCCAGGCTGGCAGCTGCTACAATGCTGTTCCAGAAGTCCCAACGAGCAGAATTCATGCTGAGAGCCACTTGGAAAGAGAGGGGACAGACAGGATCCTCGTTTCCATCTGGGCAGAGCAGTGCTGCTGCCTCTGAGCACCTCTCACCTCAACAGCCCAGTCGGGGCATTAGAGCAGCTGAAAACCCACCTGGCTTTGTATTGGCCCAGCTGCCCCTGGAAGAGCAATCACAAGTGGTTTTGTCACCGAAAACGTTGTGAAAAATAGAACACTCTAACACTATCATTTCAGTATTGGAAAGCAGCATTGCTCTATTTTGGCACTGGCTGCGTGGGGGATGCTCCTCCAAACATCTTCTCCTCCCTTCTGAGAAGGGTTTCTTCTCCTTGAATGCATTCCAACTAAGGACTCTGGCCAAGATACACCCTTTATCAGGCACACAGTCTTTATTCTCTCGGCTAAGATACCCACTTGTGCACATTAATCACTGATATATGTAAATACAGAATTAAACTCTGTCTGTTTAAGGAATTCACAAGATTAAACACTATTTGTTAGAGATTTTTCCAATGGCTTCTCTCTCTGAACTGGCCCCACAAAAGACCACGTGCATTGCCAGTGAAAGGAAAGGGGACAGAGACAAGTGCCAGAGGAAGAGCAGAGCCCTCAGCACTCCACGTCCAGCACCAAACACCAGCAGCACAGAAGCGGCTCGGGCAGCTGAGCCTCTGTAATTTATCGACGGTTGAAGTCACCAAAGGCACCACAACAGTGCCACGTGTAGGGAGATCCCTGTAACTGTCCCTGTCCACACTGGACAAGGATGGAAACGGATCCCCAAACCGCCTGGAGCGGCTGAACCGGGAGACACGAGTGGAAGCCATGCTCGAACCTAACAAAGTCGCTTTATTCTGTCAAATCCTGCAGGCCAGACCTCACCCGCACCAGCTGCACCTGGTGTGGCGACCTGGGCTGGAACCGCCGAGAGAGGGCCCGGGGGCCCGCCCGGCTCGGCCACTGGGCACGGGGAGGGACCCGGGCCGACAGGGGACAGACCCCAATGGCGCGGGCGTCATCCCCAATGGCCGGTGTGGTCCTGGCCGTGCCCGCAGCGGACGAGCGCTCTCCCTGTCCCCCCCAGCCAAGCCTCAAGCCTCAAGCCTCACCCAAGTCGTCTTCGAGCTCCATGCCTGGGCCGGGTGTGAGGCGGCTGGACCAGGACCGCTTCGGGACAAGGTGAGTGGCACCTGCGCGTCCGAATCTGTGCCCGCCGCGGGGCCGACTGCGGGGGGTGGGTGTGGAGAAGGGTTGGTTGTGAGGTCCGACTCCGCCTCCGGGTCGGCTGCGGGGTTGGCGGTGGGGCTAGCGGTGACGCTGGCTGTGGGGCTGGGCCAGGGGTGGGGCCGGCGGTGGGGCCGGCGGTGGGGCCGGGCCGCGGTGGGGCCGCGGTGGGCCGGCCGGCGGTGGGGCCGGCGTGGGGCCGGCGGTGGGCCGCGGTGGGGCCGGCGGTGGGCCGCCTTGCCCTCCGTTGCCGGGCAACGCCGCGCGCGTGGGGCCATCGAGCACGGCCGGCCGGGCCCGGAGCCGCCTCTGAGCCCCGACCCCAGCCCTGGAGCTGAAACCGCCCTGAGGTGTTGGGGAATGTTCAGCCGAAATAAACCCGTTTAGATAGAATGAGCCAGGCTTAGACTCATTCTTGTTTTGACTGGGACTGCTGCAGCTTTAGGCGCTCGTTATGATCTGACCCCGAACAGTGAATCAGAATTGTCGAGGTTGGAAGAGAGCTTGTCTTGTTGATTAGTCTTGAAAGTATACAAAGATCACACATCAAAGAACATATTTTCTTAAGAAAATTTTACAAATTCCATGTTTTGCAACAATAACCGATGGTTTGGGTGCTCAGTCATGTTTATTCTCTGTCTGGAGCTGGTTTTGTCCCCTGGTGCACCAGAAGCCAGAGCAGGAGATGAGGAAGCTGCTGTCTCCCTTCACTGACTTGGAGAAAGAACTCAGTAAGGTGTTAAAGCACCCCAGACCAAAACTTGGACTAAGAGTAGCACGTGGGGGGCAGGTGTCCGGGTCACAGGGATATCATTGCCTGGGGATTTCTTTGCACCAGTTTGAGCTCAACCCCTGTGCACCTCTCTATTAAATTATTTGCTTTTATAAATCTGATGGCTGAAACTCTACTTTGGGAAATCAAGGCTCAGGCCCATCATTTTGCATCGGCTTCACAGAATCACAGTAGCATCAAGGCTGGAAAATCCCTCTGAGATCATCAGGTCCAACTATTCCCCCAGCAGTGCCAAGGCCACCTGTGTCCCCAAGTACCACATCTGCATGTTCTATGAACACGTGCAGGGATAGTGACTCCAGCACTGTCATGGGCAGCCTGTTCCAATGACTTACTACCCTTTCAGTGACAAATTTTTCCCGAATAGCCAACCTAAACCCCTCCTCGCACAACTTCAGGCTGTTTTCACTCACTTTGTCCCTTGTTCCCTTGGAGCAGAGCCTGAGCCCTGGCTGCACTCTCTTGTCAGAGGGTTGTGGAGAGTGAGAAGGTCCCCCTGAGCCTCCTTTTCTCCAGGCTTCCTCAGCTTCTCCTCATCAGACTTGTGCTCCAGTTGTTTCTTCTCCTCCCTGGACAATCCACACTCAAACCTCTCTTCGGGGCAATCACCCTCTTTTGGAACTGACTTCAAATGAGGAGTCTCATACACATGTGGGCAAAGGCATTGACGTTCAATCCCCTGATATCCTTTAGGGGAAGAAGATACACTAGAAGGTTTCCCACTGTTCTAGTTAGGAGACAGGTTGTTACAGGACAAAGTTTTTCTGGCAGTAGCCAGAAATTTGCCTAATTTAATTCCAGCAGGTGATTGAGGGCTTACTAGTGCTCTCTGATAACAGCAAGAGCAGAATCATCTTAAAGTACAAGATATAGTGTGTTTATAGGATCATAACTGTACATCAGGAGAACACTGTAGGCTTCTCTTGAGTGGAAATACTAACAAAAGACATTTTCAAGCACAGAGAAGCTTGGCTCTTCCAGTCCTGTCTGCAAAAATATGTAAAAAACTGTTTCCAGAAGCCTAAGATGGACTAAATCTGTCAAAGGATTGTGTCTCCCTGCACACATGATCTGCAGAGGTGTTTTACTTGTTTGCAAAGGCTGAAAAGGGCTCAGTACACTGCTCCATCCTCCCCGCTGGGAATAATGAAGACTCTCCATATGCCACATGCACCCCTAGCCTTCCCAGAGAAACATCCCTCCTCCTGACTGTGTGTGTCTGGAGTGTCCACAGAGGCAGGGACCCTGCACGGAGAGTTAACAATTGTGTGAACAATCACTGCATAAACATCCCTGGAATACCCCACCAGAACCACTCCTGGTCAAGACTGCTCTGCTTGGGCATCTTGGGTTCATGCCTGTAGGGGAAAGGATGACACAGAGGCATGGGCTGGGATGCAACAGAAATTTAATGTGTCAGAAGAGATAAACATGTCAATCCAAAAGAGGAATCCAGTGCAGGAAGCACGAGGGGCAGATGAGAGTTTGTGTCTCATGGCTGTGGCAAAGATCCCAGCAGGTGTCCATCTGCTTGAGAAGGCCAGCAGATCCTCCCCAGGATGGCTGTGTGGAGCTCACAGCCCCGGGCAGCACAAGGGAACAAGGACACAGGAGGGAAAGGAGAGAGGGGCAGAGGGCAGAGGGCAGAGGCAGGGCTGGGCTGTGCTTGCCAAGAGCCCAGGCTGGCCGTGTCCTTCTGCAAGGGCTGCTGGGGTTGCTCAGCCCCTCAGGAAGCAACAAGGCCATGCTGCGTCCCCAGGGCGGTTCCATCCTGTGAGTCCCTGGGTTCCTTCCCCAGGGCCACCTTGAGCAGCTTTAGCAGGGGAGGCCCCTCAAGCCACAGAGGCCACTGCCCAAGCCAGAGAGGCCAAAGCCCCCAGAGCTGATGGGCACTCCCTGAGAGCTGAGGATGCTGCCAACAGCAGCCGAGGTGGAGGATCCCACGGCGGTGTTCTGTGGGAAGGAGCTGAGGATGGGGCCGGGCAGGGTCACCACCACGGGCGAGGGTTCGATGATGACGGTGGAGTCCTGGCACTGCCTGACACAGGGCTCATTGCAGCTGTTGGCCAGCGGGGTGGGGCCGCAGGGCTGGCAGGGCCGGCACGGGCTGTAGCAGGACATGTCTGGGGGCTGCAGGTGCACCTGGCAGAGAGCGAAGGGGGAAGCAGAGCACAAGGAGTGGGTGAGAATCCACCTGTCACTCCACAGTGAGAGACCAAAGGCATGAACTGGAGACAAGCCCTAGGGGCTGTATAAAGGCTGCTCCTTTCCTCAGAAAAGCCCTGCCGAGAGCTACCCAAGGAATATCCCTGTCTGGTCCATAGCTCTGGAAACACCTCAGACAAGCCCCAGCCTTTCCCCATGTCACACCTTCTGCCCCCTTCCTATTCCCATGGCAAAAATCCATATGGCACAAAAAAGCATGTATAGACTGAGAAATCCCATGGGAGGAGGAGAAGGATGAGAAAAAGCTTCAGACTCACCTTGAAGCCAAGGAGATGGAGGTGAGAGGAGTGAATGAGAGTGAGGAGCAGGGCCCATTTTTATACTACTCCTGCAATGCCCCAGGTCCACAGTCACTGCACAAGGACAGTAATTTTCTTACAGACTCACCTCAAAGCAAAACATTCTGCTCAATGGCTCAGACTGTGGTTTGGTTTCCATCTATGTTGCCATTTCATTTCCTCATTTCTGCTGTTCCCACTAAGTTATGGAGGCTTCTATCACGTTGTGCGATGAGAAGTCCAAGCGTTTCTTGTGCAGGAACACATTAGTATGGGCAGGAACCAAGCCTCAAGCTGACCCATGTGGAGTTATGTACTTCCTTACTGCCTGAGGGATGTGTTGACTCTTGGGACAGCACCTTCTCTTGTCCTTCTATTTACCCCATGATGCACTTTGGCTGCACCCTTTGCACCCTGACCTGGACAAAGTCCTGCCAAACATTGTCACTTCTGAGAACACCCTGAGCTGTGGCTGTGCTTCCAAGCAAGTCAGGCTGAGGGCAGTGGCATTTGGACTGCCTGGAGCTGTGGGTCTGGGCACAGCCCAGTGCTTGAAGATGGTTTTCTAGGGTTATGGATGGAGCTGCCCTTGCTGGAAGGGATATCAGCCCTGCCTGGGACAAAGCCTGCAGACACAGGCACTCCTGGCTTGGCCTCACACCAAAATTAGAGTGTGACTCTCCATGGGTCAGAAGAGTCTTGCTTTGGAGATTTGCCTACTCAAGGCATTCCCTTGCCCTCCTGGGATGCGTCCCAGCTGCCTCCATGTCTGCGGGACAGGGAAGTGCATCAGTCCTTGGTGTAGTTTGAAAGCTGGTTTTGCATCCAGGGCCTTTCTGGGCATGCCTCCTCTCTGAGCACTGCATGTTGGATTTTATAGTGATTTTCTCTATCACCTTTTCAGATATTGAGACAAGTTTGACTGACTTCCCCTGATTCCTCTTTCATGCCTCGCTTGGAGACAAGACATTCACTGGCTTTCTTCCAGTTCTCAGATGCGTTCTGTGGTCACTGTGACTTAAAAGGGAGTTGAGAAAGGCTTTGTACTGACACCAGGGAACACATAACATCAGTTCATACACACTCATTTCAGACCAGTGTGTTTGAATGTTCCCCCATTGGATTTTGTTCTGCTTGGGGAAGTCTTTCCTGTTCCAGTTGCTCCAAGGAGTACCAAGAACTTCAGTTCTTGACAGCAATTCCTGACAGTAAAGACCAAGGACAGGAACCTTTCAGGATGTCCCCCTTTCCTGTACCCCCTGCCCTCAGGGAACTGCCCTGTTGAATACTGGGGCTGTCTGTGTCCAAGGCTCCCTTTACTGATGACATGTCTGGAGAAGACCTTCTAATTGCTCCTCCATGTGCTTTGCCTGATTCAACTCCAGGTGGGCTTTGGCTTTCCTAACGCCTGTCAAACATCCCCTCCAGAGCAAAGACCATCAAGAGGAAGAGATGAAACATTGGCACAGCCTAGCTGCCTGGAGATACTGCAGCTTGTGACCCTTGCAGAGAGCACAGAGAGGGGGAAAAGAGAGAAGCAAGTGAAATGTCCATGAAAAGAGGATTATTTGGATGCCCTCTGACATGTGCAGTGCGAGACAGGGCCCCTTCCTGCAAGGGTATTGCAAAGAGTTGCTTTTCACTGCCCTAAACCAACATTCTCTGCCTTTGTCCAGCACTTGGGTCATGTGCCCTCACTGACATGACTCTGCCTGGGATGTCCTTTAGCTTCTCATCACAGAACATGAAAGGATCCAGCAGGGCAGGAATGTCAGAAATGAGGAAATGAAATGGCAGCGTAGATGGAAACAAAATGTGAATTGCTGCCACTATGTGGGATATTTTCCTTTGAAGATGAGTCTGTTGAAAAACTACCACCCTTGTGCAGGACTATGGGCCTGGGGCAATGCAAGAGTGTATAAAAGCAGGTTCTTCTCCTCACTCTCACATTCACTCTGCTCACCTCCAGCTCCTTGCAACAAGGTGAGTTTGAAGCCTATTCCCCGTTTTCTTCTTCTCCTCTGGGATTTCTCTGCACATACCTGTGACTTTGTCCCATGCAGGACCTTGCAGATGCTTTTGGGAGAGGAGGAAAGGAGTGGGAGGTGTTTGACATTTGGGACTTGGCAGAAGTGTTTTCCCAGTTTTGGGCTGGCTGGAGATATCCCTGGGCTTGAGCTCTTGGTGGGTTTTTGTGAGGGGAAGAGCCCATGTGCCTCCAGAACCAGCCTTCAGCTCTCATTCCCAGCTCATGCCTTGGCTCCGTCATGGTGGGATGACAGTTGGATCCTCACCCACTCCTTGTGGTTTACTTCCCTCTTCCCCCTCAGCCAGGTGCACCTGCAGCCCCCAGACATGTCCTGCTACAGCCCGTGCCGGCCCTGCCAGCCCTGCGGCCCCACCCCGCTGGCCAACAGCTGCAATGAGCCCTGTGTCAGGCAGTGCCAGGACTCCACCGTGGCCATCCAGCCCTCGCCCGTGGTGGTGACCCTGCCCGGCCCCATCCTCAGCTCCTTCCCACAGAACACCGCCGTGGGATCCTCCACCTCGGCTGCTGTTGGCAGCATCCTCAGCTCTCAGGGAGTGCCCATCAGCTCTGGGGGCTTTGGCATCTCAGGCTTGGGCAGTGGCCTCTGTGGCTTGAGGGGCCTCCCCTGCTAAAGCTGCTCCCTGCACTGTGGCCGCCAAATGGATCCCCCTCTTTTCCATTTTTTGACTCATTAAAAATTCTGCTGAATCCCAGCCCGTGCCTTTGTGTCATCCTTTGCCCTGCAGACACTGTCCCAGGGCAGAGAGTTTGCCCAGGGGTGTTTCTGGGAGGGCTTGTTGGGGCTGGATTTGCAGTGGCTGTGACCACAGGCTGGCATTGGGTGTGCTCAGTGTGCACTGAGCGACCGTCTGGGTTCTGAGTTTATCTGTCTCTTTGGAGCAGGATAGAATTTCCCTACATTTTCCAGGGACAAACATCCACTCTGTTTGCTCTTCTTCTCCTTTTCCTTTCTCCATTCAACACTGTGGCACAAGTACTCAGCTGTGAATATGTCACTGACCAGACAGAGGTGTTGCATTCCCATCACACTCCAGCAAATCCCATGGATCTGAAAGGTTTCTCAAAGGAAGGGACAGAGTGCAATGTGCTGCCTTCTCAACAGACCCCTATTATCAAGGGATGACAGAATGGGTTTTGTTGAAGAGATTGTTAAAGATCATTTAGTCCAACCCTCCTGCCATGGACAGGATCTCAGCTCCAACCAGCCTGTTCCAGTTTAAAACTCCTGCCCCCTGTCCAATCACTTGATATAATGTGTCTCTCCCACTTCCTTACACCACTCCTTGATGTACTGAAAGGCTTCAGTAACATCCCCCAGATCCTGCTCTTCTCCTGACTGAAAAACCTCAACTATTTCAGCTGCCCTTCAGAGCAGGGGTGATGCATCCATGTGACCAGCTTTGCAGCCCTTCTCTGCAGGGCAGCTCTCCTTCCACCCACCTCACAGCCCCTTTTGCTGTCTGAGATTGCCCCAAAGAAGTGTCCAGACCTTGCACTTGGCTTTGTTGAAGTTCCCGAGTTCTACGTGGGGCCATTCCTCAAGCCTGTTGAGATCCCTGTGGATTTAAACCCTCCCACCTAGCGTAGCTCCCCTCAGTGTCCTGTCATTGCTGAGATTCACAAATCACTAAAGTTGGAAAAGACCTCCAAAATCATCACCTTGACAAAATACCCCTATGGCAAATAAACCACATCACAAAATGCTCTGAGGGTACACCCAATACCGTTGTCCATGTCCCTGATGCTCACAGATGCCAAGGGCTGTCAGCTGCACCCTGGGCTGTGTGAGGGAGTGGAACCAGGAGAGGGGTGGGAGCCACGATGCCGCTCTGCTCAGCACTGGCCTGGTGCCATCCCCCGTGTTGGGCACAGGCTGTAATGCAAGAACCAGCTGGACCAAGTGGAGAGACTTTGGTGTAAGGTGGCTGAGATGGTGAGGAGATCAGAGCACTTGATTTAGGCACAGGAATTGCTGCGCATGGAGACAAGAATGGTTTGGTCAGAGAGAAAAAAATCATTCTCAGAGTAGACACGGTCAGTGAAGAGGTTTGTTTCATTCTATCCATCTTCAGACTGTTAGAGACTGAAGTCTTAATGGGTAATGACTCCAAATATTCTGCCATTTGAGGAGGTCAGGGTGCTTTGGTGAACCGGGGGAGGTGAGCTCTGGATGTGTAATGGCCAACCTCTGATCAAGTAAGACTGAGGGTATATGATGGGCTTTGAATGAGATAGGAGGTGGCTGCTGGTGCCTCTTGTCACTCTAAGCTGCCCTCCCTTGCACAGACCATTGGCTTGTGGGGCTCCCTCTCTTCCCCCAGGGAAAGCACCAGGACATTCACGTGTGGCCTGACAGTGTTGATCTCTGCTGATGGGCCATATTGGGCCAAAGCCAAGCAACTGTGCTGGGTGTGGTGGTCAGCTGTGTTGTCTTAGAAGGTGTCAAGGGCTCCTGAGGAGTCCCATGATCCACCACAACACATGATCCAGTGTGAACCTGCCTCCTCCAGGGCAGGAACCAGGACAGCCCCACCTGAAACTGAATCAAGAGAAACCAAACAGATTTTATGTTTTCTAGATTTTCCCAGGGATTTTCTCCCACCACTTCCTTGAGACTTCCCCCTCCACCTGACAGGTGCAGTCTGCGACCAGTTTGAACAAGACTGCACAGCAACCAAGTCTCACTACAGGGCCTATGGCTGGAGAGATCGTCACAATTTTGCCCTTTATCACTCCTCCTTTCTTTTGCCTTGTGCATGTCCCTGGGTGATGTGGTTGCATTTTCATCTTGCAATGCTTTCATGTTGTTGTATTGCTTTAAAGATTAATAACCAAAATGGCTACAGATGTGTTTTCCTGTGCAATCACTTTGTTCTACAATAAACCCTTTGTGTCTATTTACAAACACAGATCATTCCATGTGGATTCCTCTGATCAATCTCAAGGGATGGATTAACAAAAACCTGGGTTACCCCTCACCTTCTGCAGTGGGTTATAACACAGACACAGGGAGAGGGATAGAAAGAAGCAATACTGTAATAAAGCACATTTAACGCTCTTCTCTTAAAAGGCACTCAAGTACCTTCCCCTAAATCGGTCACACAGAACCATCCCTGAGAAACACCTCTGTCCCTGGGAACCTTGGGAGACTGACAACAGGGAAAAGATGACACAGAGGCATGGGCTGGGATGCAACAGAAATTTATTGAGCCAAAAGATAAGAACAAGGTCACTCTGAGTGGAGGCCGCAGAGCAGACAGCACCCAGGGTCAGCCTAGAATCTCCGTCACTTGGCTGTGGCAGAGATCCCAGCAGGTGTCCCTCTGCCTGATCCAGAGAAGGAGCAGGGCCAGCAGGTGCTCCCCAGGATGGCTGTGTGGGGCTCAAAGCCCCGGGCAGCACAAGGGAACAAGGACACAGGAGGGAAAGGAGAGAATGGCAGAGGGCAGAGGGCAGAGGCAGGGCTGGGCTGTGCTTGCCAAGAGCCCAGGCTGGCCGTGTCCTTCTGCAAGGGCTGCTGGGGTTGCTCAGCCCCTCAGGAAGCAACAAGGCCATGCTGCGTCCCCAGGGCGGTTCCATCCTGTGAGTCCCTGGGTTCCTTCCCCAGGGCCACCTTGAGCAGCTTTAGCAGGGGAGGCCCCTCAAGCCACAGAGGCCACTGCCCAAGCCAGAGAGGCCAAAGCCCCCAGAGCTGATGGGCACTCCCTGAGAGCTGAGGATGCTGCCAACAGCAGCCGAGGTGGAGGATCCCACCACAGTGTTCTGTGGGAAGGAGCTGAGGATGGGGCCGGGCAGGGTCACCACCACGGGCGAGGGCTGGATGGCCACGGTGGAGTCCTGGCACTGCCTGACACAGGGCTCATTGCAGCTGTTGGCCAGCGGGGTGGGGCCGCAGGGCTGGCAGGGCCGGCATGGGCTGTAGCA
Organism: Acrocephalus scirpaceus scirpaceus; assembly: GCA_910950805.1. Taxonomy (NCBI): domain Eukaryota; kingdom Metazoa; phylum Chordata; class Aves; order Passeriformes; family Sylviidae; genus Acrocephalus; species Acrocephalus scirpaceus. The sequence goes on from OU383798.1 coordinate 1,916,528, forward strand.
GGACATGTCTGGGGGCTGCAGGTGCACCTGGCTGAGAGGGAAGAGGGAAGCAGAGCACAAGGAGTGGGTGAGGATCAGCCTGTGATCCTACCATGAGGATGACTGTGTTTCTCTCCATGCAAAAGGCTCCCCAGATCCTGACAAAGTCCACAGTGATCCCCACCTCAGCAACAGCTCAGGAGACATCTCAACCAAGCCCCTGGGTCTGTCTCTGCCACACCTTCTGCCTCTTTCCCTCACCCATGGCAAGGAGCCCCAGCGCCCAGCTGAAGACAAGTAATGTGCTTAGAAATGCACGTGGAGAAGGACAAGGACAAGGAGAAATGCTCCAAACTCACCTTATTCCCAAGGAGCTGGAGACAGGAAGAGTGGATGAGAGAGTGAGGAGAAGAAGCCACTTTTATACTGCTCCTGCACTGCCCCAGGCCCACAGTAACTGCACAGGGCAACAATTTTCCTACAGACTCATCTCCAAAGCCAAATAGCCTCTCTAATGCCACAGGGTGTGTTTTGGTTTCCATCAGCACTGTCATTGAATTTCCTCATTCTGACAGCCCCACTAGGCCATGAAGATCTCTTTCATGTTAAGGGATGAGAAGCCAAATGAATTTCCTTGCAGGAACACATGAGTAATGGTTGGGCTCAATGGAGGTCATTGTCAGTCCTTGTGATTGTGGGATTCAATAATTCTCGGATCATTGGCAGGAATGAAGTCTCAAACAGAGCCCTGTGCCATTGGGTTCCCCCTCAGCATCTAGGGGAGGTGTTGGGTGTCTGCACAGTCTCTTGTTCCTCCCTCTCTCCTCAGCCACAATGCCCTTTGGCTGCACAACGTGGAGCCTGACCTGGATGACACACAAGCACAGGCCACTTTTCCAATACATGCTGTCAGTGCTGAGAACACCTGTGACATGTGAGGGAGCTGCCCAGCATCCCTTTTTCCCAGGGCCAGGATGGAGCTGCCCTTGCTGGAGGGGATTCAGCCCTGCCTTGGGCAGGCCTGCAGACATCACACACTCCTGGCTTGGCCTCACACCAAAAGGCTGACTGACACACGGCCAACCCAAAATTAGAGCGTGACTTGCCACTGCTAGGGAGAGTCTCTCCCTGGAGATTTGCCTACTGAAGGCATTCCCTTGCCCTCCTGGGATGCGTCCCAGCTGCCTCCATGTCTGCGGGGCAGGGAAGGGCATCAGTCTTTGGTGTAGTCTCAGAGCTGCTTTTGTACCCAGGGCTTTTCTGAGCGTATTCCCTCCCTGAGCATCCCCAGGCATGTGGCACTGCAGTTTCCCCAAAGCTGTCACATCTAGGGGGAATGGAGGAGATTTCCTTCCCTCTCCAGTGGCGCTGGGTTGTTCTCTGGGCTGAGGAGGCATTTGGAGCATTGGAAAGGGATGGGCTTAAGTCCCAATGCCCTGCAGAAGCCATAGAGCTTTGGAGCCGTGGATGTGCCCAAGCAGTGGGGCAGTGTTTTCTGAAACCCTTTCCTTCAGCTCCTGAGCCTCCAGGAGAGCTGCCCTCCACAGCCAGGTGTCTTGGAGCTGGAAGAGGAGCCCTTGTGTCCATTCTGTCCCTCCATCAGCATCTTATCCTGTTGTCCTGTGTTTTGCCTTGACTTTTCATGTTTTTTCATAACACAAGGTCCCTCTAAGATGCTGCCAGCTTTCCTGATCTCTTGCTCTTCACAAGTGCCTGTGAAGGCACATCTGACCTGCCAGAGGCCAGAGTGGGTGGAAGAGTTGGCATGTTTGAAGTCCAGGGTCTGTACATTGCTATTTGTATCCTCCATGACCATCTCTCTCCCCCCTCAGCTTCATTCCCTGACTGTCGGCACCTCCCAAAGGGTCTTTAGAGGTCTTTTCACTGAGATCAAGGCTCGTGTGTCCATCACAAGGTCACACACTTATATTGGTCCAGTCTGTTGAAATGTTCCCACAGCTGATCCTCCTCATCTGCTGTGGGGACAGTTTCCCTACCCCTACTTCCGAGGAATAACAGAAACCTTCTCCTGTGACAGGAAATGTTGCCAGTGAAGACCAAGGCCCAGAAGCCTTGGAGAACCTTCCCCGTTCCTGTAGCCCCTACCCCCAGTGAAGCTGCCCCAGTCAGCCTTGGCTCAAGCCTCCCTTTTGCTGTTGTCCTGTGTGGAAGATGATCTTGTTTGCCACCACAAGCTTTCCTGATTCAGCTCCAGGTGGGCTTTGGCTTTCCAACCCCAACCCTGGAATACTCAGCCTGGCTAACAATCTGCATCAGCAAAGGGCATCAAGAGGAAGGAAGAGGAAAGGAAAGCATTTCCCTGGAGAAGCAGTGTCCAGTGGACGTTGGAGTGAGGCGAGAGGCAGCAGAGAGCAGCAGGCAGGACGTGCTGTGAGGAGAGGAGCCCTTGGGTGCTCTGCTGCTCTGTGTGGGGCAGGGCAGAGCTGGGGCTGTCCTTGCAGAGGCAGCTGCCAACAATGGCAAGGCAATGCCCCGAGCCAACACCCCCTGCCTGCACGGGACCCTCGGGCATGGGGGCACATCCTGCGCTGCAGGGACACGCTCTGATCCCGGGTATCCTCTGGCCTCACATGGCACATGTGAAAGGAGCTGCGGCACAGAGCAAGCATGTCAGACATGAGGAAATGAAATGGCAGCGTGGGTGGAAATCAAACCACAACGTGTGGCGTTAGGGAGGATATTTTGCTTTGGAGGTGAATGTGTTGGAAAATTACTGTCCTTGTGCAGTGCCTGTGGGCCTGGGGCAGTGCAGGAGCAGTATAAAAGGGGGAACTTCTCCTCACTCTCTCATTCACTCCTCTCACCTCCATCTCCTTTGGATCAAGGTGAGTCTGAAGCCCATTCTTTTCTTTCTCCTTTGGGCTGTCTGATCACATTCTGTGCTTTAATGCCATGTGTGTTCTTGAGAACAGCTTGTTATGGGAGAGGGAAGGGGCAGAAGTTGTGTATGGAGAGAGGCGGGGCTTTGTCTGAGATGTCTCCTGAGTTCTGGCCTAGGTGTGGAAGTCCCTGGGCTTGGTTACTGCTCAGGAGATTCTTGGGGGCCTGAACAAACAGTGAGGCTGTTGGGGCTCCCTAAGCAGCCTCCTGCTGTCTTTGCTTTTCTCTGTCATGCTGCACCAACAGACTGCTCTGACACAGCCCTTTCTCAACTCTGCTTCCCTCTTCCCTCTCAGCCAGGTGCACCTGCAGCCCCCAGACATGTCCTGCTACAGCCCGTGCCGGCCCTGCCAGCCCTGCGGCCCCACCCCGCTGGCCAACAGCTGCAATGAGCCCTGTGTCAGGCAGTGCCAGGACTCCACCGTCATCATCGAACCCTCGCCCGTGGTGGTGACCCTGCCCGGCCCCATCCTCAGCTCCTTCCCACAGAACACCGCCGTGGGATCCTCCACCTCGGCTGCTGTTGGCAGCATCCTCAGCTCTCAGGGAGTGCCCATCAGCTCTGGGGGCTTTGGCCTCTCTGGCTTGGGCAGTGGCCTCTGTGGCTTGAGGAGCCTCCCCTGCTAAAGCTGCTCAAGGTGGCCCTGGGGAAGGAACCCAGGGACTCACAGGATGGAACCGCCCTGGGGACGCAGCATGGCCTTGTTGCTTCCTGAGGGGCTGAGCAAACCCAGCAGCCCTTGCAGAAGGACACGGCCAGCCTGGGCTCTTGGCAAGGACAGCCCAGCCCTACCTCTGCCCTCTGCCCTCTGCCCCTCTCTCCTTTCCCTCCTGTGTCCTTGTTCCCTTGTGCTGCCCGGGGCTGTGAGCCCCACACAGCCATCCTGGGGAGCACCTGCTGGCTCCACCCCGGTCTTAGAAATCTCATCTTGGAGAACAATCAACTGTTTGCCCCTCGTGCTCTCTGCATTGGCATCTCAGCTTGGATTGACCTAATTTTCCTGTTTTGACTCATTAAAGTTCTTTTGCATCACAGCCCATGTTGTCCTCTCATTTATTCCCCTGCATATCCTCTACCAACATGCCCAGAAAGTGAGATGTTGCTCAGGGCTCTTTGTGGGAGGGAATTGTGGGGAATGGTGTTTCACAGGGTTTTAAGACAGCCACAATTTACATACTCTTAGTCATGCAACAGGTAACTCTGTTTTCTAATTTTCTCTACTGACCTGGGGCTGGACAGCATGCCCCAATGCTCTTCAATGATCATAACAACGAGAAAGATGATTTCTGGGCTCCCCTAAAGCACTCTCTTCTCTACGCTCAGCAATGGGCCTTCCCTACACTTCCTGGGCCTTCAGCCTCTTCTCTCCAGCCAAGTGCTGTGACCTCCTCACCATCCTGGCCACCTCATACCAAAGTCTCTCCACTTGGTCCAGCTGGTTCTTGCATTACAGCCTGTGCCCAACACAGGGGATGGCACCAGGCCAGTGCTGAGCAGAGCGGCATCGTGGCTCCCACCCCTCTCCTGGTTCCACTCCTGCTCGCACAGCCCAGGATGCTGGTGACAGCCCCTGGTGCCAGGGCACACTCGGGGCAGTCACCCCTGCTCTGATGTGGTGGTGTGCTGGTTTGAAAGTAAAACAAAGTGAGAGAAACAAACCCCACACTAATACCTGCAGTGTTCAGGTTGGAGTTAAAGTTTAATAGAAAGATTACAAAAAACAAAATTATACTGAAGAACTGACTTTAACTCACAAAGTCAGAGCACAACCCAGCACCCTGTCGGTCAGGGTGGTGGTCGCAGTCTGACTAATTGATGGTTGCAGTCTTGTCCAAAGCAGTGCCCTTGGAAGGAAGGTTTGGTCCTACCCTGCATCTGTCAGTCAGTGGTGTTGTCCCAAATTCCAAAGCCCCAGAAGACAGACAGTCAGGTTCAGGTGGTACCGCCTCCAGGGCAGGGAGTTTCACAATGGAAGGATGTAATCCTGTTGTCCTTGCAGCTGGGTACTCCTGCTAAGGCCATGGATCCAGATGGCCCATTAGCAGAGATGACCTCCTCAAGATGGCTGTGGTTGTCACAGCTGGGTCAATTGTGAAGACAAAAAACCATTGCCTTGCAGGGTTTGTATCCTCTCCCTTATCCATCCCCCAGCTTGCTGCCTGAGGCGTTGGGTGTGCACTGGGCAGCTGTTGCAAAGGATCCACCATGAACACTTCATCAGCAATGACGTCAGTGGGAGGAGAAGACATAGTTAGGCTACATCCCACATTGTAAGCCAGGACAGGTGGCTGCACAAACCCCTTTCCCTGGGCCTGCTTTGGGGCTGCTGCTTGCCAGGGGCAGAGGGAGGTGTGGGGAGCCAGGGCTGTTTGCTCCCAGGTCGGTGGTCATGAGGGCTCTGTGGGGACGTGTGTCCCTGTGCCCAGCTGTGTCCTGCAGCAGTTCAGCCACTCTGCTCCCTCAGTTGCTCCTGGACAGCCCTTTGAGACCCTCAGCCCTTGGACACCAATGGCCTCTATTCCTGCCTGATGTCTCTGCAGGCTCCCTGTCCCCAGAAACATCCCCAGGACGCCCTGGGCTCAGACAGGGCATGAGCAGGGCCAGGAGGAGCTGCTCCAGCCACAGCTGGCTTCTGTGGGTGTGTTCAACCCTGTCTGCACTGAGCAGCTCCTCTCCAGATCTGCTTTCCCAGTGGGACTGGGGAAAACTGAGAGAGCAAGAGAGAGAGACCTTTGAGTTGAAACAGATTTGTTAAAAAAAGGACTGCAATATGATATTGGCTTTTGCATTTATATATTTGTTTTTGCAACGATCATAAGACAATTAGAAAATACCATGTTAAATTTAAAAAGGACATAGTAAATCCTTATCAGAGGATGTAAAACAACAGGATGGAGACACAAGGAGGAATAAAAGATATTTACTTGAGACACAGGATGGCATGCAGATAAGCCAGAGTGTGAAGAAAGCAAACAGAAGAATTCCCTTTCCATCAAACAGTTCACAGGAATGTTTGAATAATGTACGGACTCTATGACTATTGCGGTGGTTATAGTTAGTTTTCTTATCTCATTGCTGCTTCTAGTAAATTGTACTTGGCTTATGATCTTTGCTTTTTGTGCCTCCAATTCTCCTCTTCAGCCCTCCACAGTGCAGAAGGAGGGGAAGGGCTGAGAGCAGCACATGGTTTTATTTGGAGCATTAAACTGGAGAATACCATTATGAAACCACAACAAAGACCTTTCTGTACTTTGCAGCCTAATCAGCAAGAAAGGAAACCACACCAGTGGCACAGGCAGCAGCTGCATCCCCTAGTCAAGGACATCTGGGAACTAAGGAGCCTTAAAGATGGAATTGTCATGCTTTGGCCCAGGTGAGCAGGAGGGGGCCTGGGCAAGACCTTCCTGTTAATTGATACCAGCTCATGTCCTTACCAAGATGGGGGAGAGGACACTCTCTCTCAGTTCCAGGAAGAAGGCTGTTCCTTGCAGTGGGAAAAAGCCTGGGGTGTAAAACCATGTAAAATTGGTTTACTTTCCATGTCACTTTTTTTTTTTTTTTTTTTTGTCTCATACCTTTAGTCACTAATATTGTGGCTGTTACTGTTTGTTTTCTTATCTCATTGCTGTTTCCAGTAAATTGTTCTTTTCTCAAACTGTGATCTTTGACTTTAGTGCTTCCAGCTGGAGGGGAAGGGGAAGCCAGTGTTGGTGTAGGTTTTTTTTGGTTTTTTTGGTTTTTTGGGTTTTTTTTAGCAGGACTACTAAATTGGAGAATACCATCCCTAAAACACAACAGGAATAAATCAAGATGTTGTGTGCCAGTGGAGCCAATTGCTGTTGGCAAATCTTAAGCCAGGACATCTGGGAAAATCCATTTTTAAGGAAGTAGTAAATCAAGATGTTGATGTGTGCCTACGTATACGTTGCTAACCTGGCAAAATATTCAAGGTCCATGTATGCTATGGGTGAATTATGTTCCTTGCAATACCACAAGTCATACCTACAGTCAAAAAGGCTCTGTGCCCAGGTGAAGACTCTTCCCCTGAACATGTGTAGAATTGAGCTGGGGTTGTGTAACTTGTATGCAACTCAGGAACCAATCCCAGTAGAGGGGCTGTATTTGGAAAACAGATTCTAACTCTAAATTTCTGTGTACAGATAATGGCATGAAAAGTCTGGTGGGTATGCTTGATTTGGGGAGTTCCACCAAGCAGCCAGGCTTGTGCTACTCTGTCATAAATAATCAATGTCTCTTCCAAGTGTGTGATTATTGAGTTGTTGTTGCACAGTGAGTAACAAATCTGATCTTGTGGGCAACACAACCAAACCCCTTCTGTGATTCCATGGGAATACAGGTCTGTGAAAAGGCAGCCCACTGCACTGGGAATTCTCCTTTTGGGAATCCTGTGGTTCCGATGGGATCTGCTGGCATGTGATGGGAAGCTGGTGCCTTTGTCTTATCAATACCACATTCACTGCTGAGTGTTTGTGTCAAACGTTCAGCTTAAAGAGGAAAGAGAAAAGAGGTGCATGGTTATCCCTGGACTATGTAGGGCAATTTTATTCTGTTCTTGGTTATTTCAACCCTATTCTATGCAGCCCTGCCAAGAAGGACTTGGGGGTGCCTATGGGGTGACAGGCCTGCCACAAACCAGAGCTGTGCTCTGGCAGCCCAGAAAGCCCAGAAACTGTGTCCTGGGCTGCATCCAAAGCAGCTCGGGCAGTAGGAGCATGGAGCAATCTGGGATAGGGGAAGGTGTCCCTGCCCATGACAAGGGGGAGGTACTGGGTGATCTTAAAGGTCCTTTCCAAGCCAGGCCATTCTGGGATTTTACCCTTCCTTTCAGATCCATGGAGACAGGGAAACTCAGAACCCAGAGGGTCACTCAGTGCACACTGAGCACACCCAATGCAGGCCTGTGGTCACAGCCACTGCAAATCCAGCCCCAACAAGCCCTCCCAGAAACACCCCTGGGCAAACTCTCTGCCCTGGGACAGTGTCTGCAGGGAAAAGGATGACGCAAAGGCACGGGCTGGGATGCAGCAGAATTTATTGAGTCAAAAAAGGGAAACGAGGGGGATCCATTTGGAGGCCACAGTGCAGGGAGCAGCTTTAGCAGGGGAAGCCCCTCAAGCCACAGAGGCCACTGCCCAAGCCAGAGAGGCCAAAGCCCCCAGAGCTGATGGGCACTCCCTGAGAGCTGAGGATGCTGCCAACAGCAGCCGAGGTGGAGGATCCCACGGCGGTGTTCTGTGGGAAGGAGCTGAGGATGGGGCCGGGCAGGGTCACCACCACGGGCGAGGGCTGGATGAACACGGTGGAGTCCTGGCACTGCCTGACACAGGGCTCATTGCAGCTGTTGGCCAGCGGGGTGGGGCCGCAGGGCTGGCAGGGCCGGCACGGGCTGTAGCAGGACATGTCTGGGGGCTGCAGGTGCACCTGGCTGAGGGGGAAGAGGGAAGTAAACCACAAGGAGTGGGTGAGGATCCAACTGTCATCCCACCATGACGGAGCCAAGGCATGAGCTGGGAATGAGAGCTGAAGGCTGGTTCTGGAGGCACATGGGCTCTTCCCCTAACACAAACCCCACCAAGAGCTCAAGCCCAGGGATGTTCCCAACCAGCCCAAAACTGGGAAAACACTTCTGCCAAGTCCCAAATGTCAAACACCTCCCACTCCTTTCCTCCTCTCCCAAAAGCATCTGCAAGGTCCTGCATGGGACAAAGTCACAGGTATGTGCAGAGAAATCCCAGAGAAGGAGAAAATGGGGAATGGGCTTCAAACTCACCTTGTTGCAAGGAACTGAAGGTGAGTGGAGTGAATGTGAGAGTGAGAAGAACCTGCTTTTATACAGCTCTTGCATTGCCCCAGGCCCATAGTCCTGCACAAGGGCATTAATTTTCCAGAAGACTCACCTGAAAAACAAAATATCCTATGTAATGACACAGATTCAGGTTATGTTTCTGTCTACCTTGCCATTTCATTTCCTCATTTCTGACATTCTTACCCAGGATCCTTTCATGTGCCACAATAAGAAGCTAAAGAATGTCCCAGGCAGAATCATGTCAGTTGGGCCAAAGGTGCTTAAATAGACCCATGTGGGCAGATGTTGGCTTGGGGCAGTGAAGCTTGGGGCAATTGTTTGCAACTGCCTGTGTAAAAAGTGCCCCAACTCTTCTCCCAGCAACACACGTGACCACAGTCCTCAAAAATTCCTCCTGCTTAGGATGTGTTACTTGCTTCTCTCTCTTCCCTCTCTCTCTAAGGGTCATGAGCTGCAGCATCTCCAGGCACCCTGGCTGGGTCAATGTTTCATCCCTCTTCCTCTTGCTGCCCTTTGCTCTGGGGGGGAGGTTTGCCAGGCTGTTGGAGTATCCAAGTTGGGGTTAGGAAAGCCAAAGCCCACCTGGAGCTGAATCAAGCAAAGCATATGGAGGGCAACGAGAAGGTCTTCAAGGAAAGGGGAGAATTGAGTGAAGGCAGCTCCAGTATTCCACAGGGAAGCTCCCCTGAAGGCAGGGGGTACATGCCTGGCAGAGGTACTCCAGAGGTTCTTGGACTTGTTCGTTACTGGCAGGAATTGCTTTCAGGAATTTAAGTTCCTGGTTCTCCTCAAGTTGTCAGGATATGGGAAGACTTCCCTACAGTGCAACAGGATAAGTGTGGGAAAATATAAACTGTTTTGCCTGACACAAGTGCATCTGATTTGATACTGTGCATGCAGGAGGGATGATTGCTGTCAGATAAAGGTCACTTTCAACTCCCTTTGAAATCACAGCTGTCACAAAAAGCATGTGAGCACTGGAAACGAGCTGGAGGACTTGGCCCATGTAAGTTTTTCTGCCTTTAAAAAGGCAGCGAAGTCCTGCACTGCAAAAGGAAGAACTCTCGAATCACTGGGCAGAGAAGTCTACTGTGATTTTACTGCCTTAAAACTCTGCAGTGCCATGTGCCTGGGGAGGTTCGGGGAGGTTCAGGGAGGGAATACGCTCAGAAAAGCCCTGGGTACAAAAGCAGCTCTGAGACTACACCAAGGACTGATGCCCTTCCCTGCCCTGCAGACATGGAGGCAGCTGGGACGCATCCCAGGAGGGCAAGGGAATGCCTTCAGTAGGCAAATTTCCAGGGAGAGACTCTCCTTGCCTGTGGCAAGTCACGCTCTAATTTTGGGTTGGCCACTTGTCAACTTTTTGGCATCCTGTGTGCTGGCCCACATCCCACACTGGATTCCCCGGCTGTCAGGGCAGCTCCACCATGTCCCAGTAAAACCATCTCTGAGCACTGGAGTACAACTCCAGGCAGCCCCATGGCCATTGCCCTCCTCATGACCTGGTTGTCAGCACTCCCTCAGCCCAGGGGGCTTGCAGGACTGTCATTGTGTTTGCAAAAAGACTCCAGGTCTGCTGCTTGCAGTGCCCAAAGCTGCTGCTAAAGCTCATGGTGGTATCAGGAGAGTAGAGGTCCAAGGTTTATTGAGGAATCAAGGAATTTGAGTGTAGCCCTGATTTCATATCTGAGATGTTTCAGTTTCTGAAATTCTTTTCCCAGGCTATTTTCTGTAAACAAAAGAAATGTTTTTGTAACTGTACCTGTGTTATTCATTCTTTCTCACAGGAGGGGCTTCTTCTTGATGTCCCTCTAGTTTGACCAATGTGATTGAAGAAGTTTATCTTTGTTTCACCAATCACATTGGTCTGTGTAAAATAGTATAAAAAGGAGACACATCCCTGAAATAAAGAGTCATTTATTAGCCTTCTAAATCATCAGAGTCCATGTTGTTGTAGTATAAAACAGTGTCGTTTGAGAGAACAGCATTCTTCTGCAAGCCTAATGATAATACAGCTTGTGGATCCCAGAGACTGCCATAAAAAGGGATGACTTTCAACTGGCAGTTGTTTCCTCAGAGGGAGATTTCCTTGAGTGAAGGCAATCTGACACAAGCAGCGCAGCCCACCTGTCCACAGAGGCAATGCCCAGTGGCTCCTGATATAGCAGGGAAGCAGCAGGGAGGGAGAGGGATGGGCTCCATAGTCCAGCACAGTGGCCTTTAAGTATCCAAGAGCCACTGCCTTTGTGGGAAGATGTGCACGTTGTCCTGCACAGTGAGCTGAAAACAGATTTCCCCAGACTCCACCAGATCTCCCCAGACCGCAGGCTGCACAGGCCCCTCCAGGGAGTGGAGTACATCTTCTGCATGTACTGATGTGTACCTGAGCAGGAAATCGTTGGGCTCCTCATCCAGGTACTTGAAAGATGCCTCTGTGACCTAGAGGATGAGTCAGAAATGAGGAAATGAAATGGTAGTGCTGATGAAAACTAAAACACAGCCTAGGGCATTAGGTCAAATATTTTGCTTTAAAGTTGAGTCTGTTGGAAAATTGCTGTCCTCATGTGGTGACTGCGGGCCTAGGGCGGTGTTGGAGCAGTATAAAAATGGGCCCTTCTCACCACTCTCTCATCCACTAATCTCTTCTCCATCTCATTGGGAACAAGGTGAGTTCACAGCCATTTCTTCTCCTCCTTCTCATTCTCCTTGTCCGTCTACTCTTTCCACATAATCCTCTTTTGAGACTTTTCACATTCCCAAGACCCAAAACTGGGTTTTGAGGCTGCTTACCATGTGAGAGGGAAGGTTTACCATGGGAGAGGGAAGGTATACCATGGAAAAGGATGGATATAGAACAAGGTATCTCCTGAGCTATGGGCTGGTTGGGTTCTTCCATGGACTTGATTATTCTTGGTGGTGCTCACAGGGCCTGAGAGAAAGGATCTCCCTCACAGTGTGGTGAGGGTGCTCTTCAAACACCCCTCACAGCCAGCTCCTCTCTGCCCTCTCTGCCAGGTGCACCTGCAGCCCCCAGACATGTCCTGCTACAGCCCGTGCCGGCCCTGCCAGCCCTGCGGCCCCACCCCGCTGGCCAACAGCTGCAATGAGCCCTGTGTCAGGCAGTGCCAGGACTCCACCGTGGCCATCCAGCCCTCGCCCGTGGTGGTGACCCTGCCCGGCCCCATCCTCAGCTCCTTCCCACAGAACACCGCCGTGGGATCCTCCACCTCGGCTGCTGTTGGCAGCATCCTCAGCTCTCAGGGAGTGCCCATCAGCTCTGGGGGCTTTGGCCTCTCTGGCTTGGGCAGTGGCCTCTGTGGCTTGAGGGGCTTCCCCTGCTAAAGCTGCTCCCTGCACTGTGGCCTCCAAATGGATCCCCCTCGTTTCCCTTTTTTGACTCAATAAATTCTGCTGCATCCCAGCCCGTGCCTTTGCGTCATCCTTTTCCCTGCAGACACTGAGAGTTTGCCCAGGGGTGTTTCTGGGAGGGCTTGTTGGGGCTGGATTTGCAGTGGCTGTGACCACAGGCCTGCATTGGGTGTGCTCAGTGTGCACTGAGCGACCCTCTGGGTTCTGAGTTTCCCTGTCTCCATGGATCTGAAAGGAAGGGTAAAATCCCAGAATGGCCTGGCTTGGAAAGGACCTTTAAGATCACCCAGTACCTCCCCTTGTCATGGGCAGGGACACCTTCCCCTATCCCAGATTGCTCCATGCTCCTACTGCCCGAGCTGCTTTGGATGCAGCCCAGGACACAGTTTCTGGGCTTTCTGGGCTGCCAGAGCACAGCTCTGGTTTGTGGCAGGCCTGTCACCCCATAGGCACCCCCAAGTCCTTCTTGGCAGGGCTGCATAGAATAGGGTTGAAATAACCAAGAACAGAATAAAATTGCCCTACATAGTCCAGGGATAACCATGCACCTCTTTTCTCTTTCCTCTTTAAGCTGAACGTTTGACACAAACACTCAGCAGTGAATGTGGTATTGATAAGACAAAGGCACCAGCTTCCCATCACATGCCAGCAGATCCCATCGGAACCACAGGATTCCCAAAAGGAGAATTCCCAGTGCAGTGGGCTGCCTTCTCACAGACCTGTATTCCCATGGAATCACAGAAGGGGTTTGGTTGTGTTGCCCACAAGATCAGATTTGTTACTCACTGTGCAACAACAACTCAATAATCACACACTTGGAAGAGACATTGATTATTTATGACAGAGTAGCACAAGCCTGGCTGCTTGGTGGAACTCCCAAATCAAGCATACCCACCAGACTTTTCATGCCATTATCTGTACACAGAAATTTAGAGTTGAATCTGTTTTCCAAATACAGCCCCTCTACTGGGATTGGTTCCTGAGTTGCATACAAGTTACACAACCCCAGCTCAATTCTACACATGTTCAGGGGAAGAGTCTTCACCTGGGCACAGAGCCTTTTTGACTGTAGGTATGACTTGTGGTATTGCAAGGAACATAATTCACCCATAGCATACATGGACCTTGAATATTTTGCCAGGTTAGCAACGTATACGTAGGCACACATCAACATCTTGATTTACTACTTCCTTAAAAATGGATTTTCCCAGATGTCCTGGCTTAAGATTTGCCAACAGCAATTGGCTCCACTGGCACACAACATCTTGATTTATTCCTGTTGTGTTTTAGGGATGGTATTCTCCAATTTAGTAGTCCTGCTAAAAAAAACCCAAAAAACCAAAAAACCAAAAAAAACCTACACCAACACTGGCTTCCCCTTCCCCTCCAGCTGGAAGCACTAAAGTCAAAGATCACAGTTTGAGAAAAGAACAATTTACTGGAAACAGCAATGAGATAAGAAAACAAACAGTAACAGCCACAATATTAGTGACTAAAGGTATGAGACAAAAAAAAAAAAAAAAAAAAAGTGACATGGAAAGTAAACCAATTTTACATGGTTTTACACCCCAGGCTTTTTCCCACTGCAAGGAACAGCCTTCTTCCTGGAACTGAGAGAGAGTGTCCCTCCCCCATCTTGGTAAGGACATGAGCTGGTATCAATTAACAGGAAGGTCTTGCCCAGGCCCCCTCCTGCTCACCTGGGCCAAAGCATGACAATTCCATCTTTAAGGCTCCTTAGTTCCCAGATGTCCTTGACTAGGGATGCAGCTGCTGCCTGTGCCACTGGTGTGGTTTCCTTTCTTGCTGATTAGGCTGCAAAGTACAGAAAGGTCTTTGTTGTGGTTTCATAATGGTATTCTCCAGTTTAATGCTCCAAATAAAACCATGTGCTGCTCTCAGCCCTTCCCCTCCTTCTGCACTGTGGAGGGCTGAAGAGGAGAATTGGAGGCACAAAAAGCAAAGATCATAAGCCAAGTACAATTTACTAGAAGCAGCAATGAGATAAGAAAACTAACTATAACCACCGCAATAGTCATAGAGTCCGTACATTATTCAAACATTCCTGTGAACTGTTTGATGGAAAGGGAATTCTTCTGTTTGCTTTCTTCACACTCTGGCTTATCTGCATGCCATCCTGTGTCTCAAGTAAATATCTTTTATTCCTCCTTGTGTCTCCATCCTGTTGTTTTACATCCTCTGATAAGGATTTACTATGTCCTTTTTAAATTTAACATGGTATTTTCTAATTGTCTTATGATCGTTGCAAAAACAAATATATAAATGCAAAAGCCAATATCATATTGCAGTCCTTTTTTTAACAAATCTGTTTCAACTCAAAGGTCTCTCTCTCTTGCTCTCTCAGTTTTCCCCAGTCCCACTGGGAAAGCAGATCTGGAGAGGAGCTGCTCAGTGCAGACAGGGTTGAACACACCCACAGAAGCCAGCTGTGGCTGGAGCAGCTCCTCCTGGCCCTGCTCATGCCCTGTCTGAGCCCAGGGCGTCCTGGGGATGTTTCTGGGGACAGGGAGCCTGCAGAGACATCAGGCAGGAATAGAGGCCATTGGTGTCCAAGGGCTGAGGGTCTCAAAGGGCTGTCCAGGAGCAACTGAGGGAGCAGAGTGGCTGAACTGCTGCAGGACACAGCTGGGCACAGGGACACACGTCCCCACAGAGCCCTCATGACCACCGACCTGGGAGCAAACAGCCCTGGCTCCCCACACCTCCCTCTGCCCCTGGCAAGCAGCAGCCCCAAAGCAGGCCCAGGGAAAGGGGTTTGTGCAGCCACCTGTCCTGGCTTACAATGTGGGATGTAGCCTAACTATGTCTTCTCCTCCCACTGACGTCATTGCTGATGAAGTGTTCATGGTGGATCCTTTGCAACAGCTGCCCAGTGCACACCCAACGCCTCAGGCAGCAAGCTGGGGGATGGATAAGGGAGAGGATACAAACCCTGCAAGGCAATGGTTTTTTGTCTTCACAATTGACCCAGCTGTGACAACCACAGCCATCTTGAGGAGGTCATCTCTGCTAATGGGCCATCTGGATCCATGGCCTTAGCAGGAGTACCCAGCTGCAAGGACAACAGGATTACATCCTTCCATTGTGAAACTCCCTGCCCTGGAGGCGGTACCACCTGAACCTGACTGTCTGTCTTCTGGGGCTTTGGAATTTGGGACAACACCACTGACTGACAGATGCAGGGTAGGACCAAACCTTCCTTCCAAGGGCACTGCTTTGGACAAGACTGCAACCATCAATTAGTCAGACTGCGACCACCACCCTGACCGACAGGGTGCTGGGTTGTGCTCTGACTTTGTGAGTTAAAGTCAGTTCTTCAGTATAATTTTGTTTTTTGTAATCTTTCTATTAAACTTTAACTCCAACCTGAACACTGCAGGTATTTGTGGGTTTGTTTCTCTCACTTTGTTTTACTTTCAAACCAGCACACCACCACATCAGAGCAGGGGTGACTGCCCCGAGTGTGCCCTGGCACCAGGGGCTGTCACCAGCATCCTGGGCTGTGGCGAGCAGGAGTGGAACCAGGAGAGGGTGGGAGCCACGATGCCGCTCTGCTCAGCACTGGCCTGGTGCCATCCCCTGTGTTGGGCACAGGCTGTAATGCAAGAACCAGCTGGACCAGTGGAGAGACTTTGGTATGAGGTGGCCAGGATGGTGAGGAGGTCACAGCACTTGGCTGGAGAGAAGAGGCTGAAGCCCAGGAAGTGTAGGAGGCCCATTGCTGACGTAGAGAAGAGAGTGCTTTAGGGGAGCCCAAAATCATCTTTCTCGTTGTTATGATCATTGAAGAGCATTGGGGCATGCTGTCCAGCCCCAGGTCAGTAGAGAATTAGAAAACAGAGTTACCTGTTGCATGACTAAGAGTATGTAAATTGTGGCTGTCTTCACCCCTGTGAACACCATTCCCCATTCCCTCCCACAGAGCCCGAGCAACATCTCACTTTCTGGGCATGTTGGTAGAGGATATGCGGGAATAAATGAGAGGACAACTGGCTGATGATGCAAAAGAACTTTAATGAGTCAAACAGGAAATTAGGTCAATCCAAGCTGAGATGCCAATGCAGAGAGCACGAGGGGCAAACAGTTGATTGTTCTCCAAGATGAGATTTCTAAGACCGGGTGGAGCCAGCAGGTGCTCCCCAGGATGGCTGTGTGGGGCTCACGCCCCGGGCAGCACAAGGGAAGACACAGGAGGAAAGGAGAGAGGCAGAGGGCAGAGGGCAGAGGTAGGGCTGGGCTGTGCTTGCCAGAGCCAGGCTGCCGTGTCCTTCTGCAAGGGCTGCTGGGTTGCTCAGTCCCAAGGCAACAAGGCCATGCTGCGTCCCCAGGGCGGTTCCATCCTGTGAGTCCCTGGGTTCCTTCCCCAGGGCCACCTTGAGCCTTTAGCAGGGGAGGCCCCTCAAGCCACAGAGGCCACTGCCCAAGCCAGAGAGGCCAAGCCCCCAGAGCTGATGGGCACTCCTGAGAGCTGAGGATGCTGCCAACAGCAGCCGAGGTGGATCCCACGGCCGGTGTTCTGTGGGAAGCGCTGAGGATGGGCCGGGCAGGGTCACCACCACGGGCGAGGGTTCGATGATGGCGGTGGAGTCCTGGCACTGCCTGACACAGGGCTCATTGCAGCTGTTGGCCAGCGGGGTGGGGCCGCAGGGCTGGCAGGGCCGGCACGGGCTGTAGCAGGACATGTCTGGGGGCTGCAGGTGCACCTGGCAGAGAGGAAGAGCAGAGTTGAGAAAGGGCTGTGTCAGAGCAGTCTGTTGGTGCAGCATGACAGAGCAAAGCAGCAGGAGGCTGCTTAGGGAGCCCCAACAGCCTCACTGTGTTCTCAAGCCCCCAAAATCTCCTGAACAGTGACCAAGCCCAGGGACTTCCCACCTAGCCAGAACTCAGGAGACATCTCAGACAAAGCCCCGCCTCTCTCCATACACAACTTCTGCCCCTTCCCTCTCCCATAACAAGCTGTTCTCAAGAACACACATGGCATTAAAGCACAGAATGTGATCAGACAGCCCAAAGGAGAAAGAAAAGAATGGGCTTCAGACTCACCTTGATCCAAGGAGATGGAGGTGAGAGGAGTGAATGAGAGAGTGAGGAGAAGTTCCCCCTTTTATACTGCTCCTGCACTGCCCCAGGCCCACAGGCACTGCACAAGGACAGTAATTTTCCAACACATTCACCTCCAAAGCAAAATATCCTCCCTAACGCACACGTTGTGGTTTGATTTCCATCCCGCTGCCATTTCATTTCCTCATGTCTGACATGCTTGCTCTGTGCGCAGCTCCTTTCACATGTGCCATGTGAGGCCAGAGGATACCCGGATCAGAGCGTGTCCCTGCAGCGCAGGATGTGCCCCCATGCCCGAGGGTCCCGTGCAGGCAGGGGGTGTTGGCTCGGGGCATTGCCTTGCCATTGTTGGCAGCTGCCTCTGCAAGGACAGCCCCAGCTCTGCCCTGCCCCACACAGAGCAGCAGAGCACCCAAGGGCTCCTCTCCTCACAGCACGTCCTGCCTGCTGCTCCTGCTGCCTCTCGCCTCGCTCCAACGTCCACTGGACACTGCTTCTCCAGGGAAATGCTTTCCTTTCCTCTTCCTTCCTCTTGATGCCCTTTGCTGATGCAGATTGTTAGCCAGGCTGAGTATTCCAGGGTTGGGGTTGGAAAGCCAAAGCCCACCTGGAGCTGAATCAGGAAGCTGTGGTGGCAAACAAGATCATCTTCCACACAGGACAACAGCAAAAGGGAGGCTTGAGCCAAGGCTGACTGGGGCAGCTTCACTGGGGGTAGGGATACAGGAACGGGGAAGGTTCTCCAAGGCTGGGCCTTGGTCTTCACTGGCAACATTTCCTGTCACAGGAGAAGGTTTCTGTTATTCCTCGAAGTAGGGGTAGGGAAACTGTCCCCACAGCAGATGAGGAGGATCAGCTGTGGGAACATTTCAACAGACTGGACCAATATAAGTGTGTGACCTTGTGATGGACACACGAGCCTTGATCTCAGTGAAAAGACCTCTAAAGACCCTTTGGGAGGTGCCGACAGTCAGGGAATGAAGCTGAGGGGGAGAGAGATGGTCATGGAGGATACAAATAGCAATGTACAGACCCTGGACTTCAAACATGCCAACTCTTCCACCCACTCTGGCCTCTGGCAGGTCAGATGTGCCTTCACAGGCACTTGTGAAGAGCAAGAGATCAGGAAAGCTGGCAGCATCTTAGAGGGACCTTGTGTTATGAAAAAACATGAAAAGTCAAGGCAAAACACAGGACAACAGGATGAGATGCTGATGGAGGGACAGAACAGACACAAGGGCTCCTCTTCCAGCTCCAAGACACCTGGCTGTGGAGGGCAGCTCTCCTGGAGGCTCAGGAGCTGAAGGAAAGGGTTTCAGAAAACACTGCCCCACTGCTTGGGCACATCCGTGGCTCCAAAGCTCTATGGCTTCTGCAGGGCATTGGGACTTAAGCCCATCCCTTTCCAATGCTCCAAATGCCTCCTCAGCCCAGAGAACAACCCAGCGCCACTGGAGAGGGAAGGAAATCTCCTCCATTCCCCCTAGATGTGACAGCTTTGGGGAAACTGCAGTGCCACATGCCTGGGGATGCTCAGGGAGGGAATACGCTCAGAAAAGCCCTGGGTACAAAAGCAGCTCTGAGACTACACCAAGGACTGATGCCCTTCCCTGCCCCGCAGACATGGAGGCAGCTGGGACGCATCCCAGGAGGGCAAGGGAATGCCTTCAGTAGGCAAATCTCCAGGGAGAGACTCTCCCTAGCAGTGGCAAGTCACGCTCTAATTTTTGGGTTGGCCGTGTGTCAGCCTTTTGGTGTGAGGCCAAGTCAGGAGTGTGTGACGTCTGCAGGCCTGCCCAAGGCAGGGCTGAATCCCCTCCAGCAAGGGCAGCTCCATCCTGGCCCTGGGAAAAAGGGATGCTGGGCAGCTCCCTCACCTGTCACAGGTGTTCTCAGCACTGACAGCATGTATTGGAAAAGTGGCCTGTGCTTGTGTGTCATCCAGGTCAGGCTCCACGTTGTGCAGCCAAAGGGCATTGTGGCTGAGGAGAGAGGGAGGAACAAGAGACTGTGCAGACACCCAACACCTCCCCTAGATGCTGAGGGGGAACCCAATGGCACAGGGCTCTGTTTGAGACTTCATTCCTGCCAATGATCCGAGAATTATGAATCCCACAATCACAAGGACTGACAATGACCTCCATTGAGCCCAACCATTACTCATGTGTTCCTGCAAGGAAATTCATTTGGCTTCTCATCCCTTAACATGAAAGGGATCTTCATGGCCTAGTGGGGCTGTCAGAATGAGGAAATTCAATGACAGTGCTGATGGAAACCAAAACACACCCTGTGGCATTAGAGAGGCTATTTGGCTTTGGAGATGAGTCTGTAGGAAATTGTTGCCCTGTGCAGTTACTGTGGGCCTGGGGCAGTGCAGGAGCAGTATAAAAGTGGCTTCTTCTCCTCACTCTCTCATCCACTCTTCCTGTCTCCAGCTCCTTGGGAATAAGGTGAGTTTGGAGCATTTCTCCTTGTCCTTGTCCTTCTCCACGTGCATTTCTAAGCACATTACTTGTCTTCAGCTGGGCGCTGGGGCTCCTTGCCATGGGTGAGGGAAAGAGGCAGAAGGTGTGGCAGAGACAGACCCAGGGGCTTGGTTGAGATGTCTCCTGAGCTGTTGCTGAGGTGGGGATCACTGTGGACTTTGTCAGGATCTGGGGAGCCTTTTGCATGGAGAGAAACACAGTCATCCTCATGGTAGGATCACAGGCTGATCCTCACCCACTCCTTGTGCTCTGCTTCCCTCTTCCCTCTCAGCCAGGTGCACCTGCAGCCCCCAGACATGTCCTGCTACAGCCCGTGCCGGCCCTGCCAGCCCTGCGGCCCCACCCCGCTGGCCAACAGCTGCAATGAGCCCTGTGTCAGGCAGTGCCAGGACTCCACCGTGCCATCCAGCCCTCGCCCGTGGTGGTGACCCTGCCCGGCCCCATCCTCAGCTCCTTCCCACAGAACACTGTGGTGGGATCCTCCACCTCGGCTGCTGTTGGCAGCATCCTCAGCTCTCAGGGAGTGCCCATCAGCTCTGGGGGCTTTGGCCTCTCTGGCTTGGGCAGTGGCCTCTGTGGCTTGAGGGGCCTCCCCTGCTAAAGCTGCTCAAGGTGGCCCTGGGGAAGGAACCCAGGGACTCACAGGATGGAACCGCCCTGGGGACGCAGCATGGCCTTGTTGCTTCCTGAGGGGCTGAGCAACCCCAGCAGCCCTTGCAGAAGGACACGGCCAGCCTGGGCTCTTGGCAAGCACAGCCCAGCCCTGCCTCTGCCCTCTGCCTCTGCCATTCTCTCCTTTCCCTCCTGTGTCCTTGTTCCCTTGTGCTGCCCGGGGCTTTGAGCCCCACACAGCCATCCTGGGGAGCACCTGCTGGCCCTGCTCCTTCTCTGGATCAGGCAGAGGACACCTGCTGGGATCTCTGCCACAGCCAAGTGACGGAGATTCTAGGCTGACCCTGGGTGCTGTCTGCTCTGCGGCCTCCACTCAGAGTGACCTTGTTCTTATCTTTTGGCTCAATAAATTTCTGTTGCATCCCAGCCCATGCCTCTGTGTCATCTTTTCCCTGTTGTCAGTCTCCCAAGGTTCCCAGGGACAGAGGTGTTTCTGGGATGGTTCTGTGTGACCGATTTAGGGGAAGGTACTTGAGTGCCTTTTAAGAGAAGAGCGTTAAATGTGCTTTATTACAGTATTGCTTCTTTCTATCCCTCTCCCTGTGTCTGTGTTATAACCCACTGCAGAAGGTGAGGGGTAACCCAGGTTTTTGTTAATCCATCCCTTGAGATTGATCAGAGGAATCCACATGGAATGATCTGTGTTTGTAAATAGACACAAAGGGTTTATTGTAGAACAAAGTGATTGCACAGGAAAACACATCTGTAGCCATTTTGGTTATTAATCTTTAAAGCAATACAACAACATGAAAGCATTGCAAGATGAAAATGCAACCACATCACCCAGGGACATGCACAAGGCAAAAGAAAGGAGGAGTGATAAAGGGCAAAATTGTGACGATCTCTCCAGCCATAGGCCCTGTAGTGAGACTTGGTTGCTGTGCAGTCTTGTTCAAACTGGTCGCAGACTGCACCTGTCAGGTGGAGGGGGAAGTCTCAAGGAAGTGGTGGGAGAAAATCCCTGGGAAAATCTAGAAAACATAAAATCTGTTTGGTTTCTCTTGATTCAGTTTCAGGTGGGGCTGTCCTGGTTCCTGCCCTGGAGGAGGCAGGTTCACACTGGATCATGTGTTGTGGTGGATCATGGGACTCCTCAGGAGCCCTTGACACCTTCTAAGACAACACAGCTGACCACCACACCCAGCACAGTTGCTTGGCTTTGGCCCAATATGGCCCATCAGCAGAGATCAACACTGTCAGGCCACACGTGAATGTCCTGGTGCTTTCCCTGGGGGAAGAGAGGGAGCCCCACAAGCCAATGGTCTGTGCAAGGGAGGGCAGCTTAGAGTGACAAGAGGCACCAGCAGCCACCTCCTATCTCATTCAAAGCCCATCATATACCCTCAGTCTTACTTGATCAGAGGTTGGCCATTACACATCCAGAGCTCACCTCCCCCGGTTCACCAAAGCACCCTGACCTCCTCAAATGGCAGAATATTTGGAGTCATTACCCATTAAGACTTCAGTCTCTAACAGTCTGAAGATGGATAGAATGAAACAAACCTCTTCACTGACCGTGTCTACTCTGAGAATGATTTTTTTCTCTCTGACCAAACCATTCTTGTCTCCATGCGCAGCAATTCCTGTGCCCAAGTCAAGTGCTCTGATCTCCTCACCATCTCAGCCTCCTTACACCAAAGTCTCTCCACTTGGTCCAGCTGGTTCTTGCATTACAACCTGTGCCCAACACGGGGGATGGCACCAGGCCAGTGCTGAGCAGAGCGGCATCGTGGCTCCCACCCCTCTCCTGGTTCCACTCCCTCACACAGCCCAGGGTGCAGCTGACAGCCCTTGGCATCTGTGAGCATCAGGGACATGGACAACGGTATTGGGTGTACCCTCAGAGCATTTTGTGATGTGGTTTATTTGCCATAGGGGTATTTTGTCAAGGTGATGATTTTGGAGGTCTTTTCCAACTTTAGTGATTTGTGAATCTCAGCAATGACAGGACACTGAGGGAAGCAATAGTTATGCTAGGTAGGAGGGTTTAAATCCACAGGGATCTCAACAGGCTTGAGGAATGGTCCCATGTTTTAGGACATGTTCTGAAAATCCCTCATGACCTCTGCCTCACAACTGTTGCCAAGGAAACCCCAAGGACACAGAGACCGAGACCCGTGGAGGTACAGGGGGCTCTGAGACCCCAAGGACTGCCGAAACCCTGAAACACCAACACAGGATTTTCTGGCCTGGCTGAGGTGGGGTGTTTCACCAAGTTCTGTCTGCAGGAGTGCTCACCAGACCAAAAACTGGCATGCATTCTGATGCGAATCTGGTGTAGAAACAATAGACAGTCATGGTGAAATCCACCTGCTGTGAACTGCTCGTCCCGAAACTGTTCTCTCTTTCTACGGAACATTGTATGATTTCTCCCCACCTTTTTGGCCGGTTGCCCCCCACTTTGAAAAAATATTACAAAACCTCAAAGTACAGACACCCACTTTGTGTACACCCCATGGGAACACGTGCCCATTGGTCAGCATGTGCCATGAGGATATCGTCCTTCTTGTTGGTAGCTATATCCCAGTTGTTCTTTTCTTTCTCTCTCTCTCTTTTCCTCTCCCGCTATAGCATATTGAGTTGAGTACACTCAATAAAAGTGTGCTGCTGTTGAAAAGTAAACTGATGTTGTCCCTCAGCTGTATCTTTGTTCTCTGAGGTTATGAACCATCATGACCCCGCGTGTATTAGCAGACCGTGATACACGTGGAACTCAGGAACTTCAACAAAGCCAAGTGCAAGGTCAGGACCCTGCTTTGGGGCAATCTCAGACAGCAAAAGGGGCTGTGAGGTGGGTGGAAGGAGAGCTGCCCTGCAGAGAAGGGCTGCAAAGCTGGTCACACGGATGCATCACCCCTGCTCTGAAGGGCAGCTGAAGCAGTTGAAGTTTTTCAGTCAGGAGAAGAGCAGGATCTGGGGGACCTTAGTCTGGGTTGGACT
The DNA here is from genome assembly GCA_910950805.1 of Acrocephalus scirpaceus scirpaceus. Taxonomy (NCBI): domain Eukaryota; kingdom Metazoa; phylum Chordata; class Aves; order Passeriformes; family Sylviidae; genus Acrocephalus; species Acrocephalus scirpaceus. The sequence goes on from OU383798.1 coordinate 1,939,788, forward strand.
AAATCATCGTTAACAATCTCTTCAACAAAACCCATTCTGTCATCCCATGATAACAGGGGTCTGTGAGAAGGCAGCACATTGCACTCTATCCCTTCCTTTGAGAAACCTTTCAGATCCATGGGATTTGCTGGAGTCTGATGGGAATGCAACACCTCTGTCTGGTCAGTGACATATTCACAGCTGAGTACTTGTGCCACAGTGTTGAATGGAGAAAGGAAAAGGAGAAGAAGAGCAAACAGAGAGGATGTTTATCCCTGGAAAATGTAGGGAAATTCTATCCTGCTCCAAAGAGGCAGATAAACTCAGAACCCAGACGGTCACTCAGTGCACACTGAGCACACCCAATGCCAGCCTGTGGTCACAGCCACTGCAAATCCAGCCCCAACAAGCCCTCCCAGAAACACCCCTGGGCAAACTCTCTGCCCTGGGACAGTGTCTGCAGAGCAAAGGATGACACAAAGGCACAGGCTGGGATGCAGCAGAATTTAATGAGTCAAAAAAGGGAAAAGAGGGGGATCCATTTGGAGGCCACAGTGCAGGGAGCAGCTTTAGCAGGGGAGGCCCCTCAAGCCACAGAGGCCACTACCCAAGCCAGAGAGGCCAAAGCCCCCAGAGCTGATGGGCACTCCCTGAGAGCTGAGGATGTTGCCAACAGCAGCCGAGGTGGAGGATCCCACGGCAGTGTTCTGTGGGAAGGAGCTGAGGATGGGGCCAGGCAGGGTCACCACCACGGGCGAGGGCTGGATGAACACGGTGGAGTCCTGGCACTGCCTGACACAGGGCTCATTGCAGCTGTTGGCCAGCGGGGTGGGGCCGCAGGGCTGGCAGGGCCGGCACGGGCTGTAGCAGGACATGTCTGGGGGCTGCAGGTGCACCTGGCAGAGAGGGCAGGAGGAAGCAGAGTTGAGAAAGGGCTGTGTCAGAGCAGTCTGTTGGTGCAGCATGACAGAGAAAAGCAAAGACAGCAGGAGGCTGCTTAGGGAGCCCCAACAGCCTCACTGTTTTCTCAAGCCCCCAAGAATCTCCTGAACAGTGACCAAGCCCAGGGACTTCCACACCTAGGCCAGAACTCAGGAGACATCTCAGACAAAGCCCCGCCTCTCTCCATACACAACTTCTGCCCCTTCCCTCTCCCATAACAAGCTGTTCTCAAGAACACACATGGCATTAAAGCACAGAATGTGATCAGACAGCCCAAAGGAGAAAGAAAAGAATGGGCTTCAGACTCACCTTGATCCCAAGGAGATGGAGGTGAGAGGAGTGAATGAGAGAGTGAGGAGAAGTTCCCCGTTTTATACTGCTCCTGCACTGCCCCAGGCCCACAGGCACTGCACAAGGACAGTAATTTTCCAACACATTCACCTCCAAAGCAAAATATCCTCCCTAACGCCACACGTTGTGGTTTGATTTCCATCCACGCTGCCATTTCATTTCCTCATGTCTGACATGCTTGCTCTGTGCTGCAGCTCCTTTCACATGTGCCATGTGAGGCCAGAGGATACCCGGGATCAGAGCGTGTCCCTGCAGCGCAGGATGTGCCCCCATGCCCGAGGGTCCCGTGCAGGCAGGGGGTGTTGGCTCGGGGCATTGCCTTGCCATTGTTGGCAGCTGCCTCTGCAAGGACAGCCCCAGCTCTGCCCTGCCCCACACAGAGCAGCAGAGCACCCAAGGGCTCCTCTCCTCACAGCACGTCCTGCCTGCTGCTCTCCTCTGCCTCTCGCCTCGCTCCAATGTCCACTGGACACTGCTTCTCCAGGGAAATGCTTTCCTTTCCTCTTCCTTCCTCTTGATGCCCTTTGCTGATGCAGATTGTTAGCCAGGCTGAGTATTCCAGGGTTGGGGTCGGAAAGCCAAAGCCCACCTGGAGCTGAATCAGGAAAGCTTGTGGTGACAAACAAGATCATCTTCCACACAGGACAACAGCAAAAGGGAGGCTTGAGCCAAGGCTGACTGGGGCAGCTTCACTGGGGGTAGGGGCTACAGGAACGGGGAAGGGTCTCCAAGGCTTCTGGGCCTTGGTCTTCACTGGCAACATTTCCTGTCACAGGAGAAGGTTTCTGATATTCCTCAGAAGTAGGGGTAGGGAAACTGTCCCCACAGCAGATGAGGAGGATCAGCTGTGGGAACATTTCAACAGACTGGACCAATATAAGTGTGTGACCTTGTGATGGACACACGAGCCTTGATCTCAGTGAAAAGACCTCTAAAGACCCTTTGGGAGGTGCCGACAGTCAGGGAATGAAGCTGAGGGGGGAGAGAGATGGTCATGGAGGATACAAATAGCAATGTACAGACCCTGGACTTCAAACATGCCAACTCTTCCACCCACTCTGGCCTCTGGCAGGTCAGATGTGCCTTCACAGGCACTTGTGAAGAGCAAGAGATCAGGAAAGCTGGCAGCATCTTAGAGGGACCTTGTGTTTTGAAAAAACATGAAAAGTCAAGGCAAAACACAGGACAACAGGATGAGATGCTGATGGAGGGACAGAACAGACACAAGGGCTCCTCTTCCAGCTCCAAGACACCTGGCTGTGGAGGGCAGCTCTCCTGGAGGCTCAGGAGCTGAAGGAAAGGGTTTCAGAAAACACTGCCCCACTGCTTGGGCACATCCGCGGCTCCAAAGCTCTATGGCTTCTGCAGGGCATTGGGACTTAAGCCCACCCCTTTCCAATGCTCCAAATGCCTCCTCAGCCCAGAGAACAACCCAGCGCCACTGGAGAGGGAAGGAAATCTCCTCCATTCCCCCTAGATGTGACAGCTTTGGGGAAACTGCAGTGCCACATGCCTGGGGATGCTCAGGGAGGGAATACGCTCAGAAAAGCCCTGGGTACAAAAGCAGCTCTGAGACTACACCAAGGACTGATGCCCTTCCCTGCCCTGCAGACATGGAGGCAGCTGGGATGCATCCCAGGAGGGCAAGGGAATGCCTTCAGTAGGCAAATCTCCAGGGAGAGACTCTCCCTAGCAGTGGCAAGTCACGCTCTAATTTTGGGTTGGCCGTGTGTCAGTCAGCCTTTTGGTGTGAGGCCAAGCCAGGAGTGTGTGATGTCTGCAGGCCTGCCCAAGGCAGGGCTGAATCCCCTCCAGCAAGGGCAGCTCCATCCTGGCCCTGGGAAAAAGGGATGCTGGGCAGCTCCCTCACATGTCACAGGTGTTCTCAGCACTGACAGCATGTATTGGAAAAGTGGCCTGTGCTTGTGTGTCATCCAGGTCAGGCTCCACGTTGTGCAGCCAAAGGGCATTGTGGCTGAGGAGAGAGGGAGGAACAAGAGACTGTGCAGACACCCAACACCTCCCCTAGATGCTGAGGGGGAACCCAATGGCACAGGGCTCTGTTTGAGACTTCATTCCTGCCAATGATCCGAGAATTATTGAATCCCACAATCACAAGGACTGACAATGACCTCCATTGAGCCCAACCATTACTCATGTGTTCCTGCAAGGAAATTCATTTGGCTTCTCATCCCTTAACATGAAAGGGATCTTCATGGCCTAGTGGGGCTGTCAGAATGAGGAAATTCAATGACAGCATTGATGGAAACCAAAACACACCCTGTGGCATTAGAGAGGCTATTTGGCTTTGGAGATGAGTCTGTAGGAAAATTGTTGCCCTGTGCAGTTACTGTGGGCCTGGGGCAGTGCAGGAGCAGTATAAAAGTGGCTTCTTCTCCTCACTCTCTCATCCACTCTTCCTGTCTCCAGCTCCTTGGGAATAAGGTGAGTTTGGAGCATTTCTCCTTGTCCTTGTCCTTCTCCACGTGCATTTCTAAGCACATTACTTGTCTTCAGCTGGGCGCTGGGGCTCCTTGCCATGGGTGAGGGAAAGAGGCAGAAGGTGTGGCAGAGACAGACCCAGGGGCTTGGTTGAGATGTCTCCTGAGCTGTTGCTGAGGTGGGGATCACTGTGGACTTTGTCAGGATCTGGGGAGCCTTTTGCATGGAGAGAAACACAGTCATCCTCATGGTAGGATCACAGGCTGATCCTCACCCACTCCTTGTGCTCTGCTTCCCTCTTCCCTCTCAGCCAGGTGCACCTGCAGCCCCCAGACATGTCCTGCTACAGCCCGTGCCGGCCCTGCCAGCCCTGCGGCCCCACCCCGCTGGCCAACAGCTGCAATGAGCCCTGTGTCAGGCAGTGCCAGGACTCCACCGTGGCCATCCAGCCCTCGCCCGTGGTGGTGACCCTGCCCGGCCCCATCCTCAGCTCCTTCCCACAGAACACCGCCGTGGGATCCTCCACCTCGGCTGCTGTTGGCAGCATCCTCAGCTCTCAGGGAGTGCCCATCAGCTCTGGGGGCTTTGGCCTCTCTGGCTTGGGCAGTGGCCTCTGTGGCTTGAGGGGCCTCCCCTGCTAAAGCTGCTCAAGGTGGCCCTGGGGAAGGAACCCAGGGTCTCACAGGATGGAACCGCCCTGGGGACGCAGCATGGCCTTGTTGCTTCCTGAGGGGCTGAGCAACCCCAGCAGCCCTTGCAGAAGGACACGGCCAGCCTGGGCTCTTGGCAAGCACAGCCCAGCCCTGCCTCTGCCCTCTGCCCTCTGCCCCTCTCTCCTTTCCCTCCTGTGTCCTTGTTCCCTTGTGCTGCCCGGGGCTTTGAGCCCCACACAGCCATCCTTGGGAGCACCTGCTGGCCCTGCTCCTTCTCTGGATCAGGCAGAGGGACATCTGCTGGGATCTCTGCCACAGCCAAGTGACAGAGATTCTAGGCTGACCCTGGGTGCTTTCTGCACTGCGGCCTCCACTCAGAGTGACCTTGTTCTTATCTTTTGACTCAATAAATTTCTGTTGCATCCCAGCCCATGCCCTGTTGTCTGTCTCCCAAGTTTCTCAGGGAGAGAAGTCTTGCTAAGGGACGGTTATTAGGATTGTATTCTTCAATATAGTCTTCGTGATAAAAAGAAACTGCATAGTGGTACTCACTTCCCCTTCCCCTCCAGTTGGAAGCACTAAAGTCAAAGATCACAGTTTGAGAAAAGAACAATTTACTGGAAACAGCAATGAGATAAGAAAACAAACAGTAACAGCCACAATATTAGTGACTAAAGTTATGAGACCAAAAAAAAAACAAGTGACATGGAGAGTAAACCAATTTTACTGTGGTTTTACCCGCCAGGACTTTTGCCCCTGCAAGGAGCAGCCTTCTTCCTGGAACTGAGAGAGAGTGTCCTCTCCCCCATCTTGGTAAGGACATGAGCTGGTATCAATTAACAGGAAGGTCTTGCCCAGGCCCCCTCCTGCTCGCCTGGGCCAAAGCATGACAATTCCATCTTTAAGGCTCCTTAGTTCCCAGATGTCCTTGACTAGGGGATGCAGCTGCTACTTGTTCCACTGGTGAGGTCTCCTTTCTTGCTGATTAGGCCCGTGGGAAGGGGCCACAGTACTGGCAGGGACTTAAAGGAGTGTAGCAGGGCATGTCTTGGGTCTGGAGATGCAACTGGCAAAGCAGGTCAGAAAACCCCTGTGGAGTGTTTAAAGAGCAGACTGTCACCACACTGTGAAGGAGATCCTCTCTGCCTCAATAAGCCCCACCAAGAATGATCAAGGTGAGGGAGAAACCCGCCTAGCCCATAACCCAGGAGGCTTTGTCCTCTTGGGCTTGGCCAGTGGCCTCTGTGGCTTGAGGGGCCTCCCCTGCTAAAGCTGCTCAAGGTGGCCCTGGGGAAGGAACCCAGGGACACATAGGATGGTACAAGACCAGGGATAAAGCATTGGTGCTCTGTCTACCACTCAGAGTGACTTCCTTCTCATCTTTTGACTCATTAAAGCTCTGCTGCATCCCAGCCCATGCCTCTGTGTCATCCTTTCCCCTGCACATGCTCACCCAGCATGTCCAGTGAGAGAGGCGTTGCTGTGGGGTTGCAGGAGGGCATTGTTGGAAGTGGTGTTGCCATGGTTGTCAACATCGCATTCATTATTTTAACACAGCATTGATTACTCATATTAAGTGTCACTTTTCTAAATTACTCTGCCTCTCTCTACCTGCAAGAATTACCTCACTCAGTTCAATGACCACAGATACTCCAAAAATGCTTCTAGTCCTCCCAACAAAGCTTTTAAGTTTTCTCTTCTCTGTTGTCAGCAGGCCTGTGTCCTCAGCCTCTCATCCACAAGTAAATGTCTCACCTCACTCCCCATCCTAGTCTATCTGCATGTATTTTGTACTTCCCTTGCTGGAGATCTTTCTGTCTTACAGTCCAGTAGGCAGCACAGCGTGCTTGGTGCCATCTGGGGAGTGCTGAGCAGAGTGGGATCTTTGCTCCCATCCATATCCTGTTGACAGTTGTGCCCTGAGAGCCCAATCCTTGGTGTCCAGGAACACTGCTGGCACTTCCTCCTGTTTTGATGGTGTTACCACAAGAGCAGCTCATCTGGGCCCTACTTTTCAGAGGCTGAAGGATGAGATAGGGTCGGCTACTACAAAGCCAACTTCAAATCTGGACTCTGCATGGACATGTGTCACAGTGCCCGGCTGTGTCCTGCAGCAGTTCAGCCATTCCCCTTCCTCAGATGATCCCTTTGAGACCCTCAGCCCACACCTGATGCCTCTCCCTTGCCTCCCTCTCTCCACAAACTCTCCCCGGAAAAGTTGCATTGTGGAAAGCAACAATATCAGAACATCTGGGAGAAGAAAGGACTGCAAGCAGACCCTTAAGGAAGACATGGAGACACTGGAGATTGAAAACTGGACGTGAGCCATCAATGTGTGTTTGCAGCTCAGAAATTCCATCAGTTCCAGGGTTGCATGAACAGAAACATGGCCAGCAGGTAAATGGAGGGGATTCTCCACTTCTTATCTGCTCTTGTTAAACCTCACCTGGAAAAATGTATTCAGTCTGGAGTCCTCAATTCAAAGGAGGCACGGACCTGTTAGAGCAGCTCCAGACAAGGGCTGCAAAAATCATCACCCAGATGTGTTGCCCCTACTATGGAAAAAGGCTGGGGGGAGTTGGGATGTTTGAGACAGGAGAAGAGCAGGCTCTGGGAAGACCTTTTTGCAGCCTTTTGATATGTAAAAGGGGATGAATGAAGAAGTTGGAGGGAGATGTTCTCTCAAGGCCTGCAATAATTGGACAAGGAGCAAGAGTTTTAAACTGAAATAGAATAAATATAGATGGGACATAAGGAAGAATTTTACTATGATGAGTGGGATAAGACACTGGGAAACATTGCCTAGAGAATGATGGGGTGTCCCATCTTGGGAAGGTTTCAGGGTCAGGTTTGCTCAAACCTTATGTAATGCAGTGACAGATATCAATATCTATGGCAACAGGGCTGGACTTGATAAACATTAATGGTCTCTTCCACCCAGAGCCACTCTATGATCCCATGATAACAGAGGCCTGTGAGAAGGCAGCACAATGCACTGTGTCCCTCCCTTTGAGAACATCCTATGATAAGATGGGATCTGGTGGAATCTGATGGGAATGCAACACCTCTGTCTGGTCAGTGAAACACCCACTGCTGACTACTTGTGTGACAGTGTTGAGCTGAAAAGAAAAGGAAAAGAAAAGCAAACAAAGTCGATGTCTGTCCCTGGACAGTGTAGGGAAATTCTATCCTGACCCAAAGAGACTGAAAGATTCAAAACCAAGAGGGTCACTCAGTGCACACTGAGCACACCCAGTGCCAGCCAGCCTGTGTTCACAGCCAGTGCAAAACCACCCAAACAAGCCCTCCCAGAAACACCCCTGGGCAACTTCTCTACCCGGGGACAGTGTCTGCAGGGCAAAGGATGACACAAAGGCATGGGCTGGGATTCAGCAGAATTTAATGAATCAAAAAAGGGAAAAGAGGGGGATCCATTTGGAGGCCACAGTGCAGGGAGTAGCTTTAGCAGGGAAAGCCCCTCAAGCCACAGAGGCCACTGCCCAAGCCAGAGAGGCCAAAGCCCCCAGAGTTGATGGGCACTCCCTGAGAGCTGAGGATGCTGCCAACAGCAGCCGAGGTGGAGGATCCCACGGCGGTGTTCTGTGGGAAGGAGCTGAGGATGGGGCCGGGCAGGGTCACCACCACAGGCGAGGGCTGGATGGCCACGGTGGAGTCCTGGCACTGCCTGACACAGGGCTCATTGCAGCTGTTGGCCAGCGGGGTGGGGCCGCAGGGCTGGCAGGGCCGGCACGGGCTGTAGCAGGACATGTCTGGGGGCTGCAGGTGCACCTGGCTGAGAGTGAAATAAATCAAGGCGTGAGGGATGCCTGAAGTATAATGTGTCAGCCCCCTACATAAGGGAGACTCTTTTCCTCACCTGTGAAGAACTTCACCAGGTCCCCACTGGCATCTCCTTTCCTTCATAAGAATGCAGCAGGAATTTCAGACCCAGGGAGGACCCCACATATCCCATGGCTTTATAGACATCTCTGAGAAGCTGAACCTTTTCCTTTCCCCACTGCCTTCATCCTTTCCTCTCCCAGAATAAGCATTCTCAGGGCCCCAGAATATGTATGGAGACAACCCACAAGAGTATGAAAAGGAAGACAAGGAGGAGGACAAAAGAAGTCTTTGAAACTCACCTTGTTCCCAGTGAGATGGAGCCGTAGAGTGGATGAGAGAGTGAGGAGAAGGTCCTGCTTTTATACTGCTCCTGCACTGCCCCAGGCCCACAGTCACTGCACAAGGGCAGTAATTTTCCTACAGACTTGCCTCCCAAGCAAAATATCCTCCCTAATGCCACAGGGTGCGCTTTTGTTTCCATCAACACTGCCATTTTCATTTCCTCATTTCTGATGTGACCAATAGGCCTCCAAGGATTCTTTCAAGCATTGAGATGAAAGACCCAAGGGTTTTCAGGGCAGTGACACATCAGTACGTGCAGAAGATGAGTTGCGTGTGGTGGAGGGGTCTGTGCAGACAGTTGACACCTATCTGGGAAAATATGCCCTTGTTTTCTACCCTCTTTGCAGGCAGCTGAACATACCCTCCCACCAAGCCTGTCTTCTCCTCATGTGGCAGTTTGTTTGGCAAGGTTGTCCGCTCTCATGGCTGCCTTGTGGGGTTACCAATGTGTGTCATCAGCAGTTGTGAGGGAAAATAACTTTTTTCTCCTGAGCGCCAGGGCTCCTTGGGATGCCTCATGGAGTTGGGTCCCTTCTCACTCTTGTAGGGGTGTGTGGAGGTTCAGTAAATATCTCATTCTTCCTATTTTCCTCAGCTCGCCATACACTTTGCCCCTATACTAGCTGAAGATACTTTTCCAAAACAAGCTGATTGTCCTGAGAGCTCCCTGAGCTTTGGGCAATGTCTGTTTGAGCTGCCTGGAGTTCTGTACAAGGAACAGCCCAGTGACTGAAGATGGTTTTCCTGAGGCATGGATGAAGCTGCCCTTGCTGGAGGGGAATTCAGCTGTGTGTGGGTCATGGGCCTGCACACAGCACGTTACAATGCTGACACATGGCCAACCCAAAATTAGACTGTGACTCTCCACAGGTAGAGAGAGTCTCTCCCTGGAGATTTGCCTACTGAAGGCATTCCCTTGCCCTCTTGGGATGCGTCCCAGCTGCCTCCATGTCTGCAGGGAAGGGAAGTACAACCCTGCTTGATGTGGTTCGAGAGCTGAGTTTGCACCCAGGGCCCTTCTGAACATATCCTCTCCCTGAGCATCCCCAGGGATGTGGTACAGCAGGGTCCTTTCAGCTCTCATTCACTGGAGAGGTGGGCAAGTTTCCAGCTTCTCCAGTGGTGCTGATTTGTGCTCCAAGCTGAGGTAGCCTTTGGGTCAGGGGAAAGGAAGAATGCGGAAGTGCTAATGCCAGGAGAAGTCACGTCACGTGAACCCCAGGGATGTGTCACAGCAGGGTCCTTTCAGCTCTCATTCACTGGAGAGGTGGGCAAGTTTCCAGCTTCTCCAGTGGTGCTGATTTGTGCTCCAAGCTGAGGTAGCCTTTGGGTCAGGGGAAAGGAAGAATGCGGAAGTGCTAATGCCAGGAGAAGTCACGTCACGTGAACCCCAGGGATGTGTCCCAGGTGGTGGGGAGATGTTTTCTGTAAACCTTTAACTCTGTAAAGTGTTCAGGATAGCCCCCCACCACAGCCTGAGACAAGCCTCAGGCCAGGTAGATGAGGCCTGTGCATCCCTTCTACCCTCTGCTTGTATGGGTTGACTTTTCTCAGGCAATCCTTGACTTGGAGCTCACTCACTGCAATTACAAACAGTACTTCACTGTCCCAAGCCAACATCTGCCTGCACAGGACCCCTCCTGTACTTCTGCACTCACTGGCATGACTCTTCATGGGGGATCTTCTCATTGTGGCACATGAAAGGATCATGCAAGGCAGAGCAGGAATGTCAGAAATGAGGAAATTAAATGGCAGCATTGACAGAAACAAAAGCACAGCTTGTGGCATTAGGGAGGATATTTTGCTTGGGTGATGAGTCTGTTGGAAAATTACTGCTCTAATGTAGCGACTGTGGGCCTGGGGCAGTGCAGGAGAAGAATAAAAGCCAGCCCTTCTCCTCACTCTCACATTCAGTCCTCTTGTCTCCATCTCAGTGAGAACAAGGTAAGGTTGAAGACTTTTCTCCTCTCACTCCTTCTATTCCCTCCCCTTCAGTTTTCTGCACATACCAGTCCCTTTGTTCTATGCCAGATTATGGGGCTGCTTATGATGGGAGAGGGACAGAAACAGAATGTGTGCGTAGGGGACTTGACTGAAGTGACTGATGGGATAGATGGGATTATCCTGGGCTTCGCTGCTCTTGGCAGGGAACTTCTTGGCTAAATAGAAATAGAAGCCTGTGGGCATCAGTACACCTCCAGCTCTTGCTCCCTTCTTGGCTTGACAGGGCAGCAGCGTCGTGTGGTGACGGGTTCTGCGTCAAATACCCCTGATGACTTTTTCTTGCCCTCTCTGCCAGGTGCACCTGTGACCCCGAGCCATGTCCTGCTACAGCCCGTGCCGGCCCTGCCAGCCCTGCGGCCCCACCCCGCTGGCCAACAGCTGCAATGAGCCCTGTGTCAGGCAGTGCCAGGACTCCACCGTGGCCATCCAGCCCTCACCCGTGGTGGTGACCCTGCCCGGCCCCATCCTCAGCTCCTTCCCACAGAACACTGTGGTGGGATCTTCCACCTCGGCTGCTGTTGGCAGCATCCTCAGCTCTCAGGGAGTGCCCATCAGCTCTGGGGGCTTTGGCCTCTCTGGCTTGGGCAGTGGTCTCTGTGGCTTGAGGGGCCTCCCCTGCTAAAGCTGCTCCCTGCACTGTGGCTGCCAAATGGATCCCCTTCTTTTGACTCATTAAAAATTCTGCTGCATCCCAGCCTGTGCCTTTGTGTCATCCTTTGCCCTGCAGACACTGTCCCCGGGTAGAGAGGTTGCCCAGGGGTGTTTCTGGGAGGGCTTGTTTGGGTGGTTTTGCACTGGCTGTGAACACAGGCTGGCTGGCACTGGGTGTGCTCAGTGTGCACCGAGTGACCCTCTGGTTTGAATCTTTCGGCCTCTTTGCATCAGAATAGAATTTCTGGAAACAGTTCAGTGGCTAACTTGTACTTTCTTCACACACTTTTTCATTGTTTCTCACTCAACTCAGCACTGCATTGGAAGTACCAAGCAGGGAATGTTTTACTGCAGTGATACAGGTTCCAGCTTCCCATCAGGTGCCAGGCAAATCCTTCCTAACAGTATTGTGCCACTGTATCTGTTACTCAAAGTTCCATTAAAACTCACTCTGAACCCTTCCCATGATGGGACACGCTATTTTTCATTTCACCACATCATTAACTTCTTCCTTATGTCCCATCTACATCTACTCTATTTCAGTTTAAAAGCGTTGGTCCTTGTCCAATCACTGCAGGCCTTGATATAATGTCTCTCTCCAACTTTCTTATCTGTCCCCTTTACATATTGAAATGCTGCAATAAGGTCTCCCCAGAGCCTGCTCTTCTGCCTGAAAAAACTGAGGTTCCTCTGCCTTTCTCCATGGCAGGGGTGATGCATCCACGTGATCATTTTTGCAGGTCTTGTCTGGAGCTGCTCTAGCAGGTCCATGACTATTTGAACTGGGGACTCCACACTGGACACAACACTCCAGGTGGGGTCTATTGAGAGCTGACCTGCTGGTCGTATTTCTGTTTGTGCAGACCAGGACATGATTGAATTTCTGGATGTGCAGAATACATTGCTGGCTCATGTCCAATTTTTCTACCTGCATTATTTCTGGTTCCTTCTCTTTAGGGCTGGTCTAAACCATTTCTTTTCCAGTCTTGGCCTTGTTGAAGTTCCTGAGTTTCACATAGGACCATTCTCAAATCTGCTGAGATGCATCTGAATTGAAACTCTTTCCTCAAGCCTCAGCTTGGTGTCATTCACAAACTTGTTGAGTGTCCACTCAGTTCCACTATCTATGTTATTGATGAGCATATTAACAAATATTGGTCCCTTTGTTGATCTCTGATGGACACCAGTCCATCACTGCTTTCCACTTGGACATTGAGCCGGTGAGTATAAATCCTTGGATGCTCCCAAAATTCTCCTGGGACACTGTAACTTGCAGGAAGCCATGACTCCAACTGACCCCCTGACCATCAGATCCAGCTTTGCCCAGACCTCCCTCTTAGCCTTGGTGCTCATTCTGCAGAAGGGGCTTGTGGCCACTGCTGACATTGGTTGAGAAGCCTGGGTTGTGGAGGGCCCTGGAAGGGCAGAAACCCCAAAAGTCTCATAGGAGGAGAGAGGAAGAGAGATGAGAGAAGGAAAGGCGCTTTATCTTGCCCTGACTGCCATCATTCTTTGGGGGCAGGGGCAAATCAAGAAAAGCCTCAGAGTACAACAGGAGATGGAATTGAGGACCAGTTGTTTTGATCTGATAATTAAGAAGGGCCTCTGCCCAAATTAAAATGCAGATGAAACCATATTCCTAAGTCAATAGTATGAATTTTAATTAATGGTAAGTGTGAGGTAGAGATAGATAGAAAGAAATAGGATATAGAAGAGGGTGGGAGAGAGGAAGAGAGAGAGAGAGAGAGAGTTTAAATTGAAAGAGATCAGCATCCCGTGGATCTAGAGGCATTCTGTTGATTTTTCCTTCTGGTCTTCTCAGTGCTGGGGGTCCCTGAGTCATTCTTCTGGGGTATAACATTGGTACAGTTCAAGTTCTGGGTAATCTCAGGGTGTAGACACAGTGCCCACAGCTTGGGGAGGAATGTGTATAAGCAATTGCTTCCTTTCCAACAGTCTACCACAGTGGGAATTTTTGTCTGGATGCATTAACAAGGATACTCCCCAAGCCTGCCTTGCCAGGCCTGGAATTATCACCTCTCAGTTGCAAATTCCTCTCTCTGTACTTATCTCAAGTTCCCACTGTAGTGGCTTATCTTATTCTGTGGCCTTGACAGTGTTTAAGGCAATTGTGGTCTTTAAACCTCTTACACCAGTCTGTACTGGCACTGACTGGGCTGGAGGTCATTGTCTTCAGAGCAGCCAGTATTGTTCTGTGCTTCAAATGTGTGGCTAAACCAGTGCAAAGAACGTGACAAAGTCTGGCCTGTTTCTGCACAGGGCTGACCCACCATCAAGACCATCTCTCCTTCTCACACTGCATCACCCACTGTGGAGGCCAGGAGTGGGCAAGCAGCTGGAGCTGATAAAACCAGGACAAATGACCTCAACTGACCAAAGGGCTATTCAGGTCATGTAGAATCATAGAATCGCTTAGGTATGAAAAGACCTTTAAGATTAAGGGGTCCAACCATTAACCTGGCTCTTCCAAGCTCAACAGTAAACCACGTCCCCAAGTGTCACAATTAGATGTCTTTTAAATCCCTCCAGGGATGGTGATTGCACCACAACACTGGGTAGATATAATATCATGCTTAAAAATAAAGCTGTGGACAGTCTTCCAAGAGTAGTCATTCTTTGGACACTCAGGCATTAGTTTGCTGGTACCACATGATTGCCTTGGAACCACTTGGTTTTCTCTTTTTTCTCCCATTCCTTCATAGAATATCCTGATCTTAACACCAGGGTATGTCACTCCCTTGCCTTTCCAATTCTCCCCCTTCCCACTAGGTCAGTAGATCATGAGAACCACTACTCAGTGCTTAGTGCTGGTCATAACACAACACAGATCCATGGGCAGTGCTTGTCCTCGTTGCTCTGCTCCTTCCTTGTCTCTGCCCAGGGCTTCCTAGGAAAGTTTTTGGAGAGATGGAGGCAGGAAAAGATATTGGGCAGGAAGAGAGGCAGCAGGTGTGGGGTGAGTAACTCAAAGGGCTGTCCAGAAGCAGCTGAGGGAGGGCTGAACTGCTGCAGGACACAGCTGGGCATAGCGAGATTCATATCCCCAGAGCCCTGAAAGGCAGCTGATTTGGGACCAACCAACCCTGTCTCTCCACACCTCCATCAGCAAGTAGCAGCCTCAAAGCAGGCCCAGGGAAATGGGCTTTTGAAATCACCACATCAGAGCAGGGGGGACTGCCCTGAGTGTGCCCTGGCACCAGGGGCTGTCACCAGCACCCTGGGCTGTGGGAGTAGGAGTGGAACCAGGAGAGGGGTGGGAGCCACGATGCCGCTCTGCTCAGCACTGGCCTGGTGCCATCCCCCGTGTTGGGCACAGGCTGTAATGCAAGAACCAGCTGGACCAAGTGGAGAGACTTTGGTGTAAGGTGACTGGGATGGTGAGGAGATCAGAGCACTTGACTTAGGCACAGGGATTGCTGGGTGTGGAGTGAAGAATGGTTTGGCCAGAGACAGAAAATCATCCTTGGACTTGACAGGGCCATTAAAGAGGTTTGGTTAATTCTACCAGCTTCAAACATACCAAGAAGGATAGAAAGCAGTAATATCATGATGAGTCAGGTTTAACTCTCCTGTCTTAAAAAGCAATGAAATACCTTCTCCTAAATCGGTCACACAGAACCATCCCTTAGCAACACCTCTGTCCCTGGGAATCTTGGGAGACTGACAACAGGGAAAAGATGACACAGAGGCATGGGCTGGGATGCAACAGAAATTTATTGAGTCAAAAGATAAGAACAAGGTCACTCTGAGTGGAGGCCGCAGTGCAGAAAGCACCCAGGGTCAGCCTAGAATCTCTGTCACTTGGCTGTGGCAGAGATCCCAGCAGATGTCCCTCTGCCTGATCCAGAGAAGGAGCAGGGCCAGCAGGTGCTCCCAAGGATGGCTGTGTGGGGCTCAAAGCCCCAGGCAGCACAAGGGAACAAGGACACAGGAGGGAAAGGAGAGTGGCAGAGGGCAGAGGCAGGGCTGGGCTGTGCTTGCCAAGAGCCCAGGCTGGCCGTGTCCTTCTGCAAGGGCTGCTGGGGTTGCTCAGCCCCTCAGGAAGCAACAAGGCCATGCTGCGTCCCCAGGGCGGTTCCATCCTGTGAGTCCCTGGGTTCCTTCCCCAGGGCCACCTTGAGCAGCTTTAGCAGGGGAGGCCCCTCAAGCCACAGAGGCCACTGCCCAAGCCAGAGAGGCCAAAGCCCCCAGAGCTGATGGGCACTCCCTGAGAGCTGAGGATGCTGCCAACAGCAGCCGAGGTGGAGGATCCCACGGCGGTGTTCTGTGGGAAGGAGCTGAGGATGGGGCCGGGCAGGGTCACCACCACGGGCGAGGGCTGGATGGCCACGGTGGAGTCCTGGCACTGCCTGACACAGGGCTCATTGCAGCTGTTGGCCAGCGGGGTGGGGCCGCAGGGCTGGCAGGGCCGGCACGGGCTGTAGCAGGACATGTCTGGGGGCTGCAGGTGCACCTGGCAGAGAGAGCAGAGAGGAGCAGGCTGTGAGGGGTGTTTGAAGAGCAGCCTCACCACATCATCAGGGTGATCCTTTCTCTCAGCCCCTATGAGCACCACCAGGAAGGCCAAAGCCAGGGATGACCACCCAGCCCACAGGTCCAGAGGCACCTCAGTCTATATCCAGCCTTTCTCCACAAGACATCTGCCCTCTCCCATGGTAAGCAGCCTCAAGATACAGCAGGGAACAAGGAGGGCGGTATATGATTAGAAATCCCAGAGAAGTACGAGGTGGAAGAGAAAGGGAAGGAAGAAGGGCACAAGGAGAACACAGAGAAAGTCAAGAAAGGGCTTAAAACTCACCTTGTTCCCAACAAGATGGAGCTGAAGGAGTGGATGGGAGAGTGAGGAGAAGGTCCTGCTTTTATACTGCTCCGGCACTGCCCCAGGCCCCAGAGTCGCTGGATCTGGGCCATAATTTTCCTACAAACTCATCTCCAAAGCAGACTGTCCTCCCAAATGCCCCAGGTTGTGTTTTGGTTTCTGTCAACACTGCCATTTCATTTCCTCATTGCTGACATGGCCATTAGGCCACAGAGAATCTTTTGAAGTGTTGGGGTGAGAGGCCTGAGGCTTTCCCAGGCATCATCATGTCAGTACAGGCAGAAGATGTGCCCCCATGTGCTTCCACCCTCTGTGCAGGCAGAGCACGTGGCTGTGGGGAAATGTGTGGTGACTGTTTTTTACAAAGCCCTGTGGGGGAACATGGTCGTGTCTTCCCACCAATGCAATCCCCTCCTGAGTACCTGAAGTCTCCCCGAATGTGGGCATGCTGCATCCCTCTCCCTCCCTCGTGCCTCCCTGCTCAGGCCAAGAGTCACTGGGCGTTGCCTCTGTAGGCAGGTTTGTTACATTGCTGGCTTCAAAGGGCTTTGCCCAAGGAAATCTTCTCCTTCGGGGAAGAAATTTCCTGGTTTGTTTGGCAGAGTGGTCTCCTCTCATTGCCATCTCTGGGGGACCCCAACCTGTGCTGTAAGCAGGCTTGTTGACAGAGAGCATTGTCCTCTCAAAGCCCCTTGATCATTCAACAAGTCCTGTGGGCTCAGGTGCCTCTCCTCGGACCCCCTGAGGGATATGATGGCTCTCGGGACATGGCTCTCTTTCTCTGCCTCTCCTCACCCCATGATGCACTGTGGCTGCACCCTTTGCACCCTGACCTGGGGGACACACAAAGTCCTGCCCACTTTTTCAATACACACTGTCAGTCCTGAAAGCATCCCTGACATGTGAGGGAGCTGCCCAGCATCCCTCTTTCCCAGGGCCAGGATGGAGCTGCCCTTGCTGGAGGGGATTCAGCCCTGCCTTGGGCAGGCCTGCAGACATCACACACTCCTGGCTTGGCCTCACACCAAAAGGCTGACACATGGCCAACCCAAAATTAGAGCGTGACTTGCCACTGCTAGGGAGAGTCTCTCCCCCTGGAGATTTGCCTACTGAAGGCATTCCCTTGCCCTCCTGGGATGCGTCCCAGCTGCCTCCATGTCTGCGGGGCAGGGAAGGGCATCAGTCTTTGGTGTAGTCTCAGAGCTGCTTTTGTACCCAGGGCTTTTCTGAGTGTATTCTCTCCCTGAGCATCCCCAGGCATGTGGCACTGCAGGATCCTGCCAGGCCTCAATCCTTTTAGCAGCTCCACTCCTTCTCTGGGAAAACCATCTTCAAGCATTGGGCTATCCCCACACACCACAGCTCCAGGCAGCCCCAAAGGCCATTGCCCTCAGCCTGACCTGCTTGGTAGCACTGAGGTGTTCTCTGCACTGACAGTGTGTATTGAAAAAGTGGGCAGGACTTTGTGTGTCCCCCAGGTCAGGGTGCAAAGGGTGCAGCCACAGTGCATCATGGGGTGAGGAGAGGCAGAGAAAGAGAGCCATGTCCCGAGAGCCATCATATCCCTCAGGGGGTCCGAGGAGAGGCACCTGAGCCCACAGGACTTGTTGAATGATCAAGGGGCTTTGAGAGGACAATGCTCTCTGTCAACAAGCCTGCTTACAGCACAGGTTGGGGTCCCCCAGAGATGGCAATGAGAGGAGACCACTCTGCCAAACAAACCAGGAAATTTCTTCCCCGAAGGAGAAGATTTCCTTGGGCAAAGCCCTTTGAAGCCAGCAATGTAACAAACCTGCCTACAGAGGCAACGCCCAGTGACTCTTGGCCTGAGCAGGGAGGCACGAGGGAGGGAGAGGGATGCAGCATGCCCACATTCGGGGAGACTTCAGGTACTCAGGAGGGGATTGCATTGGTGGGAAGACACGACCGTGTTCCCCCACAGGGCTTTGTAAAAACAGTCACCACACATTTCCCCACAGCCACGTGCTCTGCCTGCACAGAGGGTGGAAGCACATGGGGGCACATCTTCTGCCTGTACTGACATGATGATGCCTGGGAAAGCCTCAGGCCTCTCACCCCAACACTTCAAAAGATTCTCTGTGGCCTAATGGCCATGTCAGCAATGAGGAAATGAAATGGCAGTGTTGACAGAAACCAAAACACAACCTGGGGCATTTGGGAGGACAGTCTGCTTTGGAGATGAGTTTGTAGGAAAATTATGGCCCAGATCCAGTGACTCTGGGGCCTGGAGCAGTGCCGGAGCAGTATAAAAGCAGGACCTTCTCCTCACTCTCCCATCCACTCCTTCAGCTCCATCTTGTTGGGAACAAGGTGAGTTTTAAGCCCTTTCTTGACTTTCTCTGTGTTCTCCTTGTGCCCTTCTTCCTTCCCTTTCTCTTCCACCTCGTACTTCTCTGGGATTTCTAATCATATACCGCCCTCCTTGTTCCCTGCTGTATCTTGAGGCTGCTTACCATGGGAGAGGGCAGATGTCTTGTGGAGAAAGGCTGGATATAGACTGAGGTGCCTCTGGACCTGTGGGCTGGGTGGGGTCATCCCTGGCTTTGGCCTTCCTGGTGGTGCTCATAGGGGCTGAGAGAAAGGATCACCCTGATGATGTGGTGAGGCTGCTCTTCAAACACCCCTCACAGCCTGCTCCTCTCTGCTCTCTCTGCCAGGTGCACCTGCAGCCCCCAGACATGTCCTGCTACAGCCCGTGCCGGCCCTGCCAGCCCTGCGGCCCCACCCCGCTGGCCAACAGCTGCAATGAGCCCTGTGTCAGGCAGTGCCAGGACTCCACCGTGTTCATCCAGCCCTCGC
Organism: Acrocephalus scirpaceus scirpaceus; assembly: GCA_910950805.1. Classification (NCBI taxonomy): domain Eukaryota; kingdom Metazoa; phylum Chordata; class Aves; order Passeriformes; family Sylviidae; genus Acrocephalus; species Acrocephalus scirpaceus. The sequence goes on from OU383798.1 coordinate 1,958,655, forward strand.
CCGTGGTGGTGACCCTGCCCGGCCCCATCCTCAGCTCCTTCCCACAGAACACCGCCGTGGGATCCTCCACCTCGGCTGCTGTTGGCAGCATCCTCAGCTCTCAGGGAGTGCCCATCAGCTCTGGGGGCTTTGGCCTCTCTGGCTTGGGCAGTGGCCTCTGTGGCTTGAGGGGCTTTCCCTGCTAAAGCTGCTCCCTGCACTGTGGCCGCCGAATAGATCCCCCTCTTCTCCCTTTTTTGACTCAATAAATTCTGCTGCATCCCAGCCCATGCCTTTGTGTCATCCTTTGCCCTGCAGTCACTGCCCCAGGGCAGAGAGGTTACTCAGGGGTGTTTCTGGGAGGACTTGTTTGGGTTGGTTTTGCACTGGCTGTGAAACAGGCTGGCACTGGTTTTGCCCAGTGTGCACTGAGTGACCCTCTGGGTTTTGAATCTCTCTACTTCTTTAGAGCAGGATAGAATTTCCCTACAATGCCCAGGGACAAACATCTCCTTTGTTTGCTCTTCTTTTCCTTTCTCAGTTCAACACTGTGGCACAAGTACTCAGCAGCAAGTGTTTCACTGACTAGACAGAGGTGCTGCATTCCCATCAATTCAGCTGCATTTGAGCACTTGTGTTTTTGTCATCATTTCCCCTGTACATGCCCTCAAAAAATGACCAGGGAGGTTATTGAGTATGCTTGTACAATGACCATTATCACTGCATTGCTTTGATTATGTTTAGAGGTTGATCCTCTGTTTTTCAAACTTCTCTACCTATGTAGAAACTTCTCTACCAAACTTCTCCAGCAGATCCCATCTTATCACAGGATGTTCTCAAAGGGAGGGACACAGTGCATTGTGCTGCCTTCTCACAGGCCTCTGTTATCATGGGATCATAGAGCGGCTCTGGGTGGAAGAGACCATTAATGTTTATCAAGTCCAGCCCTGTTGCCATAGATATTGATATCTGTCACTGGATTACATAAGGTTTGAGCAAACCTGACCCTGAAACCTTCCCAAGATGGGACACCCCATCATTCTCTAGGCAATGTTTCCCAGTGTCTTATCCCACTCATCATAGTAAAATTCTTCCTTATGTCCCATCTATATTTATTCTATTTCAGTTTAAAACTCTTGCTCTTTGTCCAGTTATTGCAGGCCTTGAGAGAACATCTCCCTCCAACTTCTTCATTCATCCCCTTTTACATATCAAAGGCTGCTATAAGGTCTTCCCAGAGCCTGCTCTTCTCCTGTCTCAAACATCCCAACTCCCCCCAGCCTTTTTCCATAGTAGGGGCAACAAATCCGGGTGATGATTTTTGCAGCCCTTGTCTGGAGCTGCTCTAACAGGTCCATGCCTCCTTTGAATTGAGGACTCCAGACTGAATTCATTTTTCCAGGTGAGGTTTAACAAGACGTAGTGGGTTTGGTTCGCCAATTTCTTGTTTCCCAGAAACTGCACCAATTAATGTAGTGGGTCTAATGTTGGCTAAACCCTAATGCACCGACTAGAATTACTTACTCCTTTTTTGCTGCAACATAGGATTAGGAGGAGAGCAAAGTAGGCTGAAAACTTTAAAGGGTACAAAGAAAACTTTATTAAAACTGAACTGAAAGAAAAAATAATAAGAATTAGACAAAAATGTTCAGAACACTTCTCCCCTCACAACTTTCTTTTTTCTCCTACTGACAACGTACAGAGACAAAACCTTGGGACTTAGATCTGTTTACCACCTCTAAAAGTAATCTTTCATTAGTTCACTTAGGGAGAGCAGTCTCTTTTGCTATGTCATGGAGGCTTCTCCACAAGACAACAGTTCTGCCATGGCTTCAATTCTCACAAACAGCAGCTGCCTGGAAATCTGCATTTGTGAAGTCCCTCCCATCTCACGCAGCCTTTTCACAGCTGCATTCATGGGCCATGTCAAACTTATGGGGTACTATTTTAAGGATGAGATGTTCAAAAGCAAAGGTTCTCTTCATCTGTCTCTGAGATGATCTGTGGGAACAGAAATCTTCTTTATTCCTTGGGGTCTACGGGCCTTCATCACTCTCATCTTGCTGTTCAAGCTTCTCGTGAGATCACAGCTGCTTCAACATTCACTTGCTTCAGCACGAATGCCTTTGCTCATCTACAATTTGAACACTCCATCCCCCCCTACTTCCTTCATGAGTTAAAGGAACATTGTAGTGTATCACAGTCCATCACCATGGCCTTGCAAAAGAATTTCAACCTAAGACTAAGGCATCTCATCATTCTCCTCCCATCTGGGACTTGACTCCTTCTTCATTGACCTTGGTGTAGTCATGTTATTTCTCTACATGTCTTCACTCTGTACTTTTGTCTCACTTGAGAGAGGATTGATGTTTTGCAAGTTTCATCTATGCAATGAAAGAGTTAATATCTTGCCTGGGGGCATGCAGATTGTCATGATGGTTTCTGCCAGGCGGTGGCCAAGGCAGTCACGGTGATAGATTCAGGCCATGCCGAGGCTGTGATAGAACCTCAGGGGGCCCTGCCACAATGGCAGCAGCTGCTCTGGCCACAGGGCTGGTCTCCGGCCCCTGCTCTGTTCAGTTTTATCTGCGGGCTGATGGCTTCCCGTCCCCATGCCCTGAGGTTTCTGGTGAAACTCAGCAGCAGCAGAATTTCAGCCGAGCTGCAGGCCAGTCTGGCTGCACTGGAGGGGGGACCCAGCCTGGCCAGCGCTGCAGCAGAGTCAGGGCTCGGCCCGGCCCCGCCAGGCCCATGGGCCATGCAGCAGAGCGGGACCGGCCCTGCTGACACCCTGTTACCTGTTCAAAATCCAGCAGTAAGGGAGCTTTTCCCAGGGATTGTTCGTTTTTAACATGTGTATTCACAGTGGCATGTTCAGCTTTCTAGTGGTTTAACAAGGTGTCAATATTCAAAACTAGCCACTGATTGGTTTTGTCAGGCACGGAGGAAATTGTTAGCAGCTTCTCTTAGAAAATTAGTTCCGTTACTGGTTTCTTCCCTCCTCAACAAATGTCAATCAATGCAAAATCAGCACACAAGAGCAGATAAGAAGTGGAGAATCCCCTCCATTTACCTGCTGGCCATGTTTCTGTTCATGCAACCCTGGAACTGATGGAATTTCTGAGCTGCAAACACACATTGATGGCTCACGTCCAGTTTTCAATCTCCAGTGTCTCCATGTCTTCCTTAAGGGTCTGCTTGCAGTCCTTTCTTCTCCCAGATGTTCTGATATTGTTGCTTTCCACAATGCAACTTTTCCGGGGAGAGTTTGTGGAGAGAGGGAGGCAAGGGAGAGGCATCAGGTGTGGGCTGAGGGTCTCAAAGGGCTGTGCAGGATCATCTGAGGAAGGGGAATGGCTGAACTGCTGCAGGACACAGCCGGGCACCATGACACATGTCCATGCAGAGTCCAGATTTGAAGTTGGCTTTGTAGTAGCCGACCCTATCTCATCCTTCAGCCTCTGAAAAGTAGGGCCCAGATGAGCTGCTCTTGTGGTAACACCATCAAAACAGGAGGAAGTGCCAGCAGTGTTCCTGGACACCAAGGATTGGGCTCTCAGGGCACAACTGTCAACAGGATATGGATGGGAGCAAAGATCCCACTCTGCTCAGCACTCCCCAGATGGCACCAAGCACGCTGTGCTGCCTACTGGACTGTAAGACAGAAAGATCTCCAGCAAGGGAAGTACAAAATACATGCAGATAGACTAGGATGGGGAGTGAGGTGAGACATTTACTTGTGGATGAGAGGCTGAGGACACAGGCCTGCTGACAACAGACAAGGCTTTGTTGGGAGAACTTGAAGTGTTCCTGGAGTATTGAATGGTTGCTGAATGGTATCAGGTAATTTTTGCAGGTAAAGAGAGGCAGAGTAATTTAGAAAAGTGACACTTAATATGAGTAATCAATGCTGTGTTAAAATAATGAATGCGATGTTGACAACCATGGCAACACCACTTCCAACAATGCCCTCCTGCAACCCCACAGCAACGCCTCTCTCACTGGACATGCTGGGTGAGCATGTGCAGGGGAAAGGATGACACAGAGGCATGGGCTGGGATGCAGCAGAGCTTTAATGAGTCAAAAGATGAGAAGGAAGTCACTCTGAGTGGTAGACAGAACACCAGTGCTCTATCCCTGGTCTTGCACCATCCTGTGTGTCCCTGGGTTCCTTCCCCAGGGCCACCTTGAGCAGCTTTAGCAGGGGAGGCCCCTCAAGCCACAGAGGCCACTGCCCAAGCCAGAGAGGCCAAAGCCCCCAGAGCTGATGGGCACTCCCTGAGAGCTGAGGATGTTGCCAACAGCAGCCGAGGTGGAGGATCCCACGGCGGTGTTCTGTGGGAAGGAGCTGAGGATGGGGCCGGGCAGGGTCACCACCACGGGCGAGGGCTGGATGAACACGGTGGAGTCCTGGCACTGCCTGACACAGGGCTCATTGCAGCTGTTGGCCAGCGGGGTGGGGCCGCAGGGCTGGCAGGGCCGGCACGGGCTGTAGCAGGACATGTCTGGGGGCTGCAGGTGCACCTGGCTGAGAGAGCAGAGAGGAGCAGAGCACAGGGCTGAGTGGAGGGAGTCTGTTGGTTCATTGCGATGGAGAAAAGCCAGAAGCGCAAAATTGCACGATGTTGTTTAGAGAGACCCATCAGCCTCACTTCCTACCCAGCCCTGAGGAATTCCTCTAGGAGCAACCAAGCTTGGGGGCTCCTCCACAACTCAGGAGACACTTCACCCAAAACCTAACCTGTTTTCTTTCACAAGTTCCTCCCTTTCTCTCTCCCATATCAAGCAATTCTCAAGAACCCACATGAGACCACAAGGGTGGATAGCCTCAGAAAACTCAAAGGTCGAATAAAAGAAAGGACTTCAGACTCACCTTGATCCGAAGGAGATGGAGGTGAGAGGAGTGAATGAGAGAGTGAGGAGAAGTTCCCCCTTTTATACTGCTCCTGCACTGCCCCAGGCCCACAGGCACTGCACAAGGACAGTAATTTTCCAACACATTCACCTCCAAAGCAAAATATCCTCCCTAACGCCACACGTTGTGGTTTGATTTCCATCCACGCTGCCATTTCATTTCCTCATGTCTGACATGCTTGCTCTTTGCTGCAGCTCCTTTCACATGTGCCATGTGAGGCCAGAGGATACCCGGGATCAGAGCGTGTCCCTGCAGCGCAGGATGTGCCCCCATGCCCGAGGGTCCCGTGCAGGCAGGGGGTGTTGGCTCGGGGCATTGCCTTGCCATTGTTGGCAGCTGCCTCTGCAAGGACAGCCCCAGCTCTGCCCTGCCCCACACAGAGCAGCAGAGCACCCAAGGGCTCCTCTCCTCACAGCACGTCCTGCCTGCTGCTCCCTGCTGCCTCTCGCCTCGCTCCAACGTCCACTGGACACTGCTTCTCCAGGGAAATGCTTTCCTTTCCTCTTCCTTCCTCTTGATGCCCTTTGCTGATGCAGATTGTTAGCCAGGCTGAGTATTCCAGGGTTGGGGTTGGAAAGCCAAAGCCCACCTGGAGCTGAATCAGGAAAGCTTGTGGTGGCAAACAAGATCATCTTCCACACAGGACAACAGCAAAAGGGAGGCTTGAGCCAAGGCTGACTGGGGCAGCTTCACTGGGGGTAGGGGTTACAGGAACGGGGAAGGGTTCTCCAAGGCTTCTGGGCCTTGGTCTTCACTGGCAACATTTCCTGTCACAGGAGAAGGTTTCTGTTATTCCTCGGAAGTAGGGGTAGGGAAACTGTCCCCACAGCAGATGAGGAGGATCAGCTGTGGGAACATTTCAACAGACTGGACTGACATGAGTGTGTGCAACCTGGTGATGGACACACGAGCCTTGGTGTCAGTGAAAGCACCTCTAAAGACCCTTTGGGAGGTGCCGACAGTCAGGGAATGAAGCTGAGGACTGGAGGAAAGAAAATGGACATCCTGACTTCTAGAAGACCATGCCTTAAATCTGGCTTTGCTGCAGATCCCAAAGGGTTGTGATGAGTGGGATGAAGTACAGCTGGCAGAGACTCACTCTTGGTGCACCACAGGGCCCTGACTGGGGCCAGCACTCTTTAACCCCTTTGGCAAAGTCCTGCAAGGCTGGAGGGAGAAACCCCTGCCCCCCACAGGCTGAGGCTGTGGGGCAGCCAAAGGGCTTTGCAGGACAGAAAGTGGGTCCTGCAGACTTCATAACACAGCCCTGGGCCTTTTTGAAACTGGCACCTGACAGCATCCGAGGCTGCATTAGGAAGGGGTTTGTTCTCCAACTGTGGAACGTAACCCCTCTCCTCTGCTCTGCAGTGCTGAGAAATCAGTGCCACAAGGAGCAGTTGCCCAGTATAAGAGAGGCACAGTCATTCTGGTGCAGCTCCAGCAAAGGGCCTCAGAGCCCATGAGGTGACTGGAGTCCCTGGGACAGGAGGGGCTGCTTGAGGTGGGGCTGTCCACCCCAGAAGGGAGGGAGCATCTGGGCACACAGCTCAGCAATGGCTAAAAGAGCTGTGGGAGGAGTCCAGAACTCAGAGCCAGGCTCTCCTGGGTCTTCTCCAGAGAAGGTACAAGAGGAAATAGGCACACTAAATATGGGAAATTTTGGGGGAAAAAAAGAAAATATGTTGTATGTGTGAAGGTGATAAAGAACTTGCCTGCAGTTGGCACGGGCAGGTTGAGGATTGGTCACACTTGTAGAAATTGAGGACTTGGCCCTGGGCATCCTCCAAGAGCTGATCATGCTGTGCAGAGGGGTGGTTGGACTAGGTGATCTCCAGAGATTCCTTCCAGTCTCATGGAGTCTGTTAGGGGGAAAAAGTGGTGATGCACAGCTGCCTCTGAGAAGGAAGAACTGGAGATGTGAACACTGGAATCAAGGGCAGCCTTGGCTGTCATACCAAAGAAAGTGGAGATGAAGAGCTCATGTTAGGAGGAAATGAGTAGCAAAGTACAGCTCCCAGACACCAAAAATTTTACTCCCAGTCAGGCATCTGACAGGTTGGATAGCATAGAGGCACCTGTGAAGAGTGAATGAAGTCAGAAAAGCTGGCAGCATCTTAGACATCCTGTGGTCAAGTATTAAGAAAGGTCAAGGAAAACCACAGGAAACCAAGAGGAGACTCTGAGCATAGGGGACGTGTTCAGAAGGGCTCTGGGTGCAAACCCAGCCCTCAAACCACATCAAGCTGGGCTGTACTTCCCTGCCCTGCAGACATGGAGGCAACAGGGATATATCCCAGAGGGCAAGAGAATGCCTTCAGTAGGCAAATCTTCAGCAAAGGACTCTCTCTACCTGTGGCGAGTCATGCTCTAATTTTGGGTTGGCCATCAGTCAGCGTTTTGGTGTGAGGCCAAGCCAGGAGTGTGTGCTAAGTGCGGGCTTTGTTCCTGACCAGGATGAGTTCCCCTCCAGCAAGGGCAGCTCCATCCAAGCACAGAGAAAACATCTCCAATACTGGGCTGTAGCCAAGCCCAGAGCTCCAGGCAGCCACTAGACACCTTGCCCTCAGCAGGACCTTATTGTCTGCAAAACAGGGTGGAAATCAGTGCTACCATTTTTCCCTGGTCCCATGATTCCTTCTTTCCAGAGATGCCTCTAGCACATGTTCTGCCTGTGCTGATGTATCCCTGCCTGGGAAATCCTTTGGTCTTTCATCTTGATACTTGAAAGGATCCTTGGATGCCTAATGTTCACGTCAGGAATGAGGAAAAGAAATGACAATGTTGATGGAAATAAAAGCACAACCTGTGGCATTAGGGAGGATATTTTGCTTTGGAGGTGAGTCTGTAGGAAAATTACTACCCTTGTGCAGTGACTGTGGGCCTGGGGCAGTGCAGGGGCAATATAAGAGAGGGCTCATTCTCTCTCTCTCATCCACTCCTCTTGCCTCAATCTGCTTGGGATCAAGGTGAGTCCAATCACTTTTCTTCTCTCCTTCCTCTCCCTCTTCCTATTTTACAGTGCACACCTGTCACTTGGTCCTATGCTGCATCATGAGACTGCTCTCTGTGAGAGGTGAAATATGAGAGAGGGTCATATGGAGGGAGGCTGGGGCTTTGCTGAAGTGAGTGGTAGTTGAGCCAGGAACCTTCTGAGGTTTATTGCTCTTGGCAGGGAACTTATGGGATAAATGTGAGGAAAAACCTGTGGGCATCTCTGCATCTCCAGCTCTTCTCTCCGTCTTGGCTTGACTCATGGTGTGGTGACAGGTTGCTCTTCAAACACCTCTCATGTCTGCTCCTCTCTGCTCTCTCTGCCAGGTGCACCTGCAGCCCCCCAGACATGTCCTGCTACAGCCCGTGCCGGCCCTGCCAGCCCTGCGGCCCCACCCCGCTGGCCAACAGCTGCAATGAGCCCTGTGTCAGGCAGTGCCAGGACTCCACCGTGTTCATCCAGCCCTCGCCCGTGGTGGTGACCCTGCCCGGCCCCATCCTCAGCTCCTTCCCACAGAACACCGCCGTGGGATCCTCCACCTCGGCTGCTGTTGGCAGCATCCTCAGCTCTCAGGGAGTGCCCATCAGCTCTGGGGGCTTTGGCCTCTCTGGCTTGGGCAGTGGCCTCTGTGGCTTGAGGGGCCTCCCCTGCTAAAGCTGCTCAAGGTGGCCCTGGGGAAGGAACCCAGGGACTCACAGGATGGAACCGCCCTGGGGACGCAGCATGGCCTTGTTGCTTCCTGAGGGGCTGAGCAACCCCAGCAGCCCTTGCAGAAGGACACGGCCAGCCTGGGCTCTTGGCAAGCACAGCCCAGCCCTGCCTCTGCCCTCTTCCCCTCTCTCCTTTCCCTCCTGTGCTGCCCAGGGCTGTGAGCCTCACACAGCCATCCTGGGGAGCACCTGCTGGCCCTGCTCCCTCTCTGGATCAGGAAGAGGAACACCTCTGGGGGCACAGATTCCCTTCTGTCCCTCATGCTGTCTGCACTGGGACCTCCAAATACAGCAACCTCATTTCTGTGTTTTGTCTCATTAAATTTCTGCTGCATTTGAGCCCATGTGTCTTTGTCATTCTTTCCTCTGCAGGTTCTTTCTCAATATGCCCAGGGAAAAAGATGTTTTTAAGGGCTGTTTTTGTGAGGGTTTGGTTGGTATGAATATTCAGTGATGGACAACAGCACTGTATAGGATCTACACAAGATGGATCTCAATTTCACCAAATTAACCATTCTACTGGTTCTTCGCAGTTGGAGCTAGAGTGGTGCTGATAACACAGAAATATTTTTGGTTTTCCTGGGCAGTGCTTGCCCAGCATCAGCCCTGTCCCTCCACTCTCCTCTGCAAAAGTCCATGAAGGTGGGTGTGGTCAAGAGGCTGGGAGAGGACACAGGCAGGCTGCCTGACCCACGCTGATCAAAGGGATATTTGAAATTGCATGACATCATGGTCAGCAAAAAATGCTGAGAGAAAGGAGGAGGAGGGTGGCAGAGGAGCATTTATTCACAGATTGTTTGTCAAGGAAGAAACTGCTAAGTGTACTCTGTCCCTGCTTCCCAGGAGAGGCTGGACATTGCCAGCTGATGGAAGGTGATAATAAAACTTTTTTTTCTGTGTTTTTGCTGTCTTTCCTTGCTTTTCTTCATTACACTGCCTTTATCTCAACACACAGTACTTTAATTTTATCTTCTCCCACCATACTCTCTGAAGAAAGGGAGTGATTGAACATTTTGATAGGCACCTGGGGGCCTGGAAAGATGAGACTGTGCTGGAGGAACTGTCTTGTGCGGGGGATGAGCAAATAGACCTCTCCATTCTGCTTAGTGAGTGATGCAGGTTGTTTTGTTGTGCAGGCTCACAAAGTCCTTTTTCATCTTAGTGTGAGGTGTTTAAAAATACTAATTAATTCTATTGACTTAATGTGGTGTTTGAGGTGTCTGGTGCCAGGGCGGTGTAAGAAGAGAGAATTTTTGGGTGTGGCAACAGTGAAACTTGTCCTGAGGTGGCTGGTGGCAGCTTTTAACACAACTCTGGAGCTTGACCACTATTATCAGAGGATAGGGGTCCAGGCAGGGGCCCAAATCACTTCTGAGAATGCCGTGAGTGAGCACCTGACCTACCTTTAAGAACATGGTAGTTGAGGCAGACACCTAAATTACACATGAGAACACCAGGGCTGAGACAGGGACCCAAACAACACCTATGGTAGTTGTACCAGTAGTGGGAAAAAATCGTGGACAAGGAAGTGAATGCGACCATCTCATTAATGGATTGAGTGAAGGGGAGAGAGGGTCTGGTCAGGAATCTAGTCTTTCAGCAAAGAGGGTGCACTATGTGTGGGAGAGCATCTTCCTGGCTCTGCAAGTTGTCTTGGTTTTGAAAGACAGTTGTCTGCCAGAGAAAGCTAGAGCTTCCCTTGGAATGGAGAATGTCACCCTCCTCTCCTCCAAATTATTATAATTTTGCAATTAGGGGCTTTCAGACAAAGATATGGGAATAGGACTAACAGTTCTTTAATAGAAAGAAAAAAGAAACCCCAAAATACAAATGTAGTAGTACAAAGACAAGCAAGCAAGCAAAACAAAAGTCCTGGAAAACCCTGACAGAGTCAGGGATATGACCTGACACCCTGTTTGCAAGGGTGTTGGAAGCACTCCAAATAAATCCTAGATGAGGTTCTGTGGGAACCGATAATGAAGCAGGAAAAGTCTAGGAGTAGCAAGATAGGTCTGATCTTCCTCTGGTGGAAAAACCAGATGCTTGCTGTTCCTGAGTCTCAGTTTTTATCCAGGTAGGAACGGTTGGCTCCCCCACACTGGGTGGAGCATCTCCCAATGGGATAGTGTAATGTGTGATGTCATTGGTGATCCTTAATGGCCAATTATCAGAAGATATCCCCCTGGAGGATGGACAGGTGGTAAAGGAGATAAGAAACACTGCCACACTTGGTTTTAACAGCTGGCCCATTATCAGAAGGCATCCACCCCCCTCCTCCCTGGAGTTATAAGAAATGAAGAAATGTCTGCTTTTACAACAGATAAAATAGAATACAAATATTTTGGTTACCTAACCCAAGACACAAGTTCAGAGAAAATCTCTCTCCCTGTCCTCACAGGCCAGCACCTAAGCTGGGAGGGGCAATGGAAGAGTGACCCATGTAGCCTATCCTCTCCTACTAAGGTCAGTGGGAAAGGGGGCTCCAGGATTGCACTGGATGGCCCCCTCTGGTTCTTCCTGCATGAGCAGCAGGAGGATGGAGGAAGTGGGGTGGTGAGAGCCTGCCTCTGAGGTGGAAACTGGTGTATGTGAACTGAGGGGGGAAGACAGCTGAAAGAAGTCTGTCAGTTTTCCTGCAAGAGAAGTATTTGAGAAGTGTAAAAGAATAATTCCAATTCTTTTGGAAAGTGAATTGCCCATGAAATGAAGCCAGGTCAAAGGACCTGCAGAGGAGATGTGTTTCTTGGGAGTGAAATGGCAGGGGGGATGTTGTGGCATCCCTGTGGATGTGATCAATAAGTTAATAATTATGTCTCCACCACCTGGTAGTCAGACAAGACTGAACCACCATAAGAATGATTGTTTACTGCCTCCTCTGTGGACATTGTAGGACCAGTGGTGAGGAGAACATTGCCCTGGGGAAGTTAGGGGTGTGTGGTGAGCCTTCAACAGTCATGAAAGGAAGGGAGGATGGGGCACAGTGCTATGGGTCTCCTTTGGGTGCTGTGATTTGGAGGTTTGGAGGTCATCCATGACCTCCAAAGGTAATGGGAGGCAAGGCAAAGAGTGGAGAAGTGAGGACATGAGAGGAGAGAGGTGAAGTAACAATTCCTCCTTCTTTGGCTGTCTCTATGCCCGGGGAGGAGAATCAAGTGGGAAACGTCCTCCCAATGGTTTAGCTGAATTGATGAATGGGCTGTGCCATGCCATATAACATACTCAGCAAAAAAAACCCTGTAGACAGTCTCTCCAATGTAACTGCTCTTCAGAGCCTGGCTGGGCATTGGTCTCCTGGTGCAAGGTGGTGGGTGGACCTAAGGGTATTTCACTCTCTTATATCTTCAGTTCTTGATTGGTTCTGTGACAGTTCTTGGTTCTGTAACAGTGGAGTGAATATGAAGGGCCAGTGGGAGCTTAGTGCTGACCGAGGTCAACACCACACAGACCCACTGGCAACTCTTGTTGCTCTCACCTTCCTCCTTCCCTGTCTGTGTCTGGGGCTTCCTGGAAAAATACATTGAGAGATGGATGCAGGGAGAAACACAGGGCAGGCAGACAGTCAGCAGGTGTGTGTTGAGTGTTTCAAAGGGCTGTCCAGGAGCTCTCCAGAGCAGTACAGTGGCAGAAGCACAGGCTGCAGAGACTTGCAGCTCATGGAGGGGAGTGGCTGAGCTGCTGCAGGACACAGAGGGGGGTGACACACATTCCCCCAGAGCCCTCATCAGAAGTTGGCTTGGTAGCAGTCAGCTGTCCTTCTCCCTCTGAGTAATAGCAGCCCACATGTAAGACCAGGTAAAGAGCTTTTGAGGCAATGCCCCCAAAACAGGTTGTTCCACTGCCAGGACTATCTCCAGACACCAAATACTGGCACCAGCATCCTGGAACATATCAGTAAGAGCACAGTCAGGAGATCAATGGGATGATGGTCCCGCTCCAAACAGAACCCAGCTGATGGCATCTAGAATACTTACTAGTTTTTGGGTCTAATGCGAGAAAGATGCATCTCTAAGAAGGGGTAGAAGGAGCATCCAGAGAACTGCAGGCCTGTCATTCTTGGCACCAGGGAAGGTTATGGAGCAGGTCATCTTGAGCAGAATCACATGGAACATACATGACAGCCAGGTGATCAGGCCCAGTCAGAATGTCTTTATGAAACATACACCCTACTTGGCTAACCTGATCTCGTGGGACAAGATTACCCACTGAGTGGACAAGTGAAATGTTGCAGAAGTTGTTTACCTGGAATTTAGTAATGTCTTTGACACCATTTCCCACCAAATTTTCTTGGAGAAACTGACTGCTCATGACTTGAATGTGGGTTGTATTCACTGGATAAAAATTTGGCTTTATGGCTGGGCTCAGAGAGTGGTGGTGAATAAAGTCCAGTTGATGGCCTGTCACTAGTGGTGTTGTCCTGGGGTCAGTATTTGGTCCAGTTCTGATTAGTATCTTCATGGATGACCCAGGTGAGGGGATCAAGTGTACCCTCAGTAAGTTTGCAGATCCAAGCTGGATGTCACTGTTGATCTTCTAGAGGGTAGAAATGTTCTGCAGAGGGATGTGGACAGGCTGCATGAATGGACTGAGGCCAATTGTATAAGGTTCAACAAGAAGAAATGCTGGGTCCAGCCCCTGCGTTACAACAGTCCCCTGCATCACTACAGTTTGGGGGCAGAATGGCTGGAAATCTGCCTGGAGGAAGGGAACTGGGGGTGCTGGTGAACAGCAGTGGAACATGAGCCCAGACTCCATCATAACTGCTGGGATAGTCAGCAGGCTGAACTTGGGATGCTTACTGGATAAGAACCACACTCTGTGCGTATTGAATAATTTTACTGGGGATTAGAGCTTGTCTTTGCATTTCTTTGAATACATTTTTGCAGTCAGATACTATCACTGGCAATCCTCGAACTGTAACCTGTCACATTTTTATGTTATGAAGGGTATTATTCCATAAACTGTCAGTGTCAGTCCTTCAGTGGTGTTTGCAGTCTCTGGCAGCAGGGAACATACTCAAATACAGTGGAAGACCCACTAAGGGGTCAAAAAGTGGGAATACCTGCTGAGGGCTCTCCCTGAGGCTGATGGTGTTTCCCTGACTGAGTCAGTCGAGCTGCCCTCCAATCCAGCCAGGCAGCTCAGTGCAGGGTCCCCCTAACTGTACACTGACAGGGTGATTGGGCACAAGGGTCTCAGGTTTCCTGGGGCACTGACAGACAAATTCCGAAGGGTTGAGGAAATCTCCATATTTCATGTGACAGCATATCTGATGGAGCTCTAGTCATTGAACTGTGTTGAATCATTCCACCCAGCCCTCAAGCCACAGAGGTAGAGAAGTTTGAAGAACAGAGGATCACCCTCTAAACATAGTTAAAGCAATCTTGTGATAATGGTCACTGTACAAGCATACCAAATAACCCCCCTGGCCATTTTCTGAGGACATATACAGGGGAAATGATGACAAAAAGGCAAGGGCTCAAATGCAGCAGAACTTTATTGAGTCAAAAGATGAAAACTAGGTAAATCTGAGTAAAAGGAACACCAGAGGCAGATAGGAGTATGCACCAAATAACTGAGGTGGAAATCTCAGGAGATGTAGCTCCCTGCTACAGAGGGAGCAGGGCCAGCAGGTCCTCCCCAGGATGGCTGTGTGGGGCTCACAGCCCCGGGCAGCACAAGGGAACAAGGACACAGGAGGGAAAGGAGAGAGGGGCAGAGGGCAGAGGGTAGAGGCAGGGCTGGGCTGTGCTTGCCAAGAGCCCAGGCTGGCCGTGTCCTTCTGCAAGGGCTGCTGGGGTTGCTCAGCCCCTCAGGAATCAAAAAGGCCATGCTGCGTCCCCAGGGCGGTTCCATCCTGTGAGTCCCTGGGTTCCTTCCCCAGGGCCACCTTGAGCAGCTTTAGCAGGGGAGGCCCCTCAAGCCACAGAGGCCACTGCCCAAGCCAGAGAGGCCAAAGCCCCCAGAGTTGATAGGCACTCCCTGAGAGCTGAGGATGCTGCCAACAGCAGCCGAGGTGGAGGATCCCACGGCGGTGTTCTGTGGGAAGGAGCTGAGGATGGGGCCGGGCAGGGTCACCACCACGGGCGAGGGCTGGATGAACACGGTGGAGTCCTGGCACTGCCTGACACAGGGCTCATTGCAGCTGTTGGCCAGCGGGGTGGGGCCGCAGGGCTGGCAGGGCCGGCACGGGCTGTAGCAGGACATGTCTGGGGGCTGCAGGTGCACCTGGCAGAGAGGGAAGGGGGAAGCAGAACAGAAACTGTGGATGAAGAGAAGTCTTTTACCCCACTAAGAGTGAGATAAGTCACAAGTTGGAGAAAAGAGCTGGGGACTTTGCAGTGAGATCCACAGGTATCACCTTCATTTCTGCCGAAAAGAACCCTCTGGACAGCAACCAAGCCCAAAGAAATTCCTTCCTAGTCCATAACTAATTAGACACTTAACCACATTTCAGCCTCTCTTGGTGACAGAACTTCCTCCCCTTCCCTCTCCCGTGAGAGCAGTTCCAAGACCCCACGTAGGACTGGGGCAGATATGAGCTGAGGAGCACTGGAGGAATATGAAGAAAAAGAGGAGGAAAAGGTTTCAGACTCACCTTATACTGAAGGAGATGGAGGCGAGAGGTGTGGTTGAGAAACTGAGGAGAAGGACCTGCTTTTATACTGCTCTTGCACTGCCCCAGGCCTACAGACATTGCATGACGGCAGTAATTTTCCAACAGACTCACCTCAAAAACAAATTTTTCTACCTAGTGGTGCAGGTTGTGTTTTGGTTTCTGTCAACATGTGCTGCCATTTAATTTCCTCATTTTCAACATTCCTGCTCTGCTTTTATGTGCTGAGATGAGGCACTCAAGGATATCCCGGGTGATGCTGTGTCAATGAAGGCAGAAGATGTGTTGGAAGTGTGATGGGGTCCCATGAATGCAGGGGATGTTGGCTTGGAGCATTGAACTGTACTTGTATACAGCTCCCCTTCTAGCAAGAAATTTCAGCTCTCTTCCTATTACTAAGCTTTTCCATGGGGAGAATGTTTGCCAGCTTGTCTGAGTATACAGGACTAGGGATAACCAAAGCCTGCCTGGGTTTGAACCAGGCAAAAATACATGATGGGCACAAAAAATTCTTCCAGGTAGATGAGAAGTCCAGAGGATGACTGGAGCAGCTTCACTGAGGATGAAGGTTACGGGAAAGGTGGAGGTACTCAAAGGATTCTTGGCCTTGATTTTTACTGGTAGGAATTGTTGTCAAGAGATTGTGCTCCTTGGAAAGCCATCATCAGGAGAGGCTCACCTGCTCTAGTGCAGGGTCAGGAGGGGAACATATTAACAGATGGACTGAGATGAGTGTGTGTGACTTGATGCTGTGCACCCCATGAGGGATGGTTGGTGTCTGGTCGCTCTCAACTCACTTTGAAAGACTCAGTACTCACAGAATACATCTCAGGACTGCAAGAAAGCCAGTGGGCCTCTTGTATTCAGGAAGGACATGAAGAAGGAGCCATGTCAGTCAGCCTCACCTCAATCCCTACAAAAGTAATGGAGCAAATCAACCTGGAAGCAATTTCTCAGGATAAAAGAGGTGGCTTGTGGGGGGTCAGCATGGATTTCTGAGGGCTTGACAAATCTTATCACATTTTCAGATCTTGTGCCGGGCTCTGGTGGGTGAGGGAAATTCAGCAAATGTTCATCTCATTTAACTTAGGCCTTAAATGCTGTTGCCTGTAACAATCCTTAGAGATAAACTGACAAAATACTGACTGGAGAGGAGGGTAGTACAGAGGACTGAAATCTGTGAAAATTGTTGGTCTCAAAGGGCTGGGATGAGGGGCACAAAGTCCAGCTGGCAGACACACGCCTGGATGCACTGCAGGGCCTAGACTGGAGCCAGCACTGTTTAACTCCTTTATCCAAGGTCCTGCACTGGGGGAAAAATCTCCTCTCCACTACAGGCTGGAGCTAATTGGCTGCCAAAGTGCTTCACAGCAGAGGACAGGAGGGCACCATGAGACAGCCCTGGGCCTTTGTGGAAGTGACAAATGACAATATCCTGGGTTACTTAGGAAGGGGATGTCTTTCAGATGGTGGAAGGTAATCTCAGAAGTGTGGAGATAGAGGAGACAACACCTCTCTCAGTCTTCATCTACAAGATCTCCCAGGCTGCAGCATCCCCTAAAAGAGTTCTGAGAAGGTGGGGGAGTCTTCCCAGCAGTGAATGCATGTCAAAAAAAAGACTGCCTCACAAGAGTCAACCAGTGAATGCCTGCTAATGCATTCCATGTCATGGTTTCTATAAAGTGAGCTATCTGGAGACCTGGGCCACAGGAGCCCTCTAGCATTCAAGAAGGACAAATGGCAAGATCTGCACTTGGAAATGAAAAACATCTTCCAGCAGTATGGGCTGGAGACTGAACTATGCTACAGTCTTAGAGCCCTCAGCTCTCTCTTCTCGTGTGAGAGAAGATGTGCCTTGGAGAGAGACTAAGAAGGTGGAGCAGATGCACATCCTTCTGGCCAGAGAGACCACGCTGGGTTGAGGAGCTCTCCTGAATGCTCTGTGGAGGAATAGAAGGGATTGCAGAAAACATCTCCCCACTGGTTGGGACTCATCAATGTTCCTGTGCATTGAGTATTCTCTTGACATTTGCACTTCAGTGTATCATGTTTCCCATGCTTGGACTTGCTTGGAGAGCAACCCAGCACCCTTGGAGAAGCAGGAATATGTCCAATCCCTAGTAAATGAGAGTTGGCAGTGACAACCCCTGCAGTGCCATGTACCTGACAACACTGAGGGAGGGGATGTGCTTGTAAGGGCCCTGGGTACAAAAGCAGCTCTCAAACCACATCAAGGACTGATGCACTTCCCTGCCCTGCAGACATGGAGGCAGCTGGGACGCGTCCCAGGAGGGCAAGGGAATGCCTTCAGTAGGCAAATCTCCAGGGAGAGACTCTCTCTACCTGTGGAGAGTCATGCTCTAATTTTGGGTTGGCCGTGTGTCAGCCTTTTGGTGTGAGGCCAAGCCAGGAGGGTGTTCTGTCTGTAGATCCATGTCCCTTGCAGGGACACAACTGCCCTCCAGCAAGGGCAGATCCATCCATAACTCAGGAGAGCTGATGCAAGCACTGGGTTGTACCTGAGTAGACAGCTTCAGGCAGCCACAACAGCCATTGCTGTCAGCATGACCTTCTTGCCAACACTCCCACAGCTTCAGGGGCTCACAGGACAGTCAACATGTTTTGGAAGAGTTTCTCCTGCTGGTCAGGGTTTAAGGCATGTAGCCAAAGTTCATGGCATTGTGAGGACAATGGGACAAACAAGGTGCTGTGCCAAGCCCCAACACATCCCTCATGTAGTGAGGACAGACCTGACTCCACGAGAACTGTAATCATGGTCCTTAGGAAAGATGACATTTTCTTTTTTCATGGTGACTGAAGGCAGTGATATGAGATCCCCAGACACTGCCATGAGAGGGGATGAATCTTCCAAGTAAATCTGTAAAGGATTGAGGGAGAAGGATAAGTCATGCCATTAGGCACAGGAGCCCATGTGTACCCAGGACAGACTTCTGCATTGGCAGGGGGAGAGTCAAAACTTTCTGTAATGAGGTTTGAAAGGAACATTGCCTGATTTCCCAGTTCCATGTCCTACATCTGCACGGACCCCTCCTGCACTTGAGGGTGCATCTTCTGGTGATAGTGACATGATTCATCTTGGGAAATCATTGGATCTGTCATCCTGGAACATGAAAGGAGCCTACATAGCATAATGGGCATGTCAGAAATGAGGAAATGTAATGGCAATGGTGATGGAAAATGAAACACAACCTGGGGCATTAGGTGGGATATTTTGCTTTGGAGATGAGTGTATTGGAAAATTACTGTCCTCATGCAGTGACTGTGGGCCTGGGGCAGCACGGGAGGAGTATAAAAGCTGTTCCATCTCCTCACTCTCTCATTCACTCCTCTCGTCCACACAGTCTCCTTGGGAACAAGGTAAGTCTGAAGCTCTTTATTCTTCTTTCATTCATTCTTATCATTATTCTTCCATGGGATTTTTCAGCACAAAACTGTCTCATTGTTCTATACCTGATTCTGGGGTTGCTTTCTATGGGAGAGGGAAGAGTGCAAAAGGGGTGACATGGAGAGTGGTTGGAGCTCAGTTAGGTGTCTCCTGTGGTATGGGTTAGGAAGGGATCTCTCGGGGCTTGGCTGTGTTTTGCAGGTCTCTATTGGGCTTTGGACAAGGAGAAGCCTGTGGGACTCCCTATGATCCTTCTAGCTCTTTGTGAGAGCTCATGTCTTCACCCCTTATGGTGGTGTTAAAGGCTTCTACTCACTTATCCCTTATGCTTTTCTATCCCCCTGCCCTCTCAGCCAGGTGCACCTGCAGCCCCCAGACATGTCCTGCTACAGCCCGTGCCAGCCCTGCCAGCCCTGCGGCCCCACCCCGCTGGCCAACAGCTGCAATGAGCCCTGTGTCAGGCAGTGCCAGGACTCCACCGTGGCCATCCAGCCCTCACCCGTGGTGGTGACCCTGCCCGGCCCCATCCTCAGCTCCTTCCCACAGAACACCGCCGTGGGATCCTCCACCTCGGCTGCTGTTGGCAACATCCTCAGCTCTCAGGGAGTGCCCATCAGCTCTGGGGGCTTTGGCCTCTCTGGCTTGGGCAGTGGCCTCTGTGGCAGGAGGTGCTTCCCCTGCTAAAGCTGCAGGCAATGATTCCAGAGTATGAACCCAGGGACTCACAGGATGGAACCGCCCTGGGGACGCAGCATGGCCTTGTTGCTTCCTGAGGGGCTGAGCAACCCCAGCAGCCCTTGCAGAAGGACACGGCCAGCCTGGGCTCTTGGCAAGCACAGCCCAGCCCTGCCTCTACCCTCTGCCCTCTGCCCCTCTCTCCTTTCCCTCCTGTGTCCTTGTTCCCTTGTGCTGCCCGGGGCTGTGAGCCCCACACAGCCATCCTGGGGAGCACCTGCTGGCCCTGCTCTCTCTATAGGGCAGGCAGATGGACTTCTAGAGGGTTCTCAGCCACAGCCATGGGGCACAATCTCTTATCTGTCCCTCGTGCTCACTGCACCATTACTCAAAATGACCTAATTTCCCTCTCTTGACTCATTAAATTTAAGCTGCATTTGAGCTGTTGCCTCTGTGTCATTTCCCATGCAGATGCTCTCCCAAGATGACCAGCGAAGGAGATGTTGCTCAATCTTTGTTCTGGGGGGAGGTGTTTGGGGATGCCTCTGAACCAACTGGTAACACGGGCTTACATCAAGCTTGCTTAGTCAGGCATTGGATTACTTTCTGCTTTCTAAATCTAGCAGGATGATGATATTCTGGATGCCAGAGGGATTTTAGTGCTAATAGCATCCATGGCTAGCTTTAATCTCTGTGGACAGAAAGTTCATATGGAGCACCACTCTTTCTTTAGTGCACAAGGATAACTTAGTCCACATATGCTAATCCTTTCCATGCCATGAAATTTCTGCTTCTTTGTGGTTAGAGGATCCACTACCCACAAAAACTGCATGCCAGAATCCCTTTTGTTATGCTTAAATGCTCCACCTGGAAACAATCTCTACAATCTCTCCTTTTTTTTTTTTTTTTGTTGTGAGATAAAATCCTCTGCAAAGACCAAAAAAAGTGTTTGTTACTGAACTGTTGGACTTGGTGGAGCCTTTGGAGTTTCTTTTAGCCCTTGGAACAGTGCAGTGAGACCAAATCAATGTAGGCAAGTGTAGTCTACAAGGAAGTGTGTACGTGGAGACATGGAAATGGAGAGATTAAATTTACACTACAGAATCTTTTCACCACTGTGTCCATCCTCTGAAGAGTGGCTGCTTTCAGAAAGAGTTTCATTGACTGGATGTGTCTGGCTGTGGAAGTAAAATAGCAACTGTGCCCAGAGCTCAACCTTCACAGAATCACCAAATACTCTGGAAGATGCCCACAAGGATCACTAAGTCCAAATCCTGGCCCTGCACAGACAGCCATCCCACCCTGTGCCTAAAAGCGTTGTCCAAACATTTCCTGAGATCCGGCACCTTGGGATTGTGACCATTCCCTGGGGAGCCTGTTCAATATCTGACCACTCTCTACAGGAAGACCCTTTTACTGATATCCAAACTAAATCTGCCCTGACACAGCTCCAGCCATTCCCTCACGCCCTGTCACTGGTCACTAGAAAGAAAAGGTCAGCCCTTGCCCCTCCACTTCCTCTCATGAGGAAGCTGTAGACTGGGATGAGGTCTACTCTTGGTCTCCTCCAGCCTCAACAGGCCAAGTGACCTAAACCTCTCATCCCAGCTTCTCCTCCAACCCTTCACCGTCTTTGTGCCCCTTGCACAGGAACACCTCTCTTTTCCAGGCTTTTGCCCAGAAAAGGAAGGTGCCTGCACCAGGGTGGCATGGACAGCACAGAGGAACTAACTGGTATTCAAGACTGGAAACTCCTCCAGCTGCTGGAGACTGTGTTTCCCCACAGTATTGAGCCATGTGCTGAGTTGACTGTTCTGCTTGGGACCATGTGGGATACGAGAGCAGATGTGTATTGGCCTTCCCTGTGCCGGTGCCAGAATATGGCATCAAAGTTGTATATCTGGTAAGAGCAAAAGGGCCTCTTTCCTCTAGCATGATTTGTGCTCACTGACATTGGTCTTTCCAATGTGTAAGGGTTTAAAAAGCTCAGTGGGTAAAAGTTAAGACTGTTTGACACCCCTCTCTCCCACAAAAGTGGAGGGGAAAACAGAAAGAATACTGTGAGAGGTTAAAAACGTTAAATTCACAATTTTACTGAGCTGAAACTCACAAACAACACAACAATACAGAGAAAAGTGGTTTACCTACAAAACCAGAAAAGGCAAAACACCACCTGGCCCCCCTCCTACTGGGGTAACTCAAAAGAACAAAGTACGTGCCGTGGAAAACAAATTTCCATGGTTTAATGTGGAGGCCCAGGGGCCTGCCACCAGGATAATCATGCCTCAATCCTGGAGGGTCCAATGCAACCGGACTGAAACACCCCTCTAGATTAGGGTGAGGAAAACCTTCCTCCCATGGGCCTTTGCAGCCTCATGTTAATATCTCTTAGGTTTTGTTGTTCTATTGGTTTGTTAGGTTTATATCACCCTGTTCAGCCCCTGTTCATCATATATGCACCCCTCCTAGAATGTTCTTACTTCCCTTGAACCCCACTGGCTCTGTATCACCACAGTACCCCACCCTTGTCATCCTATTAGTCCCTTCGGTTCCTAGCCACCCCTCTGCACCATTTTCCCTATCCCTGGACCCTCAGAACCACCCAGTTTGTCTCATTTATAAGCCTGTGCCCTCAGCCTCCTCCTCGTTCTCGTCCCTGGATTCTCTTTGAAGCTGTTCTCATCCCTGAACTTCTATTCTGTGTCCCTGGACCCCTTTGATATTCCTGCCTGTGTGGCTGAATAAACAGTCTTCGGATATCCAAACAAGAACCCATCCCTTTGCTGCTTCATTACAGTGCCATTACAGTCGTGCCTTTACAATCCTGAGATCCCAGGCTTAGAGGTGCGAGTCGCTCTTTACGACCCTGTGACCGCTTGCACGATGTCTCACCCAACCCCCAGGACCGGGGGACCTCCAACAGCTGCCACAGCACACCATCCTAGAGAGGCCCAAGCAGTGCCACCCCCCCAGACTGGGACGGAAGAGCAGAGCATAGGCAGGGTGGCCGTGGGGAGCAGCGGGCTCCCATTGCAGCCACCACAGTCTGCCACACCTAACACAATCCATTCATCCGTGGTGATGCAAGTAATCAGCATACAGAAAAAACCTTAGAAAAGACTAACCACAAAATTATGTTTTCAATAACTGGACAAATAATTAGTTACCAGAGAAAAAGATATCCATTCTAATATTTGTTTTTAAATACTCTCAACAGTTTAGTCCTAACAATGCTAAACTCTTTTCAGGTGTGCATTGAAGTTACAACATAGTGCTGTGTGATATTGTGCTGGTTTGAAAGCAAAACCAGTGAGAGACTCCAAGTCAGAAATACAATTTAATAGGAGGAAAAGAAAAGAAGGCATGTTTAATAGGCCCATCCCCTGTTTAACTCAGAGCCTGATGCAGGCCCATTCTTTGACAAGGCTGTATTTTTATAATCTCTGAGCTTCTTAACTCATCTCCCCTGTGTGCTGGTTTTGCACAGAAGTGATTTTTTTTTTTAAGAAAAGCTGTGATTAAACCAACTTGTGACTAGTTTTAAATATTGAAACCTGATTAACCTATTAGAGAGCTGGATAAGCCTCTGGACTACTACACAGGTTAAAAATCAGAGGAGTCCCAGGAAAAGTTCTCTTTTCTTCTGGCCTGAGAAGAGGTAACAAGCTTGCCCGGCTCCCTCCTTGCCATGGGGGCTGAGCCAGCTGGGCCCTGCCCAGGGCTAGGCCCCTTCCTGGGGAGCTCACTGGGCCCCAGGTGAGGGTCAGGCCTGGGGATTTCCAGGCAGGGAGAGGGGAGCAGAGAGGGCCCCGTCTCGGCTGGATCGGGCCTCCAGCAGCTGTTGAAACCTTAGCTGTTGAAAGCCATCCCCACCATCGCGGTCTGGGAGGCCTGGCAGGGCTGGGCCAGCCCCCCACCCAGCAGCTCCCGGGCAGAGGAATAGGGGAAGCCCCAGCCACGGGCATGCTGCTGTGAGATCCTAGCCGTCCCCCCCTCCCCTGCCAGCACAGCTTTCTGAAGAATCCTTCACCGTAGACAGCTCTGGCTGCCACTACCTGACACAGAGATGTGAGAATTTTAGGTGATCCTTTATAGTAGGCCTCTGTATGTATTTCAAATAGTGCTTTGGGATATATATATATTAAATCCATTCTAGAAGGCGTTTAGTGGATACTGAACACTGTGTCTGTTAACCTTTTGCATATTATAAGCATCTGGGACTCCTTGGTGATAGTAAAGAGAAAATTGCAAACATGCCAGAACAACAAGGCCGAGAAGGCAGATAAAGAGGGAGAACGCAGATCCTTAGACAGCACAGACTATTCCCTTGAAAGGATGCCAAGGAGAGCCAGAAGCCGCACAGAAGAGACAAGGGTGAAAAGTTCATTGAAGAAGACTCTGTTTCCTTCATCTCCCTGGACCCCCAGAAGACCCCCACAGCAAACTGAGCATGCCCAGAAGGGCGTGGAGTTAATTACCATATGAGGCAAGGACAGGTGGTACCAGGGAATGAATATGTATGAGGCTGATTGTGCAATGTTATGCATATGTAAGACCCTGGGGAATAATAAGGGGAAAGACCTTTGGGTGGGGATGCGTGTCTTTGGTGAAATGATTCCCCATGCATCTCAGCCAATTAAATACATACTGCTCTAACAACTATTATTAGTTGTGGAGTTTTATTTCTGCCCCCACATTTCACTACCAAGTTATCTGGCCAAGGGGGGTGGGCACAGCCATGCAGAGTGGCCACACAGCAGCCAGAACTCCGAGATCCTGGCCTCAGCATGGCCGGAATTCATCACCTTCAGCCACTGCTCAGGAAAGACTATCATGACCCTCTGCAGACCTAGGAGAGATATTAACTCTTTCCTTGACATATGGAACTTGCAAAGCACTAATCCTCTCTGATATAGGAGAGAAAAGGACAGAGTGGAGACATGTCAAGAGACAATATGAAGATATCAAAGTCAGTGAAGGAAGAGTTACATCTTAGATGGGAAGAGGATGAGAAAATGCCTTGGTTTTAGGCTGAAATTCTTTTGTAAGCCATGGTAATGGACTGTAATATGCTACAATATCCCTTTAAATTGTGGAAAATATGTATGGGGAGATGAAAAGAGTGTTCAGATTGCAGATACAAGCAAAGGCATTTGTGGTGGACTAAGTAAATACTGAAATAGCTGTGATCTTATTGAGAAGCTTGAACAGAGAGAGATGAGATGAAGACAAAGATGAAGATGGAGATGAGGATGAAGACGAGGGTGAAGATGATGAAGATGAAGATGAAGATCTGCCCCCCAGAAAGAGAAAGGATCTCTGTCCTTAGAGATGAATAAAGCCTTTGTTTTTGAACCATTCATCTTTAAAATGGTACCCCATGAGTTTACATGGCCCATATTGCAGCTGTGGGAAGGCTGTGTAATATGGGAGGGACTTCACAACTGCAGATTCCCAGGCAGCTGCTTTTATGAAAATTAAAAGCCACAAGAGAACTATCTGTCTTGTGGGAAGTTTCCGTGGCAGATCAAAAGAGACTTCTGTCTCTGAGAGAACTGATGAAAGACTATTTTATAGGTAGTACCTGACTTTGGGTCTAAGTTTTGTGTCTACACATTGTCAGAGAGAAAGAAAGGAGTTTGTGGGGGAGGGGAAGTGTTTAGAATGTTTTATTCGGATTCTTATTAATTTTTTTCTCTCTTATGGATTTGTTAATAAGCCTGTCTGTACACTCTTTTAAGTTTTGAGCCTGCTTGCTTCTCTCCTGTCCTAGGTTAAAATACAAGATGTGCCCAAAGTATGTATTCTATCACAATCTTCATGAGCTGTTGAAACCAGGTGGGGCAGTGTTTCCCTTATCTTTTGTTAATGGGCCCATCAATGCCTTGCTGCATGACTCATAGATAACTCCCTCTGGGAGCTATCTCTGGTTAATGGGCCATCAAGGACCCACTGCATGACTCATAGAATGGTATCCTCCCACTGTGAGATGCTCCGCCCAGGGGGAGGAGCCAAGCATTCCCACCTGGATATAACCTGGGACAGCACAGGGAGCCCTTATCCACTGGATTCGCAGAGGACAAGAGCTATGGGATCACTGCTTTGACAAGACCATTTCATCTGGACTGCTACCACCACCCTAACTAACAGGGTGTCAGGTTGTACTCTGACTCTATCAGTGGTCTTTTGCACTATTGCACCTATTTTATTTTATGGTTTTTTGTTGTTGTTTTCTTTTCCTTCTATTAAATTGTATTTATGACTTGGAGTCTCTCACTGGTTTTGCTTTCAAACCAGTACATCTCCTAATCCTATCCCACAGCAGAAAAAGAGTAAATAATTCCAGCAAGCACTTAAACCACTACACATAATTTAGGAAACAGAAATTGGTGAATGTGAAACCACTACACCCTGTTATACGGAGGCCCAAGCCTGTGGGAAAAAGGCTTTGAAATTTTTAACAATATCCTGTTATCTTTTCTGGGAGAATTCAGTTTCTTTCAGCAGGCAGAAAACAATCCAGAGCAAACAGAAGTGAGTGAAATTTCCACACTGAGTATTTTTAGCATCTCTCAGGTGCAAGTTTGTCCTTTGACGGAAAAGAACTCTAAAATCAATGTATTCTCTTTCCCCTTGCCATTCTTCAATTTTAACTCTTTCCTCCCAACAATCACCCACCATGCAGCCAGGGGGATGGACACCTCATGAGAAGACTAGTTGGGCTCCCCATCATCTCCAGGGTGTTCTCAAAGGCTGAGGAGGGAATTTGCATTTGGAGTGCAGGAAGGCAGGGTCCCACAGCTCCTGGCTCTGCAGAAAACACGAATATCTTCCTCAGCTACAGGAAACAGCCTCTAGGCAGGAGCCTGTGTCTTGTTCTTCCCTCCCTCATGGAAGACCCAGAGCTCTGATCTGTGCCTGTCACATCCCCATTCTGAGCAACACCTTTCTCTCTGGCAGCTGGGGACAGCGTGGGGAGAGAGAAGGACCACACAGAGGCACAGACTGAGATGCAGGAAAACTTTAATGAGTTGGAAGAGGGAAAGGAGGTCCTCTGAGTGGGCACCATAGTGCAGGGAGCACCAGGGGGATGTAGGAGACTCTGGCCTCTGGCTCTTGGCCAGGGTGCAGCTCACAACTTGGATGGGGCTTAGCCAGTGGTCACAGCCCAGGGGAGGACAAAACAACAGAGAAGAGACAGAGAGAAAGAAGAGTGGGAGAAACAGGCAAGTTAGACAATGACCATGGCTTCAGAGAGCCCAGGCACCCCTCCTCCAGTGCAGCTGGAGTCATGGATGTTCAGTGCCTCTGAAAGTAATGGTCAGGATCTCTGGGCTCAGTCCATTTCCATTTTCTGGGTTCCGGGGGGTCCTTTTGTGCGGCTGTCACCAGCAGCTTTAGCAGATCCTGTTGCAGTGGTGGTTGGTGATGCAGGAGATGTCAAAGCCCCCAGAGTTGATGGGCACTCCATCACAGCTGAGGATGTTGCCAACAGCAGCAGAGGTGGAAGATCCCACCACGGTGTTCTGTGAGAAGGTGCTGAGGATGGGTCCGGGCAGGGTCACCACCACAGGAGAGGGTTCGATGACCACGTGGGAGCTCTGGCACTGCCTGACACAGCACTCATTGCAGCTGTTGGCCAGCGGGCAGGGGCCACAGGGCTGGCAGCAAGGGTCGCAAGGCCAGCAGCAAGGGTCGCAGGGCTTGTGGCAGGGGATGCAGGGCTTGTGGCAGGGGGTGCAGGGCTGGCAGCAAGGGTCACAGGGCGGGCGGCAAGGTTTGCAGGGCCAATAACAAGGGGTGCAGGGCTTGCGGCATGGGATGAAGGGCTTGCAGCAAGGATCACAGGGCTGGCAGCAAGGGTCACAGGGCTGGTGGCAGGGAGTGCAGGGCTGGCAGCAAGGGTCACAGGGCTGGCAGCAAGGGTCACAGGGCTGGCAGCTGGACATGGCTCTGAGTCACAGGTGCACCTGGGAGAGAAGAAAGGGACAAGATGGGGATGGTTGAGGAGCCACCTCTCCACCCACCACAAGGGAGCCAAGACACAGGCTGGCCTAGGAGATGCAGCCAGTGCAGGGAGGACTGCGCAACTCTTTGTCTGATCCCCACCAATGAGCAAGGACAGACAGGCCTACAAAAGCACTTTCTTAGTCAAAAGAACAAGAGTACCCCCAGCCCAGACACAGCCCCCTCCACACCAAACCCTCTCTCCACCTCCCCTCCCCAAACAGGCAGCCCCAAGCCCAGTATAGGACAGAGCCTCCAACTCACTTGCTTCCAAAGGAGAAGAAGGACAGTGAAGTGGATGAGAGAGTGAAGAGCTGAGATGCCTTTTATACTGGTCCTGAACTGCCCCAGGTCCAGAGGAAGTCACTCAGGAAACAATAATTTTCTGAGAAGCTCATTTCAAGTGCAAAACACTCCAATTAATGATATGGGCTGTGTTTTGTTTTCCTGTATGGCCGCATTTTCATTGCCTTCTTTGGCCACACACGTTTCTCCCTGAAGGCTCCTTTTTAGACCTGAGCATGGAAGCCCATGGACTTCTGGGACAGGAACTCATTGGGGTCAGCAGAAGATGAGTCTGGAGTGCCAGAGGCATTGCCTGCAGTCTGAGGACATTGGCTTGGGGCACTCTCGTGGGCTTGTTTGCAGCCCTGTGGGCAGGAAGGGCCCTGCTGCTCCAAGCCCTGGAATGCTTGCTCAGATGCCAAAAGGTTACTGAATGTGTTGATGTGTTACCTCCCCTTCCTCCCACCCTCCAAAATCTCTGATTGACACTGGCCATTGCCTTTGCAGGTTGATCTTCAGCACTGCTACACTTGTCTCTTTTGCTCTTAATGCTGCTCTTAGGAGTCCTTGGTGCACTTGTTGGGTCACCTCCACTCCATGGACTCTCTCTGACAGTCCCCTAATAACACCAACAACCTCATCGTACCCTCTGCCAGGATGCTCCAGCCTTGCCCTCCCAAGAGGTTTCTCTGAGTCTTCTTTGCCACACAAGCCCACAACTGATCTGGGGAGGCAGGGCTTTTTTCCTTCCCCTATGTATGTACTGGGGCAATGTGCAAAGAAATTCTGAAGAGGCATGAGGAAATACTCCCCTACTCTGAGAATTGGCCCAAGCCTGGGAGATTTGCCCAAGCAACTTGTGGAGTCTTGGTCAATGTCCTTAGAGACATTAAAAATAGCATGGGACAGTATCTTGACCAATGTGCTTTTGTTTTGTCAGAGCTGGAAGCATCTCCAGCGACACTTTTCAATGTTGACAATTCTGGGATTCCGGATGATCATCCTCTCATTTATTATGATACTCAGGATGTTGCTCTACTTCCTCTCAGAGGTGACAACAAGGTCATTTACCAGCTATGCAGCCAAATTTGTGCTCCAAATGCGGCCAATTTTGTGCTCTTGGCTGAGATGTTCCTGCATGCAGTCATGGTTTACCACTTATCTGTGGCCATGTGCTGGCCCTGGGGGTCCCCAGTGTCATACAAGTAAAGCTCTGTGCCATTGTGGTGGCAGGTCTGAGGGCTCAGGCCATTCTGACTTTCTGGTCACCAGTGATTCTCACCCCAAATTCTTCCAAGTGTAGGCCTAGTGTCACTGACTGTTCTAAGAGGTGCTACCCGTGCTGGCCTGTGCTTAGAGGTCCTGGACTCTTGTTCCTTGTCTCCAACAGTGGCAACAATGTCTTTATGTACTTCCTGGCCTTGCTGGGCTGCAGTGGAGTGTTTCAGCTCTCTGACTGGCAGCAGGTATAAGAAAAAAGACACAAGGCATTTAAACTTGCCTTGATCTTCACTCACCCCACTACTATCCTCTCCCTGGACAGGGGAGTATCCATGTCCAATAGTGCTGGTGGTGTCTGCTCAACCTACTGACGTGGAGCCCAAACAAGCAGAAGGTGGAGGAACCAGGGAGTTAGTTGGTAAATGAAGTGTCATTTGCCAGGATATGCAAGGATTGGGGAAGGAGTGGGGTGAGCAATTAGGGCAAGTTCCCTTCTGGAGCTGGGAAGGTGGGATGGAGAAGGAGGGTTTCACCATACGTGGAGAACGGCCTGCACATCAGATGGGAAACATGAAGGAAGGGGAGGCGTAGAGGTCTGTCAATGACTATTGTTCATGAGGTGTTGTCCATCTGCAGGGGTGTCTAGGGGTACCTCGGGGATCATTTAGGTGTAGCAACTATATTGGAAATTACTCTGATGAAGAAAGTTATTTACAGGCAGTGCCTTGATCACAGACTATGAGGCTTCCATGGTGAAGAGGTGACTGCTCTGGAGGTGCAAGGTGGTGCATCTCAGCTTAGGCTTCCCTGGGCCTTGGTTCTCAGTGGAGGGATTCTGTGGGCATCTCATTCTGCCATCAGCAGAACCACATGGTTATGAAAGTCCACCCCACTCTAAAGGACTGCCCACAAAGCAGGGGAGCTGTGAAGATGCTTCTCAGCTGCTGCATAAAGGCAGGACCCTCCGGTCAAAACCACAGTCATTTCCCTCAGTTTTTCCATGGCAGTCTCTCCACTTTGTGGTGATGAGAATGGGTAGTTCTGATAAACAAAGGAATGGAAAAAGATCATGGTGTGACCCTAGTTGGCGTCTTGGCACACACAGCCAGTCATTCCCTACACCATAGTGGGATGGGGGGTAGAATCAGAAGATTAAAAATGAGAAAATCCATGGGTTGAGAGAAAGGTAAAATAAAAGCTGCACATGCAAGAAGAGAAAAACCAGGTATTCACTGACCACTGCCCATGTTCAAACAGGTGTTCAGCCATTCCCAGGACAGCAGAGATCCATCATGCATAATGGTTAACTGGGAAAAGAAATGCCATCACTCCAAACATTCCTCCCATGCTGCTCTTCCCGCAGCATAATATGTTCATCATGATATGGTTTATTCTTTTAGGTGCTTGTGACCAGCTGTCCCAGCTGCATCCCCTCCCCACTTCTTGTGCACCCACAATCTTGTGCCCCACTAACTGAGGGGGCACACTAAAAATGTGAGAAGCAGAAGAAGCCGTGATGTTGTGCAAGGACCACTGAGGAAGGAGCCCTGCAAAGAGCTCCCCTAAGCAGCTGTGGGCTTGTGTGGTAAAGAAGACTCAGAGAAACCTCTTGGGAGGGCAAGGCTGGAGCATCCTGGCAGAGGGTACGATGAGGTTGTTGGTGTTATTAGGGGACTGTCAGAGAGAGTCCATGGAGTGGAGGTGACCCAACAAGTGCACCAAGGACTCCTAAGAGCAGCATTAAGAGCAAAAGAGACAAGTGTAGCAGTGCTGAAGATCAACCTGCAAAGGCAATGGCCAGTGTCAATCAGAGATTTTGGAGGGTGGGAGGAAGGGGAGGTAACACATCAACACATTCAGTAACCTTTTGGCATCTGAGCAAGCATTCCAGGGCTTGGAGCAGCAGGGCCCTTCCTGCCCACAGGGCTGCAAACAAGCCCACGAGAGTGCCCCAAGCCAATGTCCTCAGACTGCAGGCAATGCCTCTGGCACTCCAGACTCATCTTCTGCTGACCCCAATGAGTTCCTGTCCCAGAAGTCCATGGGCTTCCATGCTCAGGTCTAAAAAGGAGCCTTCAGGGAGAAACGTGTGTGGCCAAAGAAGGCAATGAAAATGCGGCCATACAGGAAAACAAAACACAGCCCATATCATTAATTGGAGTGTTTTGCACTTGAAATGAGCTTCTCAGAAAATTATTGTTTCCTGAGTGACTTCCTCTGGACCTGGGGCAGTTCAGGACCAGTATAAAAGGCATCTCAGCTCTTCACTCTCTCATCCACTTCACTGTCCTTCTTCTCCTTTGGAAGCAAGTGAGTTGGAGGCTCTGTCCTATACTGGGCTTGGGGCTGCCTGTTTGGGGAGGGGAGGTGGAGAGAGGGTTTGGTGTGGAGGGGGCTGTGTCTGGGCTGGGGGTACTCTTGTTCTTTTGACTAAGAAAGTGCTTTTGTAGGCCTGTCTGTCCTTGCTCATTGGTGGGGATCAGACAAAGAGTTGCGCAGTCCTCCCTGCACTGGCTGCATCTCCTAGGCCAGCCTGTGTCTTGGCTCCCTTGTGGTGGGTGGAGAGGTGGCTTCTCAACCATCCCCATCTTGTCCCTTTCTTCTCTCCCAGGTGCACCTGTGACTCAGAGCCATGTCCAGCTGCCAGCCCTGTGACCCTTGCTGCCAGCCCTGCACTCCCTGCCACAAGCCCTGCACCCCCTGCCGCAAGCCCTGCAACCCTTGCCACAAGCTCTGCGACCCTTGCCGCAAGCCCTGCGACCCTTGCTGCTGGCCTTGCGACCCTTGCTGCCAGCCCTGTGGCCCCTGCCCGCTGGCCAACAGCTGCAATGAGTGCTGTGTCAGGCAGTGCCAGAGCTCCCACGTGGTCATCGAACCCTCTCCTGTGGTGGTGACCCTGCCCGGACCCATCCTCAGCACCTTCTCACAGAACACCGTGGTGGGATCCTCCACCTCTGCTGCTGTTGGCAACATCCTCAGCTGTGATGGAGTGCCCATCAACTCTGGGGGCTTTGACATCTCCTGCATCACCAACCGCCACTGCAACAGGATCTGCTAAAGCTGCTGGTGACAGCCGCACAAAAGGACCCCCCGGAACCCAGAAAATGGAAATGGACTGAGCCCAGAGATCCTGACCATTACTTTCAGAGGCACTGAACATCCATGACTCCAGCTGCACTGGAGGAGGGGTGCCTGGGCTCTCTGAAGCCATGGTCATTGTCTAACTTGCCTGTTTCTCCCACTCTTCTTTCTCTCTGTCTCTTCTCTGTTGTTTTGTCCTCCCCTGGGCTGTGACCACTGGCTAAGCCCCATCCAAGTTGTGAGCTGCACCCTGGCCAAGAGCCAGAGGCCAGAGTCTCCTACATCCCCCTGGTGCTCCCTGCACTATGGTGCCCACTCAGAGGACCTCCTTTCCCTCTTCCAACTCATTAAAGTTTTCCTGCATCTCAGTCTGTGCCTCTGTGTGGTCCTTCTCTCTCCCCACGCTATCCCCAGCTGCCAGAGAGAAAGGTGTTGCTCAGAATGGGGGGGGGGGTGGGATGCGGGGTGTGACAGGCACAGATTAGAGCTCTGGGTCTTCCTGGAGTGATAGAACGCTGAGACACTGTAGCAGGATGCTGTGCCCTGTAATGTGATCAAACGACTTGGAGAATGCTCTATTTGCCAGGCTATCGGTAGTGGGCTGAGAAGGGGGGTCCTGTATCTGGCTCACCAGGCCCTAATCAACATCCTTACATTGCTGCCACCACAGACACATGACTGAGTCAATCTCTCTATACTACAGAAGTCCAGTCAACTTTATACAATAGGTTCTTATAACATTTTCCTGCATGGAGATATGTATGAACTTTCCTGCCTTGGAGTGGAAATGTCCATTCAAGAATACTCCTTTATGCCAAGTAAAATAGATCTGCCAATGAGCCTTGGTATGCTGAGTTGCACCAATATCTATTTTAAACTAAACTATTTTAATAGGCTTTTTAGTATTGCTAGCTTTAATATAATTGCTTTAATATAATTGCTTTGATATAGTGCACTATCCTATCATTATCTATACAGTACTAATAGTTTTAAGGTTTATATTGTGTAGTAAATAATTCTGATTAATATATTTTTTCTAATAATTTGTATATCTAAAATTTTCCTAATTATTTCTGTGGGACAAAGGTACTTAAACCACTGACTGTCTAGGGCTAAGGCTGGATGCAGCCTAACCCAGACTCCTCTCTGAGAAGGAATTTAGAAAGACAGGGTGTCCTCTTTGCACCTCACAACTCAACAGATCTTCTCTAATAAACTCTGTCTGAAGCTCCCTCTCCACCAGTGACAATTTGGCATAGTTGGCAGGATGGCAAATTTTGAGAAACAGACAAAACAGAATATTTACAGAGGCATAGCATAGTCAAGAAAACCAGGGACCCAGTAATAGAAAAGGAAAAACATGCTGCCATTTTGGTGAGAGAAGTATGTTGCCAAGCATTTAGTCTTTGTTTTATTTTATAAAACTTGGCAAATTAGAAGTTAAACATCTAGCTGAGGAGAAAGCTGAAAAGGAATTGAATGCTAAAAAGAGACTGGCTGAAAACTTGAGGAACCAGTTGAACCACTTCTTCCAAACAGAGAATTAAATTTGGAAACTCCCTGTTTCGTGGGGAGCTGGAGAATAAGGAGGAGTTTTCCAGCCTGGCTAATGAGGTAGACAGGGAGGTAGACTTCATTCAATATGATCTCCCCATCCTTTATTCATTGAGAGAGGAGTTTGATGCAGTAAAGCCAAACTCCTTACCTCAGCCTAGATTCTGCCAACTTGTAAAAACTGAATTAATTTATGAGGTAGGGCCCACTGTAACAACTAAACATAAATCTTGCACTATGATACAATTGGCTAAACTGCAAGAGCAATGTAGTAAGGATTCCAAGGAAATCAAACTAGGCCAGCACCTCTATCGAGGCACACAGTCATGCCCAACAGTGGGATGGCACACAGGGCTCTTATATTAGGCCCATTTGTGTAACGTAGGTGCTATGTAGGATGGCAAATATAATCCTTGGCTTTAGGTCGCAAGCACTCTGCAAATAACAGCCATACCCATGAACATTCTGTCAAGCCCAGAGCACAGGATCCATTCACACAAGTCCACATGCTGGCGGAAGAGAACAGGGGTCCCATATCACCTGTTGCAGAATGAAGGAAAGAGCGGTGAAGAGTGTCCTGGTTTAAAGGACAGATGTCTGCCAGGAAAGGTGGGAACCTCCGTTGGAAAAGAAAATGTGACCCTCCTTCCCTCCAAATTATTATAACTTCAAAATTAGGGGCTTTCAGGCACAGATATGGGAAAAGGAATAACAGTCCTTTGCTATGTATATACCTAACAAGGCAAACAAACAACAACAATGGCAGCAACAACAAACAGACCCAGACACGCAGTCACAGCCTTCTCCCAGCTGCAGTTCCGGTCACAGCCAGCAGGGGCGCTGGTGGCTCCTGGCCGGGCGGGGCAGGTGCGCTGATTCCCCCAAGCCTGCAGGGGGCGCTGTGGTGCGGGGTCAGCCGCCTCTGCACATGGATAATGGCAGCTCAGCCAACAGCAGGAATGGAGAAGGGGCTTCCTTTAGAAACCCACAGGAGCAGCCGGTGCCCCTCTGGACAGCGAAATGAGCTGTAGCAAGAGTGTCTGGAATGGCAGAGGCAGGCATACCCTGGAGTGGCAAAAAAAATACAACTGAAAAGTCCACAGCCTTTGTGGGAGCTGTGGGGATCAGGCGGACGTGAGGTGTTGGGTCAGAGTGCAGCTAAAAAGCCCAAGGCAGCGGCAGAAAGCAGTGGGCTGGGCAGCCGCTGGGCTTCTGTGTAGTAGCTGCCTCATGGAACCGAGGGACGCTCCCTCGGGATGGAGGAGAGGATCAGGGTCCCAGGTTTTTCCCCGGAGGCACCTGAGTGGATGGTGAGGATCCTTTCCAGTCAGATTGAGTGTTACTAAGGTCCCAGTTTACTGGCTGCTCTAATGAGCAGAGGCACACCTACAGTAAAGAAGCAGTGCCAGGCTGGACTCCACGGTGGTGGTGAATTCTTCCCTCGGTAGCAGCAACTCAAAGGTTCCACTCCAATCCAGAGACTAAGAGAGACAGGAACCAAGCCCACTCCCTCATCCCCAGCCAAAACCTCGTGGTATCTCTGCCCTTCCAAGAGAAAGTCCCTCAGCTAAGAGAGTGCAGCTGTATCCTTCCCCCAGCTTGGCCACTTCTTTTTCTCTTAAGTACTGGTTGTTACTATCTCTTACAGATGGGAGAAAATTCCCCGAGAGAAAAAGAAAAAAAAATTCCTAACCTCCAACAAATAGATGGGAGAGTTGTTCCTGCACTGCTCCAGGCCTTGAGATTTTCTCTTGTGGAAGCAATAATTTCCTGAAATGAGTTGCAAAACATTCCAGCTAATGATACAGTCTGTGTTTCAGATTCCTGCATTGTTAACTTTTGATTCCTGTGTTTATGTTCATTCCCCTACGGATATTTACTCTGAAGGCTGATGAGAATTCAGAGAATTTCCATTGCAGGAGTATGTCATTGCTACTATAAACTGCATTGGAAGTCCTGCAGGGTTCCCTTGCAGGCTGGAGTCATTTGCCTGGCACACTCCTGTGGGCTGTTTCCAGGCAAGGTGACAGGGCACACAAAGCCAAGCTTCTTCCAGCCGTGCAATCCTTGACCAGACAGCCAAGGATTCCTGTGTGTGAGGACACATACAGGCTCACCTGTGGGACTGCTCCTTTAGAAGAGGTGCTCTCACCTTGTTCCAGTGAGGGCAAAAAGATGCATTAGGGAATTAATCCAAGACTGGCCGTGAGGCTGAAAGGATGCAGGGATTCTCCACTGGGGTATGAGTTTGCCAGCTCCTGAGAGGTCCCCACCTGTCCCCAGTGCTCTGTTGCCAGGGTTGGCACCTGATTCCTATCTCAGGTATCCCTGAATAGAATGGAATCCCTGTGGCCTGACTCAGTCTGGTTGTATCTGGGCCCTTCTGGCAGAGCTGTAAGAGCAGCAGCAAGCATTGTCCAGGACATGGCCATGGGGCCTAAGTCATTGCACACTAACTATTGCTTTTCTTTCCCCATTCTTCCTTTCCTTGCTCCCTCTCTGCCTCACCTTCTAATTCATTCAGGCTGCGGTTTCTCACTTGTGTCTCTGAGGAAGTTCTCTACTGCTGTTTGAATTTTCTGCCCTTTAAACATGGATTCTGTATTTGGAAGATGCATCTCTGCCCATTGACAGGCAGCCCTACACTCTTTTCTGTCTGGTACATACAGCTGTGGCTACTGATTTCTTCTTGTGAGTCAAAACTGCCAAAGACCCCTCTTTCCTTCATTCTGCCTTTGGGTTGTGGATATTTGGACCCCAGATAACAGGAAATTGGAAGAAGGATGTAACTTAGCTGCTCCAGAGATCCCAGAACCAGGGCGACAAAACAGACAGTTTCCTGGGAATTTTGTGGAGCAGCAGAGCAGGAATCTGGGAGTGGGGTCACATACAGCTGTCCTGTAGGACAAGCTTATGTGAAGGTCATTACTGCACTGTGGAACCACACTGAGCTGAGAACTGAGTTCCTGCCCTCACCATTTTGCTGTCTCCAGCCCTTGAGTTCTTTGCTGATAAGCAAGGAAAGGTGAAAATTCTTCCATAAGAACTTGCATCAGACATCTAGGCTTGCTTCCTGGAGCCTCTCCTTGCACTTTTACTGTTTATCACATTTTTCCAGACACCATGACCCAGAGAAAGGGCCAAGTCATGGAGGGACAGAATTACCTTCCAGACCACTCACACCTGTCAGAGCTCTAACTTTTACACTGTGATCTGGTACCAGTAGAGGAGAGGACAGGTTGTTGTCATATCAGGCAGCAGCTGGCTCCAAGGAGAGAAGCCCATGCACCACATTGCTAAATACCATATGAAGTTCAACTTCCTGTGCTACAGGATCACAGCTGTATTATCAGCAGAGTTTTCAGAACAAATCCAAAACTCAGCCCCATATCAGCCACCCTAAAGAAATTTAACACTATCCAAGCCAAAGCCAGTTTATTCTCCACCCATTATTCCATACCATCTTGATCATGCTTTGATTTGTGGTGGAAACAGCTTTGAAAACACAGGGATGTTTTAGTTATTGTTGACTGGTGTTTACAAAGTCAAGGCTTTCTCCACTCCTCACATCCCCCTTCCTGCTGGGGGTGCAGAAGGAGTTGGGAGGGGATACAGCTCAGATGGCTGACCCCAACTGACCAAAGAGATACTCCAGACCATATGGTGTCATGCTCTGCAAATAAATATGTGGAAGAAGAAAGATGAGAGGGATGTTTGCAGTTAAGGTGTTTTTCTTCCTAAGTCAGTGTTCCACATGTTGGAGCCCTACTTTCATTGGGGTTGGCTAAACACCCCCTTGCCTTGGGAAATGGTGAATGAATTCCTTGGTCTGCTTTTCTTGTGTGCTGGGGTTTTTTGTACCTGTTAAGCTGTTTTTATCTCAGCTCCTGGATTTCCTCACCTTTACTGTTCTGAATTTCTCTCCCATCCTGCTGGGGCAGTGTGAGTGAGCAGCTCTGTCATGCTGTTGGGGGTTAGACTTGTTTCTTTTTTCACCTATAGAATTTTTTCCCAAGAGTTGCAAGGCAACAAATTGCTGGGTACTTATCAGTGCTCAGCTGAAGCAAAGCATGGAGGCTGGGTGGAGGCTGGCACTTGGCTACACCCTTTGTCTCCGGGAGTTTCCCCCCGAGGCGGGGGGAGAAAGACGAGGGCTGGGGGGCAGCTGCACTTTTGGTGTGGTCTGCGTCGGGAGAGGATGAGGCTGCTGTTGCTGCGTGAGTTTTTCACTGGCACCACCGGGATCTGATCCTGAAGAGAGCTACCATCATCTCTGCTCGTGTGCCCAGGAAATCCTGATTTTTCCTTTTGCTGCCCTGCTGGAGCTGGCTCAGCCCTGTCCCACTGCCTCGGCGCTGTTTTGGAGCTGCTCTGCACCGCGGGCCCGCACTGCCCTCCCTGCCAGACATCCCTGCCCTCCAGTGACCACCGACAGAGCACCAAACTTCATCCGATCCACCAGCCCGGGATCCCCCACCGTTCCAGCTTGGTACTTTTTTTTGGAGTCCCCAGAGACCAGACTGCCCCGGGTTTTGTGAAACCAAGCTCCATCAAGGTCCCTGGTTCTGTTTTCGCTATTAATTGCTGTAGTTGTTGTTGTTTGTTTGCCTTGTTATACCTATTAGTAAAGAACTGTTATTCCTATCCCCATATCTCTGCCTGAGAGCCGTTTTAATTTTCTAAATTATAATAATTTGAGGGAAGGGGATTTGAATTATCTATTCCAAGAGAGGCCCTGCCTCTCTTTAGCAGATACCTGTCTTCTTTCAAAACCAAGACACATGCTCAGTTGCTGGCTGAGGTTAAACCACAACACCTGTCCACTGAGTAATGGCTTCATCCTCTAGGAGCAGCAGAAGGAAGAGTGACTACAGACTCATCTAGTTCTTAAGGAGAAAAAGGAGAGTGAAATGGATGAGAGACCAAGGACTTTCATTGGCTTTTATACTGGTCCTGCACTGCCCCAGGCTCAGAAGTTGCCCAAGCAGACTGAAAAGTTTTGGACAAGCTCTCCTGAAATGTAAGACATCCCAGATGATACAGGCTGTGTTTCAGGTTCCTGGTGCCTTTCACTTCCTTGATTGCACTATGATATTTCCCTCATGGATGTTGTTTTGAGGTTAGAATGAGATTTCCTAAAATTTCTGGGACAGGAGCATGTAATTGTGGGCAGAACACTCACAGCAACTGCTGGAGAAGTCCTAAACAGACCAGGATCAGTGGCCTGGGGCAGTCCTGGGATGGTGTTTTCAACCCCACTGACAAAAGGCCAAGCTCCTCTCAGCCCTGCAATCCTAGTCTGGACACCAAATGGATCCCATTTGTGAGAGCACACTATCCTTTTCCTCTCTCCCTCCCAGCACCTTCTGATTGCTACTGGTCTTTCTCTTCCAGCCAGCTGAGCTTCACTATTTCTTCTTTGTTCACCAACCTTGGAAGAGATTCCCCAGGCTGCTTGGCTTCCTCCTCCACTCTTTAGGCCATGGCTGGGGATCCTCAGCCAATCCATGTTTTGGGCCTTGAGATGCCTTGATGTGCTCCAGCCCAGCCAGGGTTGTGCCCATTGAACCCTCAGTGGTCACATAAGGGCATTTTTGCTTGATGGATGCACTTAGGTGGATGATAAATCCTTTTGAATGCATGGCATGGACAAATTTGCATGCAGTGCTGTGCAGATGAGCACAAACGAGTCTGCACATTCCTGACACTCATCACAACAGGATGTGATGGCCATCCTCACAGCTGGTGTTCCTCAGCTCAGCTCAGCCTTGTCCTGCAGGCTGGGCTGCCTCTTGCATCCTCCATGTTAGAAAGATTAAAAGAGCATTAGCTTCATGTCAAGGGAGAAGTGCCAAGAAATCCTGCCCAGCTTGTGCATGGAAACCATGACTGGATCTTCCACTGCTGTCTGGTGGGTTGCCTGTCTCATGGAGTCAAGAGCTTCAGCTGCACAGAGCAAGGAAGGCAGGGCAGATGGGGACCATGGCCAACCAGGCCAGGGAGGGGAAGGCTGGAAGCTGAAGAGTTTTGGCAATAGAAAAAAGGCTTCTGCTCCCCGGTGGACTTTAACTTCAGGACAGGTGCTGTCACCTGCAAACTGGTGAGGACAAAAAGACACATTGGGGAATTTGCCAGAGGGACCTATGCTCAAATAATTTTTCATCCTTGAAAGAGAATATACCTTTGACATCTTCAGGAGGCTCCTTCTCTTAGGAATCTTAAGCACCAGTCTCCTAACCTGACCTGATGTCTTGAGAGGTTTCTTGTTGCAGAAGGCTGCTGAGCTTGCCTTGCCTTTGGAGCAATACCATTTGCTACTCTTTGATGTGAGCTCCAACAATAATGTTCAAAGTGTTTCTAGAGTGACTACAGAGCTCTGGGATGAAGTAAGGGTGTGAGGGCCCAAGTTGGAAAAGACTGAGTAGAAAAGAACTCATCCTGTGGGTAAACACCTGATTCCAGGCTTTGTGTTGCAGGTGGAGATTTGGTTTTGATTGTCAGAGAAATGTCTGTGATGAATGAGGGGTACGGAGCAAGGATGGGAAATATCTGACAAAGTCATAAAAAATAATCTTTAAATCTCATAAGAAATCAACAGCATCCTTTGCCTGCCTCTTTATTCATCCTTCTCTTGGGTGTTCTATTGTTATTGAACCTGTGCTGTT
This sequence comes from Acrocephalus scirpaceus scirpaceus, assembly GCA_910950805.1. NCBI lineage: Eukaryota > Metazoa > Chordata > Aves > Passeriformes > Sylviidae > Acrocephalus > Acrocephalus scirpaceus. The sequence continues at coordinate 1,998,758 of OU383798.1, forward strand.
CACTGTACTCCTAAGGAGATATTATACAGAAATGCATCATCTTGGCACAGATGGGTCCATCTAGAGTTCCCAGAGGAACAGTTTTTGTATAGTAGCATCAGACTCAGAGCTCCTGCTGCTTGGGTTGCCTGCAATGGTTTTAAAGCATGTGTGATCCCCCTAAGGCATCATATGGCCCTGCTCCTAATGAAGTGTGGAATGTTTCTCACCACTCATTAAGAACTGGAAAGCAAATCCTTCCCATGTGGTTAATTAGGGAGCTTTTCCAGTTTTGTTGGCTTGTTTGTTTTTACTGGCACAGGAGATGGTAAACAGGAGGATTTTAATCAGCTCTCAAGACAGTGGCATTTCTTTCCGTATTCTTTTGTCTGAGCCTTTTCCCTTTGTTTCTGGTAAAATCAAGACACTCTGATGATGCAAATTTAGTGGATCAAGGTGCCTGTGTGGGAGATGCAGTATTTAGCTCTGGTGAGACTCCTCTGAGCCTGGTCATCTATTGGAATTTTCACCCACCTTAAACTCCACTTCTCCAGCTTGGCTCCCGAGCTTGGCTATAAGGATTATTTGAGAGGGCAGAAGGTTTTGGTAAAGCCAATGTGAACAGGATGTCCACTGCTTTGGCTGAATGGTGGGAAGCAATTGTGTGATCCACATGCATTTCCTTGTGTGCATGACTTGCTCCAGCAAAGGATTAGATGTGAACCCACCACTTGCCTTTGGAGCCTGGGTCAGCAGCTCTGTCTGACTGCTGAACCTCACACCCATGTCCAAGGTACTCTAGGGAGAGAGATGGCAGGGAGAGGGTTTTTGTGAGCAGGAGAGAAGTTGGACTGGTTGCTCTAATTAGCTGCATCCATCACACAAAGCACCAAAGTAAAACAGCCTCCTTCTAACCCCACTGAGCCTTTGGACTTGACACAGGAGTTGCAAAAAGTGATTTTCTCATATCCAGCATATTTCTGTTTTGTTTCTATACAGTGTAGACAGTGTCTTTTTGGGTGGAAGTCTTCTCAATAAAACCTGGATGTCTACTCTGATTTTTTTTTTCCCTAGATTATTTTAGTCTTTGAACTCTCTTGAACACCACTGGGAGAAAACTTTATCCTTGTAAAATGCGGCTTGCCTGACCAGTACAGTAACTTTTAGAGGAGACAAATTTAGGTCTGAAATTTCCTATTTCTCCCCACTGATGATCTGTGACAAATAGCTCAGGTGAACACACCTGCTGTGGATGTCAAGGAGATCAATTCTTTTCTATTTAGAACTATATCTCCAAATAAATATCAGAAAACTCTCAATTAGCTCAGACAAGCTCTATCTTGCAACACAGTTTCTGCTCATTTATAACATGAAAAGGAGGTTAATGAGACTGATTCCTTTCAGATGTCCTCACTGGGATGGTAAAACTATGCATGTGATATATCAAAGGCATTCACTTCAGTCCTTTCCTTCACCCATGCAAAGAGTGGCACTTCCCATGATCCTACACCAGATCACCACCAAAAAACCACCTGCAGAGATACCTGAAGTGACTCTTCCCACTGTCCTAAGGGCTGCAGATCAGTTGCCTGATGCCCAGCTCTGATGTTTATTTGGATTGTTATGATTTAAACCTCAGCTGTGATAGGTGCTCTGACATCTAAAATGAGCTTGGGAACACTTTGATATTATCAAAGCCTGAGTGCTTTGCAGTGCCCTTGCTGTGCTGGGGGAGCAATGGAGTGGAGAGGAAGAGGGAATACACATCCCTCTTTCCATCTATGAGTGAAATGAGTTCTTTTGTTTTGCAGGCTCCCCAAGTACTTGTTTACCTTCCCCTGCGCTGCTTAATTAACAGCTGTGCTAATTAACACTGGCTTATTGTCAGGTTTGTGGAATCCAGTGTCATCCTGGTCTGAGAGGAGAGAACTTCTGGGTGAGACAACAGTGAAATATGACCTGAGGTGGCTGGTGCCTGAGTGACAGGGTGTGTGAAAGGGTTTGGGCAAGTGCTCAGAGCAGTTATCACCTCCCATATCCTCGGATTTTACTCTTCAGCAGGCTAATGTTCCTGGTAAATTTGTGTTCCAGCTGACAGAAAGGTGCCTTGCCTACCCCAGTGAAAACCAGCAGCTTTTGGCACTGTGTTGGGGCTTGACCTGTGCTGGTCGAGCTGACTCATTTCAGTGTGAGGATTGTGGTTAAGGCAGGGATCAAACCACCTGTGGGAATGCCATGACTGAGCCAGGGATCCAAACTGCATCTGAGAATACAGTGGTTGAGACAGAGACTTAAACCACATGTGGGGATACCATGACTGAGACAGCGACCCAAGCAGTGACTCCAGTAAGCATCCTTTCCAACCTGAACCATTCTATGATCCCATAACTCCAGGATTTTAGCATTATGTTGTCTCCTGTGGAAATGTATGCATTTCAAATCCTGGTGACATTTGGTGTAGACTCAAGGAGCAGAAAAAACAGTGACTGGGAAAGACTGATGATAGTCCCTTGACAGCCAGAATTGCTCCGAGCAATTCTGCTCCTTCTGGTCCCTGCAGGTCTCAGGTTTGAGCTGCAGCTCCTGCTTGCTCCACACTCCCAGCCTCTATTTCTGGGGCTGCTGCCACTTTCATGGACCACTAGGCTGACAATGGCAGCACCAGCTTGTGGGGTTGTGGGGTGAAGGGGCTGTAGTGTGCCAGTGTCCCTCCTTGCCTGTGCAGAGCCAAGGGCAGAGATGAGTGATGAGACTAGAGGCTGATTTTGGGACTGCCACGTGGTGGCCCAACAATTCCATCACGTCTGCTGTGACCTCCGGCTTCTTCACAGACCTCTTTGCCCTGGTGTGTCCTCCAAGACTGAAATTGAATGTTTGTGGCAGGCATGTCTGATGCCTTAGGATTTTAGCTTTTATATTTTTCTTATATTTGTAATCCTGCAATTCTTTAGTGTATAACTCTAAACTCCATACAGAGTGTTAGCTACTGTCTTCACATTTTAGTCAGACAAAACAATTCTTTTCTAGACCTAGGACTCAAGCCCCTGTTATATGACAAAGTATTTGTAACAGTAAAGAGGTTACAAGAAGATCCCAAGTGCTGTTCCCATGCTTTACAAAGCCAAACTCAGACAGCTCAAAAGAACAGATTCCGTGCTGGCCAGGCCTGAACCTCTCAGTGACACTGGTCAAGCCTTCATGAAGACATACTTAAGAAACGGCCAAACACTGCACAGGAAGCGTGGGATGAAGGAGTACGGAACCAGTGGGTTACATTAAAAACAAACACAAGGATCAGAGAAGAAGGTGGAGGAGGTACCTCTGGTGATGGCATGGAGACTCCCTGCAGCCTTGCAGGAGGGATGGTGGAGCAGATGTCCACCCTGCAGCCCATGGAGGACCCCACACCAGAGCAGATGGAAATCTGCAGCAGGAGGCTGTGGCCTGTGCAGCAGCCTTATCTAGAAGGACTGTGGCCTGTGGACAGGACTCTCAAGGGAGCAGATCATGAAAGACTTCAGGCTGAGGGATGGTGTAGCAGGGCATCTTAGCCCCCACAACCGTGTATCAGTTGTTTCTTAGCTGGTCAGATAACTCAAAAGAGGACAAGCTCTCAAAAGAGAGTTCTTTTGACCCCATGGGGTTAACACTTGTTATAAATGATCAGAGGCCAATTCCAAATAAAACAACAAAATTTATTCTACACAATTTCAACACCGAAATAAAGCCACAATAAAAAGAAACAACATCGATCGAATGCCGGGTGGACAGAGAGGCGGTACAAAAGTACCCTCCGAACTCTGCCACACTGCTATGTTTCAGCCCGTGGGTTTTATACAGTTTTTTTACCCTAAGGCTAAGTTTATTGAAAGTCCAGGTATGCTGTGTTTCCAAAAGAGTCCTGTCTGCATGAAAAGGTTGCTTGATAATTTTTCCGGAATTCATCTTGGGAGGGGTGATCTTGATTGTCCAGGATCTCCACCAAGATTGGTATCTAGTGGTTGAGGAGCTGTGAAGCGAGGGTCCACCCTTAATGGCCGGGCCATCTTCTGGCTTTGTCTTGTTGTTACAGTAGTAGGTGTGTTTGGGAACTTCGGAATCCTGGAGGCATTCTCGGGTATCTTTTTATTAATAGCTTAATCCCACACGAATTTATTTATTTTACTTATTACAGTCCCCCACCTTTTTATTTACCCAAATAAATTCGTGTGTGTTGGATTGCCCTTCCTTAGTAATTGCCTTTGAGTCGTGGCATTCTACCCCTTTTTCTGATCCACAAAATTTAGTATTGAGTGTCATAAAAGAAATAATACCCTTTTCTTTTATCTTTGGGACAATCATAATGCTCTTGATACTTCAGGTTCCCTCTGGTGCCATGTTTAACTATAGTTCACATTTCTTCCTGAGGGTCAGCCTCTGTGGGCTCTTGGGGGGGGGTCCCCCTGTCCCTCGGCTCAGGACTACGAGGACTTTCTATCACAACATGCCTCTGCCTTTCCCTTCGCCCACGGGGTTGCAGCCCGTGGCGGGGTAATCCATCTTCTCGGCAGCAGGCATATGCTTCTGGAGTCTTGTTAGTCTGAGCTGCAAACCTTCTTTTAAAGGCACTCCATCTGGACAGCCTGATTGTATCGGACCAGCAAGGTACTTTGATTGTCTTTCTGCACTTGACTTTGAGCACTTCAACTTTAGCGTCCAATTGCTCTTTTGTCCCCTTTGCATATATATAATACTATTCTGGAGAATCCAACTCCAGCAGACCCAAGTTAGTGGCAATTACTAAGAAATAGCTAGTCTCTTTTTGTTCTTTTTCTAAACAGTTGGTACATAATCCTTTTGGCTTACGCCCCCCTCTACAGTGAACAACCCAAATCAATTTACAATATACACACTTGAAGTGAACAAAGGGAAAACATTCACAATCCGGTCTTTCACACCTTATCTGATCCCTTTCATTCATCGGTGTTGTTGCAACCTGACTTTCAGCTCTCTAGGTGATGAGGTCACTCTCCATTTCTGAGTAGTGTATTGTGAGTCCACCTTCTTCACTCTCGAAGCGTGGGTCCACCCTTTTTCTGCTGTCCTAATTGCTGTATCTGTGGTGAGAAGAACAGTGAAGGGACCTTCCCAGTGAGGTGCTAGAGGTATATTTTTCCAGGTTTTTACTAAGACTTTATCACCTGGATTTATTTTGTGTATTGCAAACCCCAAAGGGGTACTTTGAGAAATGAGCCCTTGTTTTCGTAGATCTTGTAAATTCTTATTTATGGCAATTAGGTATGGTTGAATCTGGGTATCCTCTATTTGAGGGTGTCCCACAGGCATTCCATGTTTATAAGGCATTCTATAGAGCATTTCAAACGGTGATAACCCTGTTTTTGAATGAGGCATAGTTCTTATGTTCAAAAGAGCTAAAGGAAGACATTTCACCCAAGACATCTTTGTTTCTATCATTAATTTGGACAGTTGAGTCTTTAATGTTTGGTTCATTCTTTCCACCTGCCCAGAGCTTTGGGGGTGCCAAGGGGTGTGGTATTGCCATCGAATTCCTAGAGCTTCTGTAGTCTGTTTGATAATTTTGGAGGTGAAATGTGTTCCCTGATCAGAATCGATATGATCTATTATCCCATAGCGAGGGATAATTTCTTCTAGCAATACTTTTGATACTGTCTGGGCAGTAGCTCTTGCCTTAGGGAAGGCTTCTACCCAGTGAGTTAATTTGTCTACTATTACTAATAGAAATTTATATCTCCCCACCTTAGGTAAATCAGTGAAGTCCACTTGGATTCTTTCAAACGGGCGATAGGCAACTGGGCGTCCTCCTAAAATTGTTTGTCTGTAGGTAGCTCGATTAATCCTCTGGCAAACTATACACCCGTGCACCTCTTGTTTGGCTAATTCATAAATCTCCTTACATCCGAAGAATTTTAAAAAATTGTTCTGCTAGAGCCTGGGCTCCCCAGTGTGTTTGCTGATGCAATCTTTTCAGAATTTTCTTGGTGTATTCCTTTGAAACTAACTCTCTTCCATCAGGTAATTTCCACCTCCCCTCTTCTAGTTTACCCCCTATCTTTTTAAACTCCTCGATTTCTTTCTGAGATGGGCATGGGGGATATTCCTGAAGTTCTTCTCTCTCAGCCTCAGGGATACTTATTGTGAGCAATGCTGCCCTCTTTGCCTCTTTGTCAGCTAGATTATTTCCCCTGGTCTGGAATTGCATACCCACCTGATGTCCTCTGACATGGACAATAGAGATTTCTTCAGGTCCCCTAATCGCCTCCAAAATTTGTTTTATTATTTCCCCATGAATCAATCCCCGTCCTCGGGTGTTAATTAGACCTCTTTCTTTATCTTAAAAGTGTGTGCAATTCCATAAGCATATTTTGAATCAGTAAAAATAGTGCTTCTCTTCCTTTTTAATCTCCTGAGTGCCCTTAGTACTGCATATAACTCACAGGCTTGGGCAGACTAGCTTGCATTCAGGGGTCCTGATTCTACCACTTCCCCTGATTTTCTATCTACTATGGCATATCCTGATTTTCTTTTACCTTCTAATACTCTTGCTGATCCATCTACAAACTATTTTTCTCCTTCTTCCAATTCTTCTTCTCCTAAGTCTGGTCTTACCTTGGTTTGCAGTTCTACCATTTCTGTACAGTCGTGAACAGTTTTTTCCAATGCTTCTCTGAACAGGAACTGGGCTGGATTCTGAGCAGCTGTTGTCTTGAGTTCTAAACTATGTGAGTGTACCAGGATAGCCTCATACTTTAGGAGTCTGGCATCAGTGAGCCACTTATCTGCTTTTTGTTGCAGAATGCTCCTCACATTATGTGGTGAATAAACTACCAGGGGGGCCCCAAATGTTACCTTTTTGGCTTCTTCTACTAACAATGCAACAGCCACGATGGATTGTAGGCATGTAGGCCATCCTCTACTTACCGGATCTAAAAGTTTAGAGACATATCTTACAGGTTTTTTGGTCCCTGCCCAGTCCTGAGTTAGAACACTATAAGCAGTGTGATTGCTGACATCTACAAATATTGCCAATCTCCCCACCTCTCCTTGAGAGCACCAAACCTTTTGATTAATTTTGTCTTCATCTTCAGTAGTCAGTTTGTATAGGCTTACTACTAATTGTGAATCTTTTACTATCAGATTTATCCCCAGTGCTATAATCATGTCTCTACCTAACAAATTATAGTCTGCTTCTTCTACCAGAAGCAAATTCCCTATGCAAAATTTAATATCTGATTCAATCTCTACATCTTTAATTATTGATACCTTGAATGGATCTCCCTTTGCCCCAACTATTGTTACTTTATCCTCACTTTTTAAACAGCCTTTGGGCAGTCTCTGTACTGTGCTTCTCTCTGCCCCTGTATCTACTAAAAATGTTACCACTTCTTTTTGGGGACCTATTTTTAGCTTTACCAAGGGCTCATTTGATGTTCTAGTCCCCAAAATAAAAAGCCCTTGACGCCCCTAATCTTCCTGAAAAATTTTCTCATCATTTATTCTTTTTCTACAATCTCTTTTTAGGTGACCTTTCTTTTTGCAATAATAACACTCTGGGAGTTCTCCCCTTGGCCCTGGGTTCTTATTTGGCCGGTCCATTTTTCTCTGCGTTGTTCCTACCTGTTCCCAGCTCTTCTCTTGCTTTTGTACTTCTCTCACAGCTTCAACAAGAACTTTGGCCTGTATTTTTTGATTTTCCTCATCTCGTCGCATGTATACCTTCTGGGCTTCTCTTAATAATTCCTGTAAGTCCTTGTCTTGCCAGTTTTCTATTTTTTTCTAATTTTTTTCTTATGTCCTCCCAAGACTTTGCAACAAATTGGGTTTTTAACAACACTTCTCCAATAGGGGAATTAGGGTCTGTTCCAGAATATACCTGTAGGCTTTTCTGGAGTCGGTCTAGCCAATCTGAGGGAGATTCATCTTTTCTTTGACATTCCCCAAACACCCGACTAATATTTTGTCCCCTCGGCACCGCCTCCCGTATTCCCTGGATAATTATATTCCTGAGGTCTATCATGTTCCGTCTACCTTCCTCAGTCTGGGAACTCCATCCCGGGTTTTGGCTAGGCCATTTTAGGTCTCCGGGTGTGCTTTGGGGGTTACGGCGATTCCAGTCTCGGATCCCAGCCTGTCGAATTAAATCTCTTTCTTCGGGGTTAAATAGTGTTCTTAAGATGGACATAAGGTCCTCAAAGGTGTATATGCTACTTCCCAGAAAGTCCTCCAGCCTTTCTGCTACTCCGAATGGGTCATCTAATAATCGCCCCATTTCTTTCTTAAAAGCTCTCACATCTCCTGTGTTAAGTGGAACATTTACGAATCTGATAACTCCGGGTGCGGTAGGGATTTCCCGTAAAGGGAAGAGGTTATGTTTGTCCTCTTCATTTTCACTCCCCCCTTCACTCATGAGCTTGGCCCTTCTCCGAGTCCTGCTAGCTGGAGGAGAGCCCGCTGGAGCTGTTTTTCCGGCTCCCATGGGCTGCGGGGGAACAAGTGGCTGAGAAATCGGGGCTTTTTCCCAGGGGAAAACTGCTTCTTGTGGCTGTGGGAAAGGCGGAGTCTGCGTGGAGGCTTTCGGGACTTGTAGTCCTGCCGCTTGCAGGTACGGCGCCCCTGGAATTTGGGGAGACGGCGCTACCCATTTTGATGGTGCGTCTAAAGGTATGGGAAGGGGTTCTTGATCTGGGGTTCTTTCTGGAGGCAGGGATAGGAGCGGGGCAGGCAGTTGGGACGTTCCCCAGAGATTAAAGGGAGGGAGGGATGTGGCTTGACCTGGTCCCATGAACTGAGCCCCCTGCAAAGGACCCGAGGCAGGCACAGGCTGGTTAACAGGTCCCGGAGGGACAAAGGGGGTTGCTGATACAAAGGGAGGGAGAAATTCTAGTGGATCCCATTCATCCTTTTTTTTTTGAAGTTTCCCTCTGAGTTCTTAGTGCAAACAGTCCTGCTCTGGCTTCTAACCATACCTGAGCATACTCTCTTTCCTCGCAGGTTACTGATTTTTTTCTTTCTACATAGCTGCAAAGAATCCTACATATCCACTTTTCAAATGTTCCGAATATCGGCCAGATCACATGTTTTTGTATTTCCTTACCCCCCCAAACTTTGATACAGTAATAAGTCATTTTTTCCTTTGACTTACCTTTCAAAGAGGGGCATTTCTCCCAATGCTCTAAGATCCATCCCAGTGGGCTTTCTGGTGGGATTTCGAAAGTACCTTTTCCTTTTCTGGGAGCATGCCTTTTCTCTGATTCTTTCTGATGTTTACTCTTTCCTTGCCCCATTTTTTTTTTTTAAAAGAAAAAAACCAAAAAAAAACTTTACCTTTTGATAATGGATCGCAACACTAAATTCCTTTCTTAGCCTTAGCTCTGGCTAAGAGCAGGGGTCTCTTCCCTGACTGTTACAGTTTGCAAACCGGGTCCCGAATCGTTCGGCTTACTTACCCGTCCGGTGAGCTGAACCGGGGGTCTGTTCGTCCGAGGAAAGAATCTTCGGTTTGCGTCCTGGGCGTATCAGCCCGTAGCAAAAAGAGTTTACCAATTTCCTGAACCCAAAAGGAACGTATCCTTCCTCTTTTTGCTTCCTGTGATCGATTCCCCCAGACTCCCCTGAATCTGGGCTTTGATGAGTGAACGAGGTTTCCCGATTCGCTTCCCCGTCAGCCGACCAAACCCCTCGCGGGAAAATTTGGAACTGCGGCTTTCAGGTCCACTCTCGTGTCGTGGCCAGGCCACGTCTCATTCACTCACTCAATCACACCCACTCAACCAGGCAGTACTTACAGCAATTTTCCTGCTTGGAGATCTTCGTGCACGGAGAATATTTTATGAGTGAAAAAATTGTTGCCGCGGCTCCGAAAAGACCTTTCCCTGTCTTTTCCCGGGTTCTCTGCTGGATCCAGGCCTTCTCCCTTTTTATTGTGGCGCTTTTATCTAATTTTTTTGGTTCGTAATACAATAGGTGCGAAGGGGTTTCCTGCGTTGCCGGGCTGCCGAAAATCCGGCAGGGCGCCTCCCGTGCAAAGGGATTTCCTCCGCAGCCAAATTGTATCCGAGTCACGGCACCAAATCTGTTATAAATGATCAGAGGCCAATTCCAAATAAAACAACAAAATTTATTCTACACAATTTCAACACCGAAATAAAGCCACAATAAAAAGAAACAACATCGATCGAATGCCGGGTGGACAGAGAGGCGGTACAAAAGTACCCTCCGAACTCTGCCACACTGCTATGTTTCAGCCCGTGGGTTTTATACAGTTTTTTTACCCTAAGGCTAAGTTTATTGAAAGTCCAGGTATGCTGTGTTTCCAAAAGAGTCCTGTCTGCATGAAAAAGGTTGCTTGATAATTTTTCCGGAATTCATCTTGGGAGGGGTGATCTTGATTGTCCAGGATCTCCACCAAGATTGGTATCTAGTGGTTGAGGAGCTGTGAAGCGAGGGTCCACCCTTAATGGCCGGGCCATCTTCTGGCTTTGTCTTGTTGTTACAGTAGTAGGTGTGTTTGGGAACTTCGGAATCCTGGAGGCATTCTCGGGTATCTTTTTATTAATAGCTTAATCCCACACGAATTTATTTATTTTACTTATTACACACTGCTCTGGCATCTCCCAAATGTTGAAGTGAGATCTGGAAGATAAGCTGAATTTCTGACTGAATTTCTGACAGACACCTCACTTTACAACTACAAAAGTCACAGAAAACTTTTACAAAGCAGAAATCTTCTGTACATTCCATGGGAATGTGTGGAGTTTCTCCCGTTAGTTGGGTTGCTGCTTTGTGGTGACTCCCATGGGGTTAAGTGAAGGAATACGTACATTATCATCATTTCTGTGGTAAGTTACATTTGACTGCTAATCAATTCTATTTCTTTTGCTAGCTTTAGTATAGGTACCTTGGTATACTGCACTGTTTTATGTTATGCAGTAATCTACTAGCAGTGCTTTAATTTAATACCTTGTAGGAAGTAATTCTGATTAAGATCCTTCCTCTGTTATCTTTTGTCTTTTCCTTTCTCTTAATAAATAACTCATCCTTCATAAATATAAATTATTTTTCATTACAAAAATTTGCAGGACAAACTTGCAAAACTTAAAGTATTGATAGTCTGAGGCTAAGATAAGATCCAGCCACTCCTGGACTCCTCTCTCTAAAAATGGATTTTGAGAGCAAGCGGGTCTTCTCAGCACCTTGTGACTCAGTGGCCAGGCTTCTTTAATAAACTCTGTCTGATGCCTTAAGTTTCAGCTTTCATATTTCCCAGATTCTGTACTGCATTAGTATATAACTCTGAACTTCATATTAAGTGTTAGCAAGTTCTCTTTGCAGTTTGGTTAGACAAAACAATTCTTTTCCACCCCAAGAACACCACTGCAGCTTCAGGCCCAAAAAGGATAAACAACAGCCAATTGAGGAGAGCAATCTGGGACGATGGAACTTCATAACCTGAAGCTGCAATTGGACAATTAACACCAATGTGTAAATGGACGAAAACTTATAAAAGTGTGAAAACCCATGACCGGTCACCCATGTTGGGTTCAGCCATGACCGGACTCTTGTACTGCCCAAGGTGTATCCTTTGAAGGCCTTTTAATAAATACCTGCTTTATTCCTTTAACATTGTCTAGCCTCTGTTCCAGGTAGCCTCTCAAGGCATCACTCCCACTCCACCCACAACAGATCGGCTCACACTGGAGTAGGGAAAAGTAGGAGGGAGGTAGGAGGGACAGAAAGGGACCATTGCATTCTTCCCGTTTTATTGAATAATTTTTGTTCTCAGAGCTTTCCTTTTCTCTTTCTCAAGCACTAACCAGGTACTCCCTATTGTACTTCTGATGCTTCTTGGAATAGACCTCTTTGGTGGCACTCAACTTTCCATTTCTGTCTCTCCAAATTTCTTTTGCAGTAAGCCTGATGGGAATCCCTGTTAGGAAGGGGAGGTAATTTTGATCAAGTGTAGTTACAAGTTGTTTACAGACACAGCAATATGAATGATCAAATATTCTCCTTGAGAGGCATTTGACTATTCCTTCATATTTGAGGATGGCTTCAAATACCTGAGCACTAATTACATGAAACCTTAGAGCTCTCTAGTGGTTCTTCCCCGGAATTCTAGGGCCATCCAGGACTCCTCCACATGAAGCAGTGTCTCAATATTGTACTCCTGTAGCTGAAGAGGGAGGTGTTTCTGGGACAAGCAGAGTCCCACTGCCTGCAGTTGTTGAGACTGGGCCATCAGAAATGATGCTGTGCATTCATGCCATGCCCCCACTGTAGTGGTTTCACGTTCGCCAATTTCTGTTTCCCAAATTTAGTGTAGTGGTTTGAGGGTTTCCTAGAATTATTTACTCTTTTTTGCTGTGAGATAGGATTAGGAGAGAAGCAAAGCAGGCTCCAAACTTAAAAGGTAAAAAGACAGGTTTATTAACAAAACTACAAGAAAGCAAAAATAATTAAGAATCAGAATAAAACTTTCAAAACACTTCTCCCTACCCCAACAGCTTCTTTTTCCTTCTTACAGACCATGTATAGAGACAAAATTTGGAACTCTTGGTCAGGTTACCACCTATAAAATAGTCTTTCATCAGTTCATTTAGAGAGAGAAGTCTCTTTTAGTCTGCCATGGAAACTTCCCACAAGAAAAGAACAGTCTTCTTGTGGCTTTTAATTCTCACAAAAACAGCCACCCCGGAATCTGCGTTTGTGAAGGCTCTCCCATATTACCCAGCCTTTCCCGTAGCTGCATATGTGCCATGAAGCTCATGGGGTATCAATTTAAAGATTAACGGTTCCAAAAGCAAAGGTTCTCTATAAAATAGTCTTTCATCTTTAGGAACAGAGATCTTTTCTTTCTCTAGGGGCAGATCTTCATATTCATCTCATCTCTCTCTGTTCAAGCTTCTCATAAAATCACAACTACTTCAATATTTGCTTAGTCCACTGCAAATGCCTTTGCTTATATCTGCAATCTGAATACTATCATCATCTCCCCAATGCATATTTTTTCCACGACTTAGAGGGATATTCTAGTATATTACAGTCCATTACAATGGCTAACAAAAGACTTTCAGCCTAAAACCAAGGCATCTACTCATTTCCTTCCATCTAAGAGGCACTCTTCCTTCACTGATTTTGATGTCTTCGTATTGTTGCTCTAAATGCCTCCACTCTTTTCTATGCTCTCACTCAGAGAGAGGATTTAATTTTTTGCAAGCTTCATCTGTCAAGGAAAGAGTTAACAGCCTGCAGAGAACATGATTGTTCTTCTGGGCAGTGGCCAAAAGGTGGTAAAATCAGGCTGCACTGTGGGGCCACTCCACATAGCTGCAGAGCTGCCCCAGGTCTCAGCTGCATGATTTCTCCCATGGCTGGGGTAAGGGTTTTGGTAGCAGTGGGAGGAGGACAGCTAGGATCTCACAGCAGCATGCCCGTGGCTGGTGGCTTCCCCCACTTCGTCTGCCTGGCAGCTGCTAGGGGGAGCTTGGCCCAGCCCCATGGCTTAGCAACAAGGTTTTAACAGCTGCTGGAGGCCCGATCCAGCTGGGATGGGGCCTTCTCTCCTCCCCTGTCCCTGCCAGGGAGCCACCTCGCTGCTTCGGCCAGGACTGCTGCAGCAGCCAGGCCATGCCAGGCCTGGGGGCCATGTGGTGGAGCAGGCCCAGCTGGCCCTGTTACCTGTTCCCAGGCTCAGACGGAAAAGAGAGAGATTCCTGGAATTACTCCAATTTTATCCCTGTGTGTTCACAAAGGTGTGTCACCTTTCTAATGGTTTAACCAGATATCAATATTCAAACTTAGTCCCTGATTGGTTAACCAGAGCTTTCCTTAGAAAAATCACTTCTGTAGGTGTCTTCCTTGCCTCACTAAATGTCTATAAATGCAAAACCACCACATCCACCCTCTTGATATGGTTGGGAAGGTGAGGAGGAGGCTCTAGGCTCAAGCCAAGGTGATTTTCCTACTATCTCCTATTCCTATTCTTGTTGACATCCTCTGTCCAAACATTCTCCTCCAGCACAGCTCAGCCCAGATCAGGGGGAGCTGCCTTGGGTGCTTGGGGACCTTTGGACCTTCCAGGGCCTGCTGCAGGTTGGGGTCACCATCTACAGGACATATTCTGAGGCCAAGAGGAATGTTTCTGGGAAGACATGCTGCAAGGGAAGGGCTGATTGTGACCAGCTGTGGAGTAGCCAGAGCTGTTGTTCTCACCTCCAATGGTCAGAGCCTGAAGGAGGCCAGCAGGCAGAGAGTCCTGTCCTCTCAAACTTCAAGGAATGAGAAAGGTCCACTTGCTCACCCATGTTCCCTACTAGAGCACGTCCTTCTCCCGTAACACATTGAGAGAGGATCCGGAGATGAAAGGACCACACAAAGCCAGAAGCTGGGATGCAGCAGAGCGTAATGAGTTGAAGAAGAGAAACATGAAGCCTCTGAAAGATGCAAGAGTGAAAGGATCACCATGGGCAGCCAAAGGTCAGTGCAAGTCCCCCTAAAAAGCTTTTGGTGCATGTCAAGACTGAGATAAGATTAAACTAATAAAGGAAAAGGTGGAAATAGAAAAAGCAGAGGAAGGGAGTGAGACAAATAGGTCATGTTTCCAGCGAGTCCAGGCAGGCCCTTTCCAAAGGGCTCCTCCTTTGAAGCAAGAGAGGAACTTGCTCAGCCCTTTTGGAAGCCAGAGCTTACTTGAGTCTGAAATCATCTTCTGTGTTCCTTGTCTGGTCTGTCACCAGTGTCTTTAGCAAGGGGCACATCTCCTGCCGCTACTGTAGCACCTGGTGATGCAGGAGAGGTTGAAGCCCCTCATTTGCTCCCCCTCAGGAGGATGTCAAAGATCATAGTGAGGTCTGAGCTCAGTCTCATCTTCTTCTGGTTTGAATGGGCCTAGTGACCTCAGCCACTCCTCCTACGGCCCCTGCAGCCCCTTCCCCATGCTCGTGGCCTCCTTTGGGCACTCTCGAGTAGCTTATAGTCTATTTTAGATGATGGGTCCCAAAAGGAGCCATGTGGAGGGGTTGCCCAGGAGGCTCACACACACAGTGAAGTGGAAGTGGAGACGGTTTGGTTCTGGCAACTGAGACCAGTGCTTGGGCAACAGGTCTCTCTAGGAGCAGGTGAGGCCTTGGTTTTGGGACTGAGCAAGATGTGCCAGCACCCCATTAGATGGACAAAGCTGGTGTCTGCCCAGAAACCTAGGCAGGAAGAGCATGTGTGGAAGGTCCCATGAATCACAGAACGCTGTGAACCTGAGCTGCTATTTGGAGCCCTGCAATGCCTTCAGCAGTTAATTTCCGGCACCCAGGAGAACATGGATAGCCAGGGAATGATATTTGGAGACTTGGCCGGGGCTGAAGGCCAAGGACTAACCAGAAATTTTCAAGTATAGCTGAAAACATTCCTTAATATTGGCATTAGCAGTGAAGCCACAAGTCATTTGCACAGGGAAGATGGACACCTGGAAGAAAACAATAGATCCTTTGGGAGGTGTTGGGTTCACAGGGATGGAGACTCCACTGCACAGACTGAGTGTGTTACCAATCCTAACTTGTGACTCACCTCAGCCCTGTGTGTCTGGGCAGCAGCTGGGCCCTGCCAATGCTGAGGGACTGGGTGAGCTTTGGATCTCATCTGCTTGTTCCCAGGCCACAGATCCTAGGCCAGGAAATGAAGGAAGGATAGGAAGAGATGAGGTTGTGGGCTGTCCGCAGGTGTCGCTGTTTCCCATCCCCACTCCTTTGGAGACAAAGTCTCCATGATGGCCTTTGGCTGCCAAGGAGCCAGGGATGTTCTTCATCAGCTCCAAGGGAAAAGGGCACAAAATAAAATCCACTGCAGCAAACCCCACACATAGCTTCCTCAATGTCTTTCCTGAGCAGACTGGATGAATTGTTACAGAACAACAGATGACTCAGAGGCCGAGGCTTGAATGCAGCACAGTTTTAATAAGTTTAAAGAAAAAAAAGGAGATGGCTCACAGAGAGCACCAGGAGCAGCCACTAAGATGCAGCTCCCATGTGGTGTTCTTTGGACTGCCCTGCAGAGGAAGGAAGGGCGACAGGTCCACACTAGTCTGGCCTTGGGAGACATGGACAGCAAAGAGAGGAGAATAGAAAAAGGAAGCAATGTTCCAAAACTCTAAATACAATGTCCTGAAGCTCTATCTCTGCACAGAACCAGGTTCAGAGGTCTTGGATGCTCTCCCCTGAAGACAGTGCCAGCATCTTTAGCAAGGACGACATCTGCTGCCACCATAGCAGTTGGTGATGCAGGACAGGTCAAAGCTCCCAGAGCTGATGGGCACTCCGCCACAGCTGAGGATGTTGCCAACAGCAGCAGAGGTGGAAGATCCCACGGCAGTGTTCTGTGGGAAGGAGTTGAGGATGGGGCCAGGCAGGGTCACAACCACAGCTGAGGGCTGGATGGCCACATGGGAGTCCTGGCACTGCCTGACACAGCACTCAGTGCAGCTGTTGGCCAGCGGGCAGGGGCCGCAGGGCTGGCAGCAAGGGTCACAGGGCCTGCAGCTGGACATGGCTCGGGGTCACAGGTGCACCTGGCACAGAGGGCAGGGAGAAGCAGAAAGTCAGGACACATGAGAAGCAGCACTGCACCCAAACACCCTGCAGCCCAGGCACCTCCTGGCCCACATTGCACTGCCCAGCTCAAAGCCAGGAGCCACCTCAAAGCCCAGTCCCAGCCTTTCTCTGTTCTGCACAAGACCTTCTCTCCCCTGCCCTCTCCCAGCAGAAGCAGCTCCCAGCCCTGTGCGCTACAACAGCCCCTCTCAGCTGAGACCTACAGCCACGAAAGAGCTGGTCTTGCAGGAAGAGGTGGAGGAGACAAGCCTTCCCACTCACCTGATTCCTGAGGAGAAGGAGGTGAGAGAAGTGGATGAGAGAGCAAAGACTTGGGCTGCCTTTTATAGGAACCCTGCACTGCCTCAGGCCCAGAGGCACCTTGGTGGAAGTGATAATTTTGTGACCAGCTCATGTCAAATGTGCACCATCCAATCTAATTGTAAGGGCTGTGTCCTAGTTTCCTGCGTTGTGTCCTTTACATTTCCTGGTAATTTCGCTTCCTTTCCTATAGGAAGGGCTACTTCTGTAAGTGCCGGGATGATTTTCAGGGCAGAAAGACGTCAGCACAGGCAGAAGGCTCTGATCAAGTGCCAGCAGCATCCCTTGTGGGCTGGTGATGTTCTCTTGTGTCATTTCTGAGTGCTTTGTTTGTGTTAATGTTGTCAGGGAATGGGCTCTGCTCTTGTGTGTCTTGCTCACGTGTCTAAGAACTGCAATGTGAGGGCACACGACAGAAGTTTTGGACGTTGTTTCCTTCTTCCACTCTTCTCCTTCTTACCACCTGCTGTCTGTGTCTCTCCAGGCCAGTCTAGTGGGGATGTGTTCCTCTCTCTCCCTCAGCCTGAGATGCAGATGGACACCCTGCAGGAGCTCCACTGCATCTTACTGGCTGCTCCTCATTCTCTCTGTGAGCCACCTCCTCTTCCTTAGACACATCAAATTCTTCATTCATTCCTATCTGGGACTCTTGAGTTGTCCTTTGTTCTATGGCAACACTTCCACTCTGCTCAGTGAAAATTTAGAAAAGCTGTAGGTGGAAGTCCCTGAGTGGGTTTTACTTTGTGTCCTTTCCCTTGCAGCTAATGTAGACATCCCTGGCTACTCTGCAGTCAGTGGCCACCAGGCAGATCCTGGATGCAAAGAGTGGCAGCGGTAAATATGAGAAACAATCTTCACTGTGGGGGTAACAGCCCACAGCCTCATCCTTTCCTTCTCCTTCTCTCCATTACCTGCTCCATGAGCAGCACACGTGGTCAAAGACATGACACCCTTATGACATCTGGACCTCCAACAGTCCTTCAGTACCTGGCAGGGCCCAGGTGCTGTCCAGACATGCAGGGCTGAGGTACTTCACAAGTTGGGATCAGTATCTGCCACAATCAGGCTGTGCAGAGAAAAGAAATGTGTAACATTTGTCAATTGCTCCTCTAAGTGTTAGCATCTAACACAGCTACAACTTCCCTTAAAATGCAATAGCACAGAACAAATTTCTTATGCATGGGAGCACATGAAGTTACCTGTAGGATTGGTTTTGCTATGTGGCTGACAGACCTACTCATATGTTCTGGCCAATATTTCTCGAGGGCCTAGTGGTGACGTCAGTAGATTCACTCCTCTACTACTTCACCAAGAGTATGTGAAGCATGAAAGAGAAAACTGCTCAGCTTATCAGTTGACAGAGGATAGTGATCCCCAAGTTACCCTATTGTGTGAGAGTGAACTGGTTACTGCTGACTTTTGAACACCTGGAGTCAGGGTAGCTGTGAACCATCACACCAGAAAGAGAACCATGTGTGCTTTAGGTAAAGATATAAATTACACTTGACAAGCATTAACAGCCCTAAATACAGAAATGACACAAGTCAGAGAAGCTGCCCTTGAAAATCGAGCAGCAATTGACTACTTGCTGTTGAGACATAATCAGAGATGTAAAGAATTTAAAGGGATATGTTGGTTCAGTCTTTCCAATAACTTCTGAACTAATAGAAAAGAAAGAAAGAACTAAAGAAACCAGCCACAAGTGCTACAGAGACAGAAGGACTAGATTTCTCTTGTCTGTGGGGCTCATGGCCCCACACTCCTGAACTTAGGATGGTTAGAACAATCTCTTGCACTTACCATGATGTCATGTCGTACTCCTGACCTTAATCACTTGGTTAATTCAGTGCTTACTGCCATGCAGACTTGATCAATATAATAACTGCATATGACTCTTCAAAGAAATTATATTAAAGTCTCAAAAGAGGGATTTGTTAACAAACAAGTTCTGTTTCTTCAAGGAGTCTTTGCAGTGATGGGTAAAGATGTTGGAAAATTCTTTTGACTTTGGCACATAGTGTATGATCCCTATATTCATGGTTAATGCTTAGTTTTGTAGCAGACAGTGCTTAGTACAAATACCAGAGATTAACGTGACCTTGTGTTAACTCCTTACATCTGTGACTGGTAAGTCTTGTGTCAGCTATTGCTTCCTTACTTACTTCTATCAGTGATTAATATGTACTAGCCAATATCTTAGTTTTGAAATGTCTTGGTTTGAAAGACAGGTGTCTGCCAAGAAACAGTATTATAACTCTGAAATTAAGGGGCTTTCAAGCAAAGATATGGAAAGAGGAATAACAATTCTTTACCAGTACATGTATGTAATAACATGGCAAACAAACAACAACGGCAGCAACAAGAAACAAAAGGACCCAGAAAATATAATAAACAGTCTCTTCCCTGCTCTTTAAGCAATTCCCCCTTTGGTGCAGTTCTGGTCACAGCCAGCAGGGGTGCTGGGGGCTCCCAGCCGGGCAGGGCGGGTGCGCTGATTCCCCCGAGCCTGCAGGGGGCGCTGTGGTGCGAGCTTGGCCACGTCTCCCTCATGCAGTAATGGTGGATGGGCTGGATGGCGAAATGGGCCGCAGCAGGAACCTTGGAGCAGTGGCAGTAATGGCGGAGTGAGCTCACCTGAGAGAGCAAGCAAGAGGTAGCAGAAACTCAACAGCAGCAGCCTGGCTCCCGAACATGGCCAGGAGAGGCTTTCCTGGAGGGGAAAAGGCCCAGGGTCCCGGAGTTTCCCCTGAGGCACATGAGCAGATGATGAAAAGGGCCCCTTCTAAGAAGATAGGGTGTTAATAAGGTACCAGTGCAATGGCCACTCCCACAAGCAGAGCTTCAGTCAGGGTAGGAGAAGTCAGCAGGAGATGGAGACTCGCAGTGGGGGTGAACTCTCCCCAGAGCCACCACAGCCTGCTTTCCTCCCAACGCCCTGAGAGCAAGAGGGCTAGAAGCTACGCCTGGTTCCCTTTAACCCAGCTGAAATCCTGCAGTATCCAAAAGAAACTCCCCAGCTAAGAGAGTAGCCAGCCACACCCTTCCCGTGGCAATTTCTTTTGTCTCTCTTAAGTATCAGTTATGGTTTCTTGGCAACAGATGGGACAAAATTCCATGAGACAGAAACAAAAGAAAAAATCCTAAACACCAACATGAGAACAAGGATTATGTGTCAGAGTGAAGAATGATGAGCGAAGTACATAATTACCTGACCACATATTTGAGGTACTCTCAAAAAGATTCCTCAGAAGATCTGGCACCATATCCAAACAACATCATGGACATAAATATACATGCATGTATTTAAAAAAGGGATGAATATGTATTAGTTTTTGGAATGCAGCCTGGTCTGTTAGGTTACTGGGCATGCTTAGAGGAGACATCCCCATGCATCCAGCTATGCTAATAAAGTAATGTCAGCTTTCTGATGCAGGAATTTGGTTGGAGAGTTTATTTCCCAGATTTTGGAGTCAACGGGGCTTTGAGCAGCCTGGTCTGGTGGAAGGTGTCCCTGCCCATGGCAGCGGAGTGGGACAAGATTGTCTAACCTAAACCATTCAATGACTCTGTGATCTGTGTGATGTCTACGGCAGACCCTGACTTCACCAGGGTCCTTCTTCCTTTGTCTGTCGTGCAGTCTCCCTTGGGCACAGGTTTGGTCAAAGGCTTCAGTCGGGAAGGCATTGATGGACAGATGACATCTATCCACACAGGGGAGAAATGTGAACTAATAGTGAAGTCCTTAGTCTTCTGCACAAACTCAACCAAAAGTCATTTACCACTGTGTATCCTGAGTACGTATGGCTGATACCAACCCTGTCTTTTGAAATATCTGGGCACTGCATCTTAGGACAGAGAGAGGCACTGAAGGAGCTGAGGTCCCCCATGAGGTGTGTACCTCATCTGCCTGTGCTGCTGTGTGCAGGCTGTGGACCCTAGACTAGGTAATGGAGGGGAGGAGAAGGTAGAGATGAGGTTGTGGGCTGTTTCCACGCATTGCTGTTTCCCAGCTTTTGGGAGGAAAAGGTTAAAACTGAAAGATTTGGAGAGCAGGATGATAGATTTGCACAAGGTGACCTTGTAGGTGGGGAAGCTAAGAATTTCCATGTGGGAAACAACACATATTTACTGCTGATTATCCCCTGTCTCTTTTGAGACATAATATAAAAGCTATCAGAACCTTAAGAGGCATCTCTCAGAGAAAATCTTGAGATTCCTGCTGGGAGAGTGAGAGATCAAAAAACTCAAAGCTCATAAAAGCACAGCATTGCGATAAACTGCACATACATGAGACCCCTTGGGATACTGGGACAGGCAGTGACCCACCAGGATTGGACTGACCCTAACGGTGCCACTGTTCCCATTTTATGTGTCTCTGCAGCCTGGCAGTTCCTTGGGACCTTTCAGTAATTGAGGTAATGAAATAAATCTACTACTTGCATTTCAAAGCTGTGGTTTGATGACTTGGACATATCAATTCATACACCAACCCAATCCTGTGAGCCTTTAGAGCCTTGGTGTTCCTGATGGCCACTGACTGTGCAGTATTCAGGTATATTATCCTTAGCCCTCAGCAGAAGGAGTACATAGTAAAATTCACTGCAGGTGAAATGGTGCTTCTCCAACTTTTATCCTGAGCAGACTGGAAGATTTTCTGTGGAAAGAAGAACTCAGAGGCCAAGGCTTGGTTGCACAATGAATTTATTGAGTCTAAAGAAGAAAAGGAGGTGGCTCACAGAGAGCACCAGGAGCAGCACTAAGATGCAGTGGAGCTTCTGCAGTGTGCATCTGCCTGCCCTGCAGAGGAAGGCAGGGCAACATGTCTCCACTAGGCTGGTCTAGGGAGACATGGACAGCAAACAGAGGAGAAAGAAAAGTAGAAAGGAATAACGACATTAAGCTGTAAATGCAAAGTCCCAAATCTCTATCTCTGCCCAGAACCAAGTTCAGAAGTCTTGGAGGTTCATGCCCAAGGACGTGATTTAGCAGATTTAGCAGGGACGACATCTGTTGCCACCATAGCAGTTGGTGATGCAGGAGATGTCAAAGCCCCCAGAGCTGATGGGCACTCCGCCACAGCTGAGGATGTTGCCAACAGCAGCAGAGGTGGAGGATCCCACAGCAGTGTTCTGTGGGGAGGAGCTGAGGATGGGGCCGGGCAGGGTCACCAGCACAGCAGGCGGCTCAATGACCACGTGGGAGCTCTGGCACTGCCTGACACAGCACTCAGTGCAGCTGTTGGCCAGCGGGCAGGGGCCGCAGGGCTGGCAGCAAGGGTCGCAGGGCTTGCAGCAGGACATGGCTCGGGGTCACAGGTGCACCTGGCACAGAGGGCAGGGAGAAGCAGAAAGTCAGGACACATGAGAAGCAGCACTGCACACAAACACACTGCAGCCCAGGCACCTCCTGGCCCACATTGCACTGCCCACCTCAAAGCCCACCAGCCACCTCAGCCAAGTCCCAGCCTCTCTCTGTTCTGCACAAGACCTTCTCTCCCCTGCCCTCTCCCAGCAGAAGCAGCTCCCAGCCCTGTGCGCTACAACAGCCCCTCTCAGCTGAGACCTACAGCCATGAAAGAGCTGGTCTTGCAGCAGAAAGAGCAGGAGGAGAAAAGGCTTCCCACTCACCTGATTCCTGAGGAGAAGGAGGTGAGAGAAGTGGATGAGAGAGCAGAGACTTGGGCTGCCTTTTATAGCAGTCCTGCCCTGCCTCAGGCCCAGAGGCACCTTGGTGGAAGTGATAATTTTTTGACCAGCTCATGTCAAATTTGAGCCCTCTCATCTAATGGCAGGGGCTGGTTTCCTGGCTTCCTGCACTGCCTCCTTTTCATTTCCTGGTACATGCTACATGCTTTTTGACATGAATTATTCTGTAAGTGCTGAGATGAGAAGCCCAAGAATTTCTGGAATTGTAAAAACATTGGGACAGGCAGAATGCTGAAGTCCAGGCCTGGTGGCATCCCATGCAGACACGTAATGTAAAGCTGTGTAATTTCCATGGGTTTGTTCATGGCAAAGCCATACTGGCAAAGTAGAGTTCTCCTGT
The DNA here is from genome assembly GCA_910950805.1 of Acrocephalus scirpaceus scirpaceus. Taxonomy (NCBI): domain Eukaryota; kingdom Metazoa; phylum Chordata; class Aves; order Passeriformes; family Sylviidae; genus Acrocephalus; species Acrocephalus scirpaceus. The sequence continues at coordinate 2,021,698 of OU383798.1, forward strand.
CTTTGCATCCATGCCAACCTTGAGAGACTGCAGCCTACACGAAAGGCTCATCCTGGAACAGAGAAAAATGCAAGGAGGCAGAAAAGAACACTTGTGCACTGACCAAAACCCCCGCATTCCACACTCCACAGTGCCGTGTAGCTCTGGTGGAAAGAGAAGATTTATGAATGAAGGATGGAAGTTGAATCTTTAAGAAAGAGGTGTGGATGAACTGAATCATATAATCGAAGAATCATAGAATGTTAAGGGTGGGAAGGGACCTTAAAGGTCATCTAGTCGAAACCCACCCTGCCATGGGCAAGGACACTGAAGTTAATTTAAGGGTTGTTTTTGGGGAGAGGGGGTTGCATTTTTTTTTTCTTTTCTGCTGTTTCTCAAGATCCTGTTTTATTTTTTCATTGTCAGTGTCTTAAACAAATATTCCCCAACTTAAATCTCTTCTTTTCTTTTCCCAACCATCTATCCCTCATTGACACACTCTTCTGGCCAATCCACTCTCTATGCTTCCCAGACAGGTCCTTCAGAAGATCTCAACTGTCTTTGTAGTCCCAAATTTCTGAGGTTCAAGCATTAAAAGGTGTTCCCCATGAGCTCCACACTTCAGGAGAGGTGGGAGAGAGGGATAGAGGCAAAATAAAGTTCTCCTGTGTTGGCATCCAGGCAGGAGACCCTTTGGTGCTAGGCTGAGCTCTGCAGGAAGGAGCCTCAGTTCTCCCCTGGCATCCCAATTTTCCCCCGGCATCCCAATTTTCCCCTTGCACCCAGAGATAGGAAAAAGATCCTCTTCCTGTAAGGGGATGGGGTTATTGCCTCAGGGAAGAGGAAATGGTGGAGGAGAGAGCTTCTGCCATGGAACTGTCCCAGGATGGGATTGCAATTGCAGTGACCTGCAAAGAGAGAGCAAGGGTTGTTCTGACTGGTGCTCTCTTTCCAGTACCATGGCAGGAACTTGTGGTGGCTTGTCCATGTCATCTTGCCAGCCCATGTGAACAACCTCTCCTCTCCCAGAGGTGCTCTGTGACCAGAGTTGGGAATGTGCTGTCTGCAAGACGCCTCAGCCCTGTAAAATGTGTGTAATGAACATCTGAGGCTGCACGGGATACTGCAAGGCTGTGCTGGAAGAGCAGTATCTGTCTTCTCTGAGAGGATGAGGTATTTCCCTCTCAGAAAAAAAGCAAGGATAAAAATGTTGTGAGTTGAGGTAAAGATAGAGGGATTTCTTCCCAATTACCACCACAAAAAACAAGGCTTGATTTGAGGAACCTTCCTTTTACACTTTGCAAACAAAACAAAGCAAGACTGCAAAAAAACACTAAAATAACTTTGCTCCATCTCCAACTCTTTTTCACCGATGCAACTGCTCTTCCTCACCCCTGATTCTCTTCTATTTCCTCCATGTTTCAGCAGCACAGTGGGATACAGAATGAGGGGATGCAGTCAAAACACAGTAGTTATTTTCTGGGCAAAGATCAACTTTAACAGACCTGATAATGAAAAAGCAGCAGGATTTTGGAAGTTAGCCTAAAAAAAAAAATCACACCTTCCTACCTTTCCAGACACAGTTGCTAGGCATGTAATTTTTTGGGGGTTATGGAGGTCCTGGTGCTTGAATATGAAAGGAGTTTGACTCAAAGATGTTAGACTTCCCCAGTACCACACAGAATCTGTTCTGTTCTACATCTCACAACAGAGCACAACCCAGGTCCCAGGCCCTTCAGTCCAACTGCTGTGAGATAGAGCCACTTCCTCACTCAGCAGCAGGCAGATGAGCTGTACAAGTGCATCTGGCACTGGTCTGGAGAGGAGGAACCTGTGTCCCATCCCAGTCACCAGCAACACTCCAGCATAAGAGGATCAGTTCAGGGACTTCAATTCAGTGGTCTGCCTGGAACAACTCAAAAATATGTGTGCACATATAAGGACTGGAAAAATTCAGCAGCTGGAGTCTCTGCTGACCACGGCATGTCCCCTCACATGGCAGTCCTAGGGCAAGAAGCACAAAAGTGGTGCCCATTTCCTGGCAACTTTGCCACAAACAAACCCACAGGAATGGCACAGGTTCACATCAGCTGACCACATGGAATGCCAACAGCCCTTGATCTGAGCATTCTGCAGGTGCTGATGCTTTACATCCTGGAAATCCTTGGGCTTGTCCTCCCAGCACTTACAAAAGCCCTCAAGGGGGAAGGAAAATGGCATGTGCCAGGAAATGAAAAGGCAACAATACAGGAAACCAGGACACAACCCCTACCATTAGCTGGGATGGTGCACATTTGACATGAGCTGGTCACAAAATTATCACTTCCACTAAGGAGCCTCTGGGCCTGACGCAGGGCAGGACTGCTATAAAAGGCAGCCCAAGTCTCTGCTCTCTCATCCACTTCTCTCACCTCCTTCTCCTCAGGAATCAGGTGAGTGGGAAGCCTCTTCTCCTCCTGTTGCTGCTGCTGCTTCAAGACCAGCTCTTTCGTGGCTGTAGGTCTCAGCTGAGAGGGGCTGTTGTAGCACACAGGGCTGGGAGCTGCTTCTGCTGGGAGAGGGGAGGGGACAGAAGGTCTTGTGCAGAACAGAGAGAGAGGCTGGGACTTGGCTGAGGTGGCTGCTGGGCTTTGAGCTGGGCAGTGCAATGTGGGCCAGGAGGTGCCTGGGCTGCAGGGTGATTGAGTGCAGTGCTGCTTCTCATGTGTCCTGACTCTCTGCTTCTCCCTGCCCTCTGTGCCAGGTGCACCTGTGATCCCGAGCCATGTCCTGCTGCAAGCCCTGTGACCCTTGCTGCCAGCCCTGCGGCCCCTGCCCGCTGGCCAACAGCTGCACTGAGTGCTGTGTCAGGCAGTGCCAGGACTCCCATGTGGCCATCCAGCCCTCAGCTGTGGTTGTGACCCTGCCTGGCCCCATCCTCAGCTCCTTCCCACAGAACACTGCTGTGGGATCCTCCACCTCTGCTGCTGTTGGCAACATCCTCAGCTGTGGCGGAGTGCCCATCAACTCTGGTGGCTTTGACCTGTCCTGCATCACCAACTGCTATGGTGGCAGCAGATGTCGTCCCTGCTAAATGTGCTGGCAACATCCTTGGGCATGAACCTCCAAGACCTCTGAACCTGGTTCTGGGCAGAGATAGAGCTTTGGGGCATTGTATTAAGAGTTGCAGGCTGCTCTTTCCTTCTTCTACTCTCCCCTCTCTTTTATTCACTGTCTGTGTCTCCTCAGACCAGCCTAGAGGGATATGTTGCCCTCCCTCCCTCTGCAAGGCAAGCAGATGCACACCCTCCCGGAGCGCCACCGCATCTTTGTGGCTGCTCCTCTTGGCCTCTGTGAGCCATCTTATTTTCCACTTTACACTCAATAAAGTTTTTTTTGCATCCAAGCCTTCGCCTCCATATCTTCCTTTTTTCCATGGCAACTCTTCCAGTCTGCTCAGGGTATAAGGTGGAGGAGCAGAGTCTGGGATGCCCTGTAGTGGATTTTACTTTGTGCCTTTTTCTTTGGAGCTGCTGAAGAACATCCCTGGCTACTCCACAGCCAATGCCAAACACGGAAAAGTTGGCTCCAAAAGGTGGCAGGAATGAGGAAGGGAAGCAGCAATGTCTGGGACCAGCCCACAGCCTCATCTCTTCCTTCTCCTCCTGCATTACCCAGTCTAGGGCCCATGAGCAGCACATGTGGTCAAAGGCAGATAAGACAGGTACTTCACAGACTCCTTCAGCACCTGGCAGGACCCAGATGCTTTCCAGACATGCAGGGCTGAGGTGATGCAGAAGTTTGGATCAGCATCTGCCAATCAAGTTGAGCAGGCTGTGGGGTTGCACTGTTTAGGCGAAGGAAACACTCAATATTCTTAAATGGTCTCAGTCAAAAGGAATGGCTGAAGTCAACATCAAGAACAATCAGAAAGTTTTATTAGTAAATTACACACCTGGTGTGGAGATTAGTATGTTATAGGACAATTTGATCTTGATTTCTGTCTCAATACTGGTTTGTCAGAGGCATGTGGGGGAGGGGTTGCACATGTGTCAGTTGCAGGAATCAAATAGAACAAGATGAGAGAAAGCCTTGTCTCTGGGGAGACTTTGCTTGGCAACCATTTCATGTCTCACACAGTGTAGTGGTTTCTCGTTCGCCAATTTCTGTTTCCCAAAATTATGTGTAGTGGTTTGAGTGTCCATTAGGATTACTTACTCTTTTTCTGCTGTCAGATAGGATTAGGAGAAAAGCAAAGCAGGCTCAAAACTTAAATGGTATAAAGATAGGTTTATAAACAAAACCACAAGAAAGAAAAATTAAAAAGAATTAGAATGAAACCTTCAAAACACTTCTCCTTCCCCCTACAAATGTTCACTTTCCCACTGACAACATAAAGAGATAAAACCTGGGATTTTCAGTCAGTTTTACCACTTTAAAATAGTCTTTCATCAGTTCTTAGGGAGAGGAGCCTCTCTGAGAAATCCCACAGAGACATTGCCACAAGAAGCAGTTCTCTGGTGGCTCCCATTTTACGAAGGCAGCTGCCTGGAAATTCAGCAAACCATGAAGTCCCTCCCATCTGACAGCCTTCCCACAGTTGTGCTCATGGGCATATCAGCTTGTTAGGGTACAGTTTAAGGATGATGGTTTCTAGTATAAAACAAAGGTTCTTTCTTCGTCTATCTCTTAAATCATCTTCTTCTTAAGAAACAGAGGTTTTTCCCTGGGGGCAGAGGGCTTCCTACCTCTTTCTCTCTATCTTCCTCTGTTCAAATTCTCCATTAGATCACAGCTACATCAGCTCACAGCTATGACTAGAACTTTGCATCCCCCTAAAATGTATTCTATAAGTGACAGGCATATTTTAGTCCATTCTCCATGGCCTCACAAGAAAAGCCCAGCCCAAACTAGGCAACTCCTCAATCCTCCTCTCACAACTAGGACTTTTAATCTCCCTCTCTCACTCTTCACTGACTACAGTCTCATGCTGTGTCTCTCCACATCTCACTCTGTCCTTTTTGTCTTACTTGGGGAGATGGTTAATGTCCTCAGGTCTCATTTGTGCAGTGAAAGAGTTAGTATCTTGCCCGGGTCTCTCCCTCTTGGGCTGCAGCTCACGGTGTTGGATTTCAAAGCCGGGCTGATAGGGGGAAGCCTCAGGAGCAGGCTGAGGTTGGAGTGGCCGGAGAATGGCAGCCAGCATCTCAGTAGCCAGGCAGGCTGGACACTTCCCCCCATCCCTCAGTGGTATTGGGGTGGGTCTGGCCCAGCCCGGGCTTGGAGCTGCTGCCGGGGGCCCAGCCATCACCTCCCTCGGCCCAGGCCAGCGGTGGGGCAGACTTTAGGGTCGGCTGGATGTTAGTAGCTGCAGCCTCCCCTTCCTCCCTGCTGGCAGCTACTGGGGCTTGGGGCACCCGGCCAGGCCCGGCCCCACCAGCACGGCGGAGTGGTGGGGCCTGGCCCAACCCTCCCAGCCCACTGCACGGAGCAGGCCAGGCCAGTTGTTACCTCTTCCCAGGCTCAAAAAAGAGCTTTTCCTGGTATTCTCTGATTTTAACGTGTATTCCCAGAGGCATGTCAACTTTCTACTGGTTTAAGCAGATACCAGTATTCAAACTTAGTCACTGATTGGCTAATCACAGCTTTTCTTAGAAAAAACAGTTCCACAGGTGTCTTCCTTTACTCATCAAATGTCAATAAATGTCAAAAAAATAGCACACATGGGAGAGACAGACAGCAGGGGAACACCAAAGACACTCCAGAAAGGTTCTTCAATCAGATGGCAAAAGGTCTCCACCAACAGACTGCCATGGAATGTTGGACTGGGCCAATGGTCTTCTGTCAGCAGGCAGACTTTGGGAGATGCCAGGGGGCATAGAAGTAACTGCATCACAAGCTCTGGGGCTTTTAGGACTTTTTAACTTTGGCTTTTTGGTTTGGCTTTTTGAGTCTTGTCTTTTTGGGTCTTTTTTGAGTTGAGGCTCTTTGAGTCAGGGCTTTTTGAGTCCAGAGCCCTTTTGAGTCTTGTGTTTTTGCTTTGACTCCAGCCTGCTGAGGTCTGCTTCTTTATCCTGGCCCTAGTTGTATTTTTGCCCTTTTTGCCCTGGATCCAGCCTGCCTTTTGGCTCTCCTGCTCTCACTGGCCCTTGCTTGCACTCGCTTACTAGCCTTCCCTCTATCTGGGCACTTGGCAGGACACCAGGTGACCTGTGAGCCTCATGTGTAGCCTGTGTCCTGCCCTACCCCTTTGCCCATCCCAGTCACCGCCTGTCTTGCCTCTCTATGTTCCTGTCCGGTGCCCTGCCTGCTTTGTCCCTGTGTTCCTGCCTAAGCCACCTGTGTCCAGCCCTTCCTGCCTCCTATCCAGCCTGTCACCACAATCCCTGCCATGACCTTGTCCAGGGTCCTGCGCCTCCTGCCCAATCCCCACTCATCTGGTGTCTCACTGTCTGTGGAGCTGTGTCTCTCCAAGGGCTGCACATGCTCCCTGGCAGGCAGCATGCACACACCACTGCAGCATGGACGTCAGTGGAACCCCCAATCTTCTCATGGTAATGCCTGCTTTTCCTCTGTCTGTCTCCTTGTCTCCATCCTTTTCCATTTTCCTTCCTCCTTTTCTATCTTTTCTAGCCCTCATAAGTAGGGCAACTCCTTTTTTGGGTTTTGTTTTTTCATTACCAATAAGCTGTTCTCAGATACAATGTTGCCTCAGTTGACTTAATTTTGTTCTAGACCATCTATTTTTAAAAGAACTCCTCACAGTTCCCCACAGTAGAATGCAACATAAGGACAGTGCTCTGACTTGGGGGGATACCTTTTCATGGATAGGTTTCTCTGCCCCAAAGATAGGTTTCTCACTTTCTATGCAAATGAGTTCTCATACACAGTCTGTTCTTTCAGACCTTTCTGGAAATGGGTCAGAAGATTCAGGTGTCTTTGGTGGCCTTGATGCCCCCCTACAGACCATGTACACTTTGTACCTGTCTTGGTTTTGAAAGAAGACAGGTATCTGCTAAAGAGAGGCAGGGCCTCTCTTGGGATGGATAATTCAAATCCCCTTCCCTCAAATTATTATAATTTAGAAAATTAAAACGGCTCTCAGGCAGAGATATAGGGATAGGAATAACAGTTCTTTACTAATAGGTATAACAAGGCAAACAAACAACAACAACTACAGCAATTAATAGCGAAAACAGAACCAGGGACCTTGATGGAGCTTGGTTTCACAAAAACCTGGGGCAGTCTGGTCTCTGGGGACTCCAAAAAAAAGTACCAAGCTGGAACAGTGGGGGATCCCGGGCTGGTGGATCGGATGAAGTTCGGAGCTCCGTCGGTGGTCACTGGAGGGCAGGGATGTCTGGCAGGGAGGGCAGTGCGGGCCCGCGGTGCAGAGCAGCTCCAAAACAGCGCCGAGGCAGTGGGACAGGGCTGAGACAGCTCCAGCAGGGCAGCAAAAGGAGAAATCAGGATCTTCCTGGGCACGTGAGCAGATGATGGTAGCTCTCTTCAGGATCAGATCCTGGTGGTGCCAGTGAAAAAACCATGCAGCAACGGCAGCCTCGTCCTCTCCCGACACAGACCACACTAAAAGTGAAGCTGCCCCCCAGCCCCCGTCTTTCTCCCCCCGCCTCGGGGGGAAACTCCCGGAGACAAAGGGTGTAGCCAAGTGCCAGCCTCCACCCAGCCTCCATGCTTTGCTTCAGCTGAGCACTGATAAGTACCCAGCAATTAGTTGCCTTGCAACTCTTGGGAAAAAATTCTATAGGTGAAAAAAGAAACAAGGCTAACCCCCAACAGTACCTCATTTGTCTCCTTGTGCTGTCCCATGTTGTGCTTCTCTCCAGGAACTACAGCAAGATTGTTTGTCCCAGAATCAAGCTGCCTACCTCTATATGGCCTCTTCTTCAGCCACATCCCATTTTTTCTCACAGCATCTTCAGGAACTCCTGGAGGCACAGCTGGGCTTAAAATAACAGCTCAGGCCCACAATGCCCCATGGGCCTTGTTTGGTTCCCCCCATGCTCTTCCTGCCCAGAGTTCATGGCACAGACACCATCTGTGTCCATCTCACTGAGCACTGGTGTAGGAGCATAGAAGAAGAGGGACTCGTGAATGTCTTAAACTCACAGCTTGATGGCTGTTGAGCCACCCGAGGGTTCTTGGTAAGAAGATGCTGTGAGAACATATGGGATGTGGCTGGAGAAGGGGCTGTGTGGAGGTAGGACAGCACTTTTCTGGGACAAAGTCCTTTTTCTGGCTGCTGGAGAGAAGCACAGCACAGGGCAAGAGCGAGAACAAGGTGGAGAAGTGGGCATGGACTGTTTACCAAAGGTCAACAAAATGCAGAGGATCAAGACCCCCAAAGCCCTCTGACCCATTTCTAGACGAACAAACTGCACTTGATATCTAGTGTGCATAGAAGTGGGAAACTTAGCTCCAAGGTGGGGAAGCACATCTATAAAAAGGCAGCCCCACAAAACCCAGGCAGCACCCCCAGGACTCTGGATACTCCATTAGCTGTATCGATGCTGCAGCCAGGAGTGGTGATTTTCCTTTTCCTTTTCCTTTTCCTTTTCCTTTTCCTTTTCCTTTTCCTTTTCCTTTTCCTTTCCTCCCCTTCCCCTTCCCCTTCCCCTTCCCCTTCCCCTTCCCCTTCCCCGTTTTGCATGGAAGTGTTATTTTCAAGAAAATTATAGCAAAACCAATCAGGGACTAGGTTTTAATATTGACATCTGGCGTAGCCATTAGAAAGGTGGCATGCCTCTGCGAACACACAGGGTTAAAATCAGAGTAATCCTGGAAAAACCCTTTCTTTTCTTCCGGTCTCAGAACAGGTGACAGGGGCCAGCCTCACTGGCCCCACTCTGCTGTGTGGCCCCCAGGCCTGGGAGGCGGGCTGGGCCCTGCTGCTGCAGCCATCTCAGCTGGATCAGGCCCAGCGACTCCCAGGCAGGGGGAGGAGAGGAGAGTATCCCCCATCTCAGCCAGACTGGGCCTCCAGCAGCTGTTAAAACCTTACCACTAAAGCTGCCCCCTCATCGTGGCTTGGGAGGCCTGGCAGGGTCGAGCCAGGCCCCCCTGCAGCAGCTCCTGGGCAGAGGAAGAGGGGGAAGCCCCAGCCACGGGCATGCTGCTGTGAGATCCTAGCTGTTCCTCCTTCCTCCAGCATGCTCTAGCCACTGCTACCAAGATCCCTTGCAGAGGGAGGGGCCCAGCTGCACAAGAGATCCTGGCTCCAGCCCCAGCATGGCCTGAATTTATCACCTTCGGCCATTTTCCGGGAAAGAACCATCATGCCCTCTGTAGACTTAGGAGAATGTTAACTCCTTCCTTGCACAGATGAAACTTGCCCTAACGTTTCTGTGAGTGAGAGAAAAGATAGAGTGAAGATAGAGTGACTTAGATAGAAGGAAATGAGAAGGTGCCTTAGTTTAAGGCTGAAAATCTTTTGTGAACTATGGTAATAGACTATACTAGAAAATCCCTTTAAATTGTGGAAAAATATGCACTGGGGAGATGATGATTGTTCAGACTGCAGATATAAGCAAAGGAATTTGTGATGGACAAAGTAGATATTGAAGTAGCTGTGATCTTATGAGAAACTTGAACAGAGGGAAAGAAATGATGATGATGATCTGCCCCTAGAAAGAGAAAATCTCTCTGTTCCTAGAGATGGAGAAAATCCTTTGCTTTTGGAACCATTCATCTTTAAAATGATACCCCAGGAGTGTCCATGGCCCACATACAGCTATGGGAAGGGCTGTGTAATATGGGAGGGACTTCACAAATGCAGATTCCCAGGTGGCTGCTTTTGTCAGAGTTCAAAGGCCACAAGAAGACAGCCGAGGCTACTCTTGGAAACTTCCCCTACTTGTGGGAAGTTTCCATGGCAGACTAAAAGAGACTTCTCTCTCTAAATGAACTGATGAAAGACTATTTTATAAGTGGTAAACTGACCTAGAGTTCTGAGGGAGAGAAGGGTTTTGAAGGTTTTATTCTGATTCTTATTATTTTTTTCTCTCGTAGTTTTGTTAATAAACCTGTCTTTATACCCTTTAAGTTTGGAGCCTGCTTTGCTTCTCTCCTAATCCTATCTCACAGCAGAAAAAGAGTAAATAATTCTAGTAGGCACTTAAACTGCTACTCTAATTTTGGGAAACGGAAATTGGTGAATGTGAAACTGCTACCCTTCCCAACTGTTTCCTGGGGTGCATCAGGGACAGCATTTCCATCTGGGCCTTTCCAGTAAATTTCAAAAAATATTCATCTTGAAGCACTCCTTTACTAGTTTACTCTGTCTAGTTGTCTCTGCTACTGCAGTGAACAGGAGCTGCAAAGTTTTAATTCAGCACAAGAGCGCTCAGGATCACACGTTCAGGCTGCAGCAGGAGAGATGGAAAGCCTAGGAGACACAGGAAGAAGGGATAAAACTTTCCTGTCTACCTCTGGAATCAGTCAGTTTGAATATGGCCTTGCATCCACTCAGGAAATTCTCAGTAGTAGCCAGATGGGGTAAAACTCATTCTAGGGCATGGAAGGAGCAGGAGTGAAAGAACTGGCTTAGGGACTGGATTCAGATGTAGATGGTGGTCTTTCCAGGAATGAAAGCCTCTGGGGAAAGGAAGGCTGTGGGTTGCCCAGAAACACAGATAGCAAACAGCTGAACTTGGCAGGAGTCAGAGCAGGCAGCTGCAGCTTCTGTAGATGAGAGGCTGCATTGGGCAAAGGCCAAACCATTTTGCCAGGAAGCTTGCTTTAAGTGAAAACCCTTCAAAAGGAGAGACAGTGGGTGGTTTCCCTGTGTGGTGATAACAGCTGGCGCTGGAGTTCCCCTCTGCTCCCTGAGGCCATGAGGCCCTAAAATCAAGGCCAAATGTTTGAATACCTGGTATGAACAGTAGAACAGCACAGCATTTCATCTTACCAAATTAATGGAACAATGTAGCCTTGGAGAATATTAGATAAGGCTGACAAAACAGAAGTCATGCAAAAGAATGGTATTGTGCCTTACTCAAAAGCTGACTTCAAGGAACAACCTCCTAAAAATTTTGGGACACCAGACATTGATGACCTGTGAAGAAGACCCCAAAAGACCAAACAAGGACTTGCAATAAGAGGTATGACCATGTAAAATAAAGAAATGCATCTAATATCAAGTAAGCAGGGATAGAAAATGAATATGTAATCAGTGTATATGATAAAAATTCTGTTTACCCTATGCTTGGTGCACTTGATTAGAGGAAGGCTCCTCTAAGTGCCCAGCACTGCAATGAAGAATGCCTGCTTTCTAATACTCAAAACTGTGTTAGAAGCTTTATATCGGAATGATTTTGGAATCATGCCAACACTGCATCTCTAACTGCTGCTGTGCTAAATTCTGTACACCTAGTAACTCAAATTCAGAAAGCCTCCCACTCATGGACAGCAGCCAGGGATGTAAAAGAAATGGGTTTTTATTCCATGCTGGGAACATGACATGTTAATTAACATTTGCCTGGAAGTGAAGACAATACACCTTTATCAGACTCCCAAAGGGAGTTTAAATATTATTTAAATTTAAATATTATTTTTAAATTTAAACCCAAAGGGGTTTAAATATCGTCCAATGATTTTGCAGACTGTGCTTGCTGAACTTCTACATTTTCACTTGTCTGGACATGAAATTATTTTTAATCACAGAAGACCCTTACCTGAAAAGGTGCTAAAACTGCATGGAGTGTCCTTAGGCAAGAACCTTCAAGACCTCTGAACACAGTGCTGGCTAGAAGACAGAGCTTTGGGACATTGTATTTAGAGCTTCAAGCCTGTTGGAGGTTAGGGTTCTTCCTTTTGTGTTCTTTCTCTTAGGGAATTTTATCCCGTTTTGCTGCTAAGAGACCATAATGACCGGGTACTTAAGAGAGACAAAAGAAGTTGCCCCAGGAAGGGTGCAGCTGGCTACTCTCTTATCTGAAGGTTTCTTTCAGTGGGGCAGAGATATCTCAAGAACTGGGGCTGGGAAAAAAAAGGGGTTGGGCGTAGCTGCTGTCTTGCTCTTAGTGTTTGGAGGTGAAGGAGGCTGTGGTCGCTGTGGGAAAAATTCACCAACACTGTGGGGTTCTGCCTCCTGCTACCTTCTCCTACCGTGAGTGGAGCTTAAGAGCGGCTATTGCACTGGGACCTTATTAACAGCCTACCTCACCAAACAGGGGACCCTTCCCTATCTGCTCGGGTGCCTCAGGGGAAGCCCTAGGATGCCCAAGCCCCTCTCCCCTTCAAGGGAGCCTCTCTCCGCTGTTTTCGGGAGCCAGACTGCGGCTGCCCAGCCCCGCTGCTTCTGTGCCACTGCTCCGGGTTTTTGGTGTTCTTTGTTACACTGTAACCCTGCACCTCTTGCCCACGGGACACCCTGTGGCTCCTGCTGCAGCTGCAGAGTCTCTGATGCATCTCCTTTAACACCCCGGGACCTGCTCATCTCTGCCATTCCAACTTGCTGCCTCCAAGGTTCCTGCTACAGCTCATTTTACCATCCAGAGGGGCACCGGGACCAGCTTCTGCTGTGGGTTTGTAAAGGAAGCCCCTTCTCCATCTCCCCTGCTGGCTGGGATCACCATTACCCACACGCAGAGAGGCGGCGCTGCCCGGCCAGGAGCCACCAGCGCCCCTGCTGGCTGTGACCGGAACTGCACCAAAGGGGAAAGTGCTGAAAGAGCAGGAAGAGACTTTATTGAGTTTTCTGGGTTCTTTTGTTTGTTGTTGCTGCCGTTGTTGTTCATTTGCCTTGTTAGATACATACATACTGGTAAAGAACTGTTATTCCTTTTCCCATATCTTTGCCTGAAAGCCCCATAATTTCAAAGTTATAATAATTTGGAGGGAAGGGGTCATATTCTCCATTCCAAGGGAGGTTCCTTCCTTTCTTGGCAGATGCTTGTCTTTCAAACTGAGACAAAGCCATTATCCCCTTCTTCAATTTTTGATTAAGGAATGAAAATCTGCAGAGGTAGGTAGACATTCTTGGCCTTTTTTCCTGAACATAAAGCAAGAAATGGAGAATGAAGGGGGCAGAGGCTACATTCCAGTTTGGTAGGTACTTCTCTGCAAGCACCATTCAGTTGTATATTGGCTTCTTCTGGCAAAGATACCTGGCTACTCTGTGGTACTGAAGGACAAACCAAAGCGGGGCAGTGCGACTGAGACTATCTTCATGTGCCCTCATGATGAGGTTCACACACACAAACACACACACAGACTGACTCATGTGTGCTCGTGCATGAGCCACGCAAAACTCTTTGTATTTATAGAAGGCCATGAAAACAACAGCAACTCAGAACTCTGCTGAGGACATGGTGGGAGCAACTCTGACAGGAGAGGACTCATGTATACCGGGGAAAGACCAGGTCACAGACACACTGCTGATGCTCACAGATGACCAACAGAGACTGCACAGTAAGAGGATGAGGCAAATGAGACCACCTGAATTTTCCTGAGAGCAATGTTTGTGTAGCAATGGGGTCAGTGCAGCAATGATTGACATTCACAGAGGGTCAGGGAGAAAAACAGAAAAGGATGCTTAATGTCCCCTTGCATGGCAATCCTTTGCATGCAGAAATGAGAGCAGTGTACATTCCCTGACAATTTTAGCATAAAACCCCACACAGACATGACACAGGTTCTCATCAACTGACCACATGGAATGCCACCATTTGAGCCTTCCGCCTGAGATGACATGTTTACATCCTGGAAATATTTGGGCCTCTCATCCCAGCACTAACAGAAGTATTAAGATAGGAAGGCACATAGAATTAGACAAGAAATGAAAAGGCAGCAGTGCAGGAAACCAGGACACAGCCCATACCATTAGCTGGGATGGTGCACATTTGACATGAGCTGGTCACAAAATTATCACTTCCACTAAGGAGCCTCTGGGCCTGAGGCAGGGCAGGACTGCTATAAAAGGCAGCCCAAGTCTCTGCTCTCTCATCCACTTCTCTCACCTCCTTCTCCTCAGGAATCAGGTGAGTGGGAAACATCACCTTCTCCTCTTTCTTGGCTGTAGGTCTCAGCTGAGAGATGCTATAAGGGCTGAGGGCTGTGAGGTGCTTCTGCGGGGAGAGGGCAGGGGAGAGAAGGTCTTGTGCAGAACAGAGAGAGAGGCTGGGACTTGGCTGAGGTGGCTGGTGGGCTTTGAGCTGGGCAGTGCAATGTGGGCCAGGAGGTGCCTGGGCTGCAGGGTGATTGAGTGCAGTGCTGCTTCTCATGTGTCCTGACTCTCTGCTTCTCCCTGCCCTCTGTGCCAGGTGCACCTGTGACCCCGAGCCATGTCCTGCTGCAAGCCCTGCGACCCTTGCTGCCAGCCCTGCGGCCCCTGCCCGCTGGCCAGCAGCTGCACTGAGTGCTGTGTCAGGCAGTGCCAGAGCTCCCACGTGGTCATTCAGCCACCTGCTGTGCTGGTGACCCTGCCCGGCCCCATCCTCAGCTCCTCCCCACAGAACACTGCCGTGGGATCCTCCACCTCTGCTGCTGTTGGCAACATCCTCAGCTGTGGCGGAGTGCCCATCAGCTCTGGGAGCTTTGACCTGTCCTGCATCACCAACTGCTATGGTGGCAGCAGATGTCGTCCCTGCTAAATCTGCTAGCAATGCCCTTGGGAACATTGGGGTCTAGAGTCCAAGATCTCTGAACATGGTACTGAACTGAAGACTGATCTTTGGAACATCGTATATTCACACTGTTGGGTTATTGCCTTACAACACTCTCTTCCTTTTCTCTTCCCTTCCTTTCCTTCACCCCCACCCAATGTCAGCCTAGTGGGACCTGTTGGCCTTCTTCCCTCTGCGGTCCAGGGAGACAGACACTCCTGCTGCATCTTAGTGGCTGCTCCTGCAGCCCTGCTCCTGCTCCTCCTGCCCTCTATGGGCCGCCTCGTTTTTTTTCTTAAACTCAATAAAGCTGGGGTTGCATCCAAACCTTGCCTCTAAGGTCTCCTTCCTTCTGTGGGAACTCTTCCAGGGAGCTCAGGGGAAAAAGTGGTGGTAAAAGCAGAGGGTGGGACACAGTGCAATGGATTTTGTTTTGGGCCCTTTCCCTCGGAGCTGATAAACACATTCCTGAGACAATGCTGGCTCACCTTTCAGACTGCCACCAAGATGCATCTTTGGACAAAACACTCAGATGTCTTTCTGAAGACGCAAAAGAAGGATGAAGGAATGGCCTCACTTGCCCACCCTGTGCAGAGATCATTTCACTCTCCAGGTGGAACAGTGACCAGGCTCTTCAGTACCCAATGGAGGAGAGGTGCTGTGAGCTGCCAGGGAAGCCCAGTGTCCCAAATCCAACCAGCACCTCCAGGGTGGCTGCTGAGGCTCTGGACTTTCGTCAAATTGTGGAGTAGGATGCACAGTCTATCATTTCCACTTTCTCTGTTCAAATCCAAGATATTGTTGTCTCTTGACATCACTCACTGTGCAGCAATACATAAACGCAGTGAGTCAGTGTGCATATTTCTTTGTGTGAATTGCTGTCACTCCACTTTTTTTCCCAAGCCAATATTTCTGAGGCTTCAAAGCATGAAAATTACTCAGAGTTCTTGGCACAGCGTGGATACTACAGAGTCATGGCAGATGATAGATCTGAATCAGCATGATTAGATGTATCCCAAGGAGAAATGCGCAATTGTAATCCTCACAATTCCATTTTCAAATGAAACACCTGTACCCATGTATTCCAACTGATGTGCCATTTAATCTCACAAGTTTCCTCCTTTTCTCTCAAGATCCTTAAGTATCTTTTACACACAATTGTGGGCTCAACCATGCATGAAGACAGAATCTAAAGGATCCACCCACAGTGGAAGCTGCCACTGCTTCTGGGTGTTGAAGAGGAGGAAGTCTCCCATGCTCCAGCCTCCACCTCCCAGACATGGTTAGATGCTTTTCTCCACGTGCCTCATTCTCTTTGACAGAAACCTTTCCCACAGCTCATGATTCAGGACAAAGACCAGTGTGGCCACAGCACTGCCCCATCCCCACACAGAACACCGTAGCATCCAAGCTTCTCCATCAGGCAGGAGCAAGGAGCCTGGGAAACAGCTGAGTGCCCCAAGGCTGCCTGCAGGTGGCAAGGGATGGTCTGGGTTTGGAATTGTCCTGGTGAGATGGGAGTGCTGTGGCCCTCTCCAGGTGGCTGCAGACCAGGAACGGGGGGCTGAGTGTGTGTGAGTGGCTGGCACTGCTGGGCAGGGAAGTCAAGCACGGGGCTTGCAATGGGTGGGCTGAGAGGTCAGCTCAGGCCCAGCTGTGGACACACACACACAGGGGCACTGACACACTGCCAGCCTGCCCAGCTGTGCCCAGAGATGAACGCAGACGCACAGAGCCCAGCACAGGGGCACAGGCACACAGGCAAACGGGGCTTGAACCCAAGTGCCCTGCCCTGAGCACAGCCACCCCTGTGTGGGCCACAGGCTCTCAGGGGGTGTTCTCACGAGTGCACAAGCACAGGGACGTGCAGACAATCGCACACAATGGGGCACAGCCACACTCCCACACACATCATTGTGGCGGAGCACGCGGGGCAGAGCCCATCGGAAGGGATGTGACTGGAGGGATGCAGGGGAGCTCGCGTCCAGAGCAGGGTCAGGGCACTCCAAGCAGGACAGAAGCTCAGGCACCAGTGCTACACGAGTCTCACGGACCGTGAAGGCCAAAGAGGAAGACAAAGAGGTTCTACCTCAGGGGCTTGGCAGATAGGAGAGCTGTTGCCCGATGAGCCAATGACTGGAGGGCTGGGAGAAGATGAGGCCCTTCCTGTCAGCAGGAACATAAAATATCCAAAAGAATGCCTCAGGCTGGCATCACCTGCCTACTTGGGATCCCTTCTGCACTTTGTTCATGTCTTCTGCCCACACGGACACATCCTTGCCCCCAGGAAACATGGAATCTCCCATACCAGCACTCAGCAGAAATGGCCGTGAGGGAAAGGGAATGATGCAGGCCAGGAAATGCAAAGTCATTGTAGAGGGAAAAACCAGCTCATGCCATGCCATTCCCAGAGATGTTTCCATTCCTTTGGGATCACTCAGGAATATCATCCCTTCTGCAGCATGGACTGTGGGCCCTGAGGCACTGTGGGGCCAGGATAAAAGGCAGCCTAACTGGTGGCTCTCTCAACCACTTCTGTCACCTCCTTCTCCTTGGGAACCAGGTGAGTTGCAAGCCCCTTTCTCCTCCACACTCTCTTGGACAGCATGGAGCTTCCCAGCCCTTGTTCCTGCTCCTTGTTCTTCTGGGAGTGTTCTGCAATGGTGCTGGTGTGGGCAGAGGGGAGGCCGTGTGTTCTGGCCAGAGGCTGAGGCTGGGCTGAGGTGCTGATTTCCATGCAGGTTAGGCAGGAGCATGGCTGGGCCAGGCTGAGCTCAGAAGGACCGTGCTGGGCTCAGACAAAGGCTCCCCAGTTTGGGGCTGCACAGCCTGGAGCTCTGCAGGCAGCAGGGGCCTTGTCTTGCTGGGGGTGCCTTGCGGGCTGTGTCTCAGGTGTGCGTGTGCTCTGCTTCCTCCCTGCCCTCTGTGCCAGGTGCAGCGCCAGGCTCCAGCCATGTCCTGCTCTGAGAAGTGCCAGCAGTGCCAGCCCTGCAACCCTTGCTGCCAGCCCTGCGGCCCCTGCCCGCTGGCCAGCAGCTGCACTGAGTGCTGTGTCAGGCAGTGCCAGAGCTCCCACGTGGTCATTCAGCCGCCTGCTGTGCTGGTGACCCTGCCCGGCCCCATCCTCAGCTCTGCCCCACAGAACACTGCTGTGGGATCCTCCACCTCTGCTGCTGTTGGCAGCATCCTCAGCTGTGATGGAGTGCCCATCAGCTCTGGGGGCTTTGACATCTCCTGCATCACCAGCTGCTGTGATGGCAGCAGATGTTGTCGTCCTTGCTAAAGATGCTGATGCCAACAACCCTGGGCAAGAACCTCCAAGACCTGAGATCATGGTGCTGGAATCAAGACAGAATTTAGGACATGGAATTTAGACGTTTTTGCTGTTAGTTCCTTCTTCTGCTCTCTGTTTTTCTCTTCCCTTCCTTTCCTGTCCCCACCACCCAGTGCCAGCCTAGGGGGACCATCTGCCCCCTACTCCTTTCCTCCCTCTACCTGCAGGCTGTGCCACTGGACGCCCCACTGAACCTTTGTAGTTTCTCCTGTTGCTGTCTCTGATGTACTGGCTTTTCTTCTCTAGACTCAATAAAGTTGCTTTGCATTCAGTCCTGGGCCTGTGATTCGTCCTTCATTCTGTGACAACCCTTCCAGTCTCCTCAGGAGTACGGTGGAAAAGCAGAGAGTGCAACTCACTGCTATGGGTTTTCCTTGTGCCCTTTTCCTTGGGGCTGACAAAGACATCTCTGACAGTGAGACTGATGAGGCACTGGAAGAAGTTGCCTGGAGACATTGAGATTTCTCATTCCTGGAAATGTTCAAGGCAAGGTTGCTCAGGACTTTGAGCTACTTGGTTTGGTGGATGCAGTCAATGTCTCTTTTGTGGGGTGGCTGTGGGTTTGAAAATGAAATAAAATGTTATTTAAGATCCCTTCCATCACAAGTGTTGGAGTTGACACAGTTGCACAGCTGGAACAACCACAAAACCATGGTGGAAAGGCAAAGAGTAAATTTATTTCCATACCTCACTCCATGGAGGAGGTCAAAGCAATGCTTGGGCAGAGATGCACAAGTGGGAACATTGTCTCCCTTAGGCTCAGTCCTTGCTGGCACGGCTGCTCTTTGCACCAGCGCTCAAATATGTCTGTGAGAGGGCCACCAGGTCTCTCTAAACACCGGGTTTTTTTCTACACAGGTTCTGCTTCTTTAAATCCAAGATAAAACAGCAGTAGGCATCCTTTATGGGTCTTTTTTAGACACAGCTGGAGCTGACTCTGAAGTGGTGGGAGTCGCTAGAATGTTGTCCCAGAGCCCATTCCTGAAGCCTTCTGCCCCAGCTGCCAAACTTCACCACTTTTACACAAGAGGGAAGGTCCATCCATCACTGTGTGAAAAACAATGGGATGAATAAAATTTCTAACAGCCACACAGTGGTCCAGGTTTAAGACAGGGATGAATGTAACTTTCAATAACCTAAACAAAAATTGTATTAGTGGCCTGTAATGTTTTAAAGTTCAATAACTGGGTGGAAACACCAAAATATGTTGTGGTTTCATGTTCACCAAATTTTGTTTGGTAAATTTAGTGTAATTGTCTAAATATCTTTTTTGCTGTGAAATGTGATTATGAGAACAGGAGGGAAAACAGGCTTAACTTTAAGATAAAACCAGATAGATTTATTAACACAGAAAAGAGAAAAGAAAAAGATGAGAATGAAAATGAAACTTTCAAAACGCTCCTCCTCCCCCCGCAAGCATTCACTTTTCTTAGAAACAATGTAAAGAGGCAAAACTCAGAGCTTCAGGTCAGTACCACCTATAAAATTGTCTTTCATTCAGTCTTTGAGAGAGAGAAGTATCTCTCCTGATGTGTTTTGGCTAACTCTCCACAAGAGAAACAGTCTGCTTGTGGCTTCTAGCTCCTACAAAAGCAGCCTGCCCGAGACTTCTGCAATTGTAGTCCTCCCAAATCATGTAGCCTTCCCATGACTACATATGGGCCGTAGATTCACACTGGGGTTTCACTGTTTAAAAATGCACAACTCTACAGGCAAAGGATTTCTCATCTTAAGGAACAGAGATATCTTCTCAATTCTCCACAGAGACAGAGGGCTTCTCCTCATCTCTCTCTGTTCAAACATCTTACAAGATCACCAGGTTACAGTTTTTAATTCAACATTCACTCAGTAAATCACAGATACCTTTGCTTAAAATCCACAAAGCATCTCCCCAATTTATACTGTCTACGATTTAAAGGAATATTCTAGTATATTCACATTACAGTTTGTTACTACAACTCATAGGAGGTTTTTAAGCCTAAAACCAAGGAAACCTTTCATCTCTCTCCACTTAAGAAGTCACTCTTCTTTTACTTTTACTTTTACTTTGATATCTTCATACTGTCTCTTTACATATCTTTAATTCGGCCTTTTCTCTCTCTCTGAAGAGGGTTAGAGTTTTAAAAAGTCTCAATCTATGTCAGGAAAGTGTTAAAATTCTTGCTGGGCCTGCATATTGTCACGTGATCTCTGCCCAGTGGGAGCTGCAAAAATCTCTAAGCCATGCCAGTGAAAAGGCCCAGAAATGGCAGCTAAAATCTCTTGTGTGGCTGGGCTTCCTTCCTCCCCAACCCCTCTGTCTCAAAGGGGTAGGCATGGCCCAGCCTGGGCTTGGTGATGCTTCTGGAGTGGAGAGGGAGGCCTGGGGGCATCTGTCTCAGCCTGACGGGCGGCGTGGGGCAGGCCTTAGGGTCAGCTTGATGTTGATAGCCAGCTTCTCCTTCCCTGCCGGCAGCTGGGGAGGAAAGGGGCTCAGCTGGCCAGGCCGCTTCCCGTGGCAGCAGCTCCCGGAGACCTGGCCAGGAAGGCTAGGCCATCCCGGCCCCACCCCACAGGGAGGGAGCCAGGACGGGCCTCTTACCTCCTCCAAAGCTAGAAGCCAAGAAAGCTGTCTGGACAAAGTATCAGCTTATATGGGTATTACCCAAAAAGCCGTATCAGTTCTTCAGCGGTCAAACCACAAGCCAAAAGCTAAGAATTGGTCTCTGATAGGTCCCTGCCCCCCTCCAAAACAATTCCAAGGTCCTGACAAGCAGTATTCCATATTCTTTTTTAACTAAAACCTAAATTGTGCTAACCCAAATTATGGTCCCTCAACAAAGAGGGAATTTGCCTGACCTTCCCCTTGATAGAGTAGCTGTGGTGTTGGCCTTTTGGTCCTGAATGATGTGTCCATGCTTTCCTGGACATAGTTGCTGGGAACACCTTTTTCAGGGGATCTGGAAGTCCTGGTTCTTGAACAGGAAAAAGAGTCCACAGCTCTTTTTGCTACCCAGAACATCTATCCTACATCTCAGAGCAAGGCAATATCTGTACCCTGGTGCCTTCAGTTCCATCCCCTCATTTGTTGTAAAGTTTTGGCCCCTGCCTCACTCAGCACCACTCTGAGTGGTAGCATTGGCCTGGACAGGAAGAGACACGGTCCCATCCCAGTGGACAAGTGTAGGAGATAAGGGCTGATGTGAATGTCTCAAACATGGAGAGCTGGATGCCCCTGGAGCCAGCCAAGGCTTGTGGGTATGTTGGGTGTGGCTGAGACGCAGTTCATGTTCCCCACAGCAGCCCTGGCAGAGTTACAAGGTGCCAGTAACACTCCAGTCCTTTGGCTCCTGCTGAGCAGCGCTCACACAGCACCAGCACTGTCTCTCCAACATTCCCTTCCCCATCAGGACCTGGGGGGTGATAAGATCCTGGGAGTGGATTGGACAGTTGACACCAATTGAGTAAAAGGGATGTTCCATGCCATATGAGGTGAGATCAGACAAAACAGCTAAGGAAAGAAGAAACAAAGTTGGATATCTGTTATTTGCAATGGTGTTGCCTTCAAGTAACACATCTACATGTGCTCAAGCCATGCTTCCTGGAAAGTGGCCAGATAGAACTTTCTCATTGGAGTGCTCTTCTTAAATTCAAAAGAATAGCGTAACAAGTGGGGTGTTTTTTTTTTTTCCAGTTAACACCTGCATGTACAATTTTTTCGTTATGTTTTAGCTTGTATGCAAATCTTATTATTCTATTTGTTCTCTGTCTTATTTTCTCTTCCTTGTTCACCTCAGAAGCGAGAGTGATAGAGTGCCTGGAGGACACTGGTCATCCAGCCAAGGTCAACCCAGCACAGCTGGTAATAACAACCAAAGATTCTTGGTAAGAAGATGTGGTGAGAAAGACCAGCATGTGTCTGGAGAAGGGGCCCTAGCAAGGTAGGGCAGCACTTTTCTGGGAGAAGTGTCCTTGCTGTGACTCCTGCAGACAAGCAAAATGCAGCACAGGGGAAGAGCAGGAATGAGGTAGAGAAATGAGTATGGACTATTGACCGTAGGTTGACCTAGTAGAGAGGAATCAAGATGCCTCACGTGCCTGAATGGAATGCCACCACACCATGATCTGAGCACTCTGTCTGTGCTGATGAGTTTATATCCCGGAAATATTTGGGCCTCTCATTCCAGCCATAACACAAATCTTAAGATAGGAATGCACACAGCAGAAGCCAGGAAACTAAAAGCCAGCAATGCAGGAAACCAGGAAACCAGCCCCTACCATTAGCTGGGATGGTGCACATGAGCTGGTCAGAAAATTATCACTTCCATCAAGGTGCCTCTGGGCCTGAGGCAGGGCAGGACTGCTATAAAAGGCAGCCCAAGTCTCTGCTCTCTCATCCACTTCTCTCACCTCCTTCTCCTCAGGAATCAGGTGAGTGGGAAGCATCATCTTCTCCTAGTCCTCCTACTGCTTCTTCAAGACAAGGCATATCCTGACTGTGGGTCTCAGTTGAGAGGGAGTGTTATAGTACAGAGCTGGGAGCTGCTTCTGCTGGGAGAGGGCAGGGGACAGAAGGTCTTGTGCAGAACAGAGAGCAATGCTGGGACTTGGCTGAGGTGGCTCCTAGGCTTTGAGTTGGGCAGTGCAATGTGGGCCAGGAGGTGCCTGGGCTGCAGGGTGATTGGGTGCAGTGCTGCTTCTCATGTGTCCTGACTCTCTGCTTCTCCCTGCCCTCTGTGCCAGGTGCACCTGTGACCCCGAGCCATGTCCTGCTGCAAGCCCTGCGACCCTTGCTGCCAGCCCTGCGGCCCCTGCCCGCTGGCCAGCAGCTGCACTGAGTGCTGTGTCAGGCAGTGCCAGAGCTCCCACGTGGTCATTCAGCCGCCTGCTGTGCTGGTGACCCTGCCCGGCCCCATCCTCAGCTCCTCCCCACAGAACACTGCTGTGGGATCCTCCACCTCTGCTGCTGTTGGCAGCATCCTCAGCTGTGACGGAGTGCCCATCAGCTCTGGGAGCTTTGACCTGTCCTGCATCACCAACTGCTATGGAAACAGATGTTGTCGTCCTTGCTAAAGATGCTGATGCCAACAACCCTGGGCAAGAACCTCCAAGACCTGAGATCATGGTGCTGGAATCAAGACAGAATTTAGGACATGGAATTTAGACGTTTTTGCTGTTAGTTCCTTCTTCTGCTCTCTGTTTTTCTCTTCCCTTCCTTTCCTGTCCCCACCACCCAGTGCCAGCCTAGGGGGACCATCTGCCCCCTACTCCTTTCCTCCCTCTACCTGCAGGCTGTGCCACTGGACGCCCCACTGAACCTTTGTAGTTTCTCCTGTTGCTGTCTCTGATGTACTGGCTTTTCTTCTCTAGACTCAATAAAGTTGCTTTGCATTCAGTCCTGGGCCTGTGATTCGTCCTTCATTCTGTGACAACCCTTCCAGTCTCCTCAGGAGTACGGTGGAAAAGCAGAGAGTGCAACTCACTGCTATGGGTTTTCCTTGTGCCCTTTTCCTTGGGGCTGACAAAGACATCTCTGACAGTGAGACTGATGAGGCACTGGAAGAAGTTGCCTGGAGACATTGAGATTTCTCATTCCTGGAAATGTTCAAGGCAAGGTTGCTCAGGACTTTGAGCTACTTGGTTTGGTGGATGCAGTCAATGTCTCTTTTGTGGGGTGGCTGTGGGTTTGAAAATGAAATAAAATGTTATTTAAGATCCCTTCCATCACAAGTGTTGGAGTTGACACAGTTGCACAGCTGGAACAACCACAAAACCATGGTGGAAAGGCAAAGAGTAAATTTATTTCCGTACCTCACTCCATGGAGGAGATCAAAGCAATGCTTGGGCAGAGATGCACAAGTGGGAACATTGTCTCCCTTAGGCTCAGTCCTTGCTGGCACGGCTGCTCTTTGCACCAGCGCTCAAATATGTCTGTGAGAGGGCCACCAGGTCTCTCTAAACACCGGGTTTTTTTCTACACAGGTTCTGCTTCTTTAAATCCAAGATAAAACAGCAGTAGGCATCCTTTATGGGTCTTTTTTAGACTCAGCTGGAGCTGACTCTGAAGTGGTGGGAGTCGCTAGAATGTTGTCCCAGAGCCCATTCCTGAAGCCTTCTGCCCCAGCTGCCAAATTTCACCACTTTTACACAAGAGGGAAGGTCCATCCATCACTGTGTGAAAAACAATGGGATGAATAAAATTTCTAACAGCCACACAGTGGTCCAGGTTTAAGACAGGGATGAATGTAACTTTCAATAACCTAAACAAAAACTATATTAGTGCTCCCTCAGTAAAGAGGGAATTTGCCTGACCTCCCCCTTGATAGAGTAGCTGTGGTGTTGGCCTTTTGGTCCTGAATGATGTGTCCATGCTTTCCTGGACATAGTTGCTGGGAACACCTTTTTCCGGGGATCTGGAAGTCCTGGTTCTTGAACAGGAAAAAGAGTCCACAGCCCCTTGACTGTCCCTGTGCCACCCAGAACATCTATCCTACATCTCAGAGCAAGGCAATATCTGAAGCCCTGATGTCTTCAGTTCCATCCCCTCGTTTGTTGTAAGGACTTGGCCCCTGCCTCACTCAGCACCACTCTGAGTGGTAGCATTGGCCTGGACAGGAAGAGACACGGTCCCATCCCAGTAGACAAGTGTAGGAGATAAGGGCTGATGTGAATGTCTGTCATGGGTTAATATAGCTTACTTTTAATTAAAGAGGAAAGCAGTTCCCTGTAAGGGCCTGGTAATTTTCTATGGAAAGTACAGGGAGCTATCTGAAGCCAATTCTTAGATACTGACATATTGTTTAACCAATGAGGAGGCTGGATGCGACTTTGTGAATACAGATATAAAGCTGAGAGTCTGTCAGAGCCAGCCCTTTTCCTTCCAGCCAGAGGAGAAGGTAACAACTGGCCCCTGTGACCGCTCCATGGAGCAGCCCAGGCCGGCCAGGCCCCGTGCCGCTCCTCCTTGTTGGGGGGGCGCCGGCCCAGGCTTGGCCGTGCCCCTGGCTGCCTCGGCTGCCAGCAGGGAAGGGGAAGCCACGGCTGTTAACATCCAGCCAACCTTAGGGCCTGTCCCACCCCGCCGGCTGACTTGAGGAAGATGTCCGCCAGGCCCCTGATTGCAGCTACGGGCGTGGCTGGGCTCGGCCCACCCCAGTTGTCACTGAGGGGTGGGCAGGAGGCATCCACCAGCCAGGCCGCTCCCAGATCCCTCGGCGTGAGTTCTCTTCCCCATCAGCAAGGCTTTAAAATCTCACAGCCATGCAGCCAGAGCTGCTGCCCGGCAGAGATCATATGACCATCTGCAAGTCTGGGCCAGATGTTAACTCTTTCCTTGCACAGATGAAACTTGTGGAATACTAATCCTTCTCTGAATGAGAGAAATGACAGTGTGATTGAAACTTAGAGACAGCATGCGACTAAAGTCAGTGAGAGAAAGAGAGAGTAAAAATCCTAACTGAGAGGAGATGGAGAAGATGCCTTGGGTTTTTTTAGGCTGAAAGTCTTTTATGAGCCATGGTAGTGGCTCATAAAGGGATATGTTGGAATATCCCTTTAAATCATGGAAATATGGCTTGGGGAAAATGTTCAGATTGTGGATAAGCAAAGGTATTTGTGATGGACTAAGTGAATACTGATCTTATGAGAAGCTGTGATCCCATGAGAAACAGAGAGAGTAATAGAAAGAGAGATGAGATAAGCCTTCTGCCCCAGCGTAGAAGAGAAAAGAGATCACTGTTCCATGCAATGAAGAAAATCCTTTACATTTGAACATTCCATTTAAAAATGACACCCCATTTGCATCCATGACCCATATGCAGCCTGGGAAAGCTGCCCATGGGAGGGATTTCACAAAAGCTGGTTCCCGGGTGGCTATTTTTGTGAGAGTTAAGACCCACAAGTGAACTGTTCTATGTTGTCAGTGGGGAAATTCCATGGCAGACTAAAGAGACTTCTCTCTCCAAATAAACTGATGAAAGAGTATTTTATGGGTGCTAACTGACAAAGAATTCTGAGTTTTGTCTCTTTATGTTGTAAGTGGGAAAGTGAACAGTTTGTGGAGATGGAGAAGTGTTTTGAAAGTTTCATTTTGATTCTCATGCTTTTCTTTTAGTGTGTGTTAATAAACCTATCTTTATACCCCTTAAGTTTGAGCCTGCTTTGCTTTTCTCCTAATCATATCTCATAGTAGGAAAAAAAAAAAAATGATTCTGGTAAACACTGAAACCACTACAATGTCTCAAATATGGAGAGCTGGAGGTCCCTGGAGCCAGCCAAAGCTTGTGTCTGTGTTGGGTCTGGCTAAGATGCAGTTCATGTTCCCCACAGCAGCCCTGGCAGGGCTGTGCTCTGCACTGGGAGTTACAAGGTGCCAGTAAGACTCCAGTCCCTTGGCTCCTGCTGAGCAGTGCTCACACAGCACCAGCACTTGTCTCTCCAACATTCCCTTCCCCATCAGGAGCTGGGGGGTGGTAACATCCTGGGAGTGGATTGGACAGTTGACACCAATTGAGTAAAAGGGATGTTCCATGCCATATGAGGTGAGCTCAGAGAGCTAGTAATAACAACCAAAGATTCTTGGTAAGAAGATGTGGTGAGAAAGACCAGTATGTGTCTGGAGAAGGGGCCCTAGTGAGGTAGGGCAGCACTTTTTTGGGAGAAGTGTCCTTGCTGTGGCTCTTGAAGAAAAACAAAACGCAGCACAGGGGAAGAGCAGGAATGAGGTGGAGAAATGAGTATGGACTGTTGACCGTAGGTTGACCCAGTAGAGAGGAATCAAGATGCCTCACGTGCCCGCATGGAATGTCACCAGACCATGATCTGAGCACTCTGCCTGTGCTGATGAGTTTATATCCCGGAAATATTTAGGCCTCTCATCCTGGCCCTAGAAGAATACTTCAGATAGGAATGCACACATCGGAAGTCAGGAAATGAAAATGCAAAAATGCAGGAAACAATGAAACCAGCCCCTACCATTAGCTGGGATGGTGCACATTTGACATGAGCTGGTCACAAAATTATCACTTCCACTAAGGAGTGATAATTCCTCTGGGCCTGAGGCAGGGCAGGACTGCTATAAAAGGCAGCCCAAGTCTCTGCTCTCTCATCCACTTCTCTCACCTCCTTCTCCTCAGGAATCAGGTGCGTGGGAAGCCTCTTCTCCTTCTGCTCTTTCTGCTTCAAGACCAGCTCTTTCGTGGCTGTAGGTCTCAGCTGAGAGGAGCTGTTGTAGCACACAGGGCTGGGAGCTGCTTCTGCTGGGAGAGGGCAAGGGAGAGAAGGTCTTGTGCAGAACAGAGAGAGAGGCTGGGACTTGGCTGAGGTGGCTGCTGGGCTTTGAGCTGGGCAGTGCAATGTGGGCCAGGAGGTGCCTGGGCTGCACGGTGACTGGGTGCAGTGCTGCTTTTCATGTGTCCTGACTTTCTGCTTCTCCCTGCCCTCTGTGCCAGGTGCACTTGTGACCCCGAGCCATGTCCTGCTGCAAGCCCTGCGACCCTTGCTGCCAGCCCTGCGGCCCCTGCCCGCTGGCCAGCAGCTGCACTGAGTGCTGTGTCAGGCAGTGCCAGAGCTCCCACGTGGTCATTCAGCCACCTGCTGTGCTGGTGACCCTGCCCGGCCCCATCCTCAGCTCCTCCCCACAGAACACTGCCGTGGGATCCTCCACCTCTGCTGCTGTTGGCAACATCCTCAGCTGTGACGGAGTGCCCATCAGCTCTGGGGGCTTTGACATCTCCTGCATCACCAACTGCTATGGCAACAGATGTTGTCGTCCTTGCTAAAGATGCTGATGCCAACAACCCTGGGCAAGAACCTCCAAGACCTGAGATCATGGTGCTGGAATGAAGACTGAATTTTGGGACATTTGATTTAGACTTTTCCACTATTAGTTCCTTCTTCTGGTCTCTCTTATCTCTTCTCTTCCTTCTCTGTCAACACCTCATTGGCCCACTCCTTTCCCCCCTCTGTCTGCAGGCCAGGCACATGGGCCCCATTGCATCTTTGTGGCTTCTCTTGTTGCTGTCTTTGATGTACCTGCTTTTCTTCTTTAGACTCAATAAAGTTATTTTGCATTCAGTCCTGGGCCTGTGATTTCTCCTTCATTCTGTGTCAACTCTCTAGCTTCCTCAGGAATACGGTGGAGAAGCAGAGAGTGCGACTCACTGCTATGTATTTTCTTTGTGCCCTTTTCCTTGGGGCTGACAAAGATAACCTGACAATGAGGGTGATGAGGCACTGGAACAAATTGTCCAGAGATATTGTAGATTTCTCATTCCTGTAAGTGTTCAAGGCAACGTTGCTCATCACTTTGAGCCACTTGGTTTGGTGGGTGCCACTCTTGCCTATGTTTTGTGGGGTGGATGGAGTGCTGAAAACAAAAAAATGTTTAAGCTCTCTTTCATTCCAAATTTTTCAGTTGACACAATTGTGCAGCTGGAACAACCCACAAAACCATGGTGGAAAGGCAAAGAGTGAATTTATTTCCTTGCCTCACTCCACAGAGGAGGCCAAAGATGTGCTACACTGGTGCATCGTTGGACAAGTGGGAACACTGGCCCCCTTAGGCTAAGTGCTTGCTGGCAGAGCTCTTCTTTACATCAGTGCTACATCATATCTCTGTGCTTTTTCTGATCTCTGAATTTTGATCTTCTCTGTCCCAAAACAGGGAGTTCAAGCATGTCTGTGAGATGACCTACAAGTCTCTCCAAACACCGGCCATGTCTCCACACAGAGATTTTGCTTCTCCAAACAGGATAAAACAGCAGTTGGCATCCTTTATGGCTTTTCCCAAACTGATACCCTCCAGGCTTTGGCTTTCTCAACTGCAAGGTGACTTGAGCCAACCTACAATCATTCCCCTAATTCTTCTGCTTTTAATCCTTTCCTCCCAACTCAAACCATTCCTAAAGAGATCTGCTTTCACAGAGGCATCAGCAGAGCGAAAAATGTGCTCAGTTGGGCAGGGCTGAGTCCCCTTTTAACACAGCTGGAGCTGACTCTGTCAGACATGGTGGAAGACACTGGACTCTTCTCACAGATCCCATTCCTGCAGTTTTCTCCCCCAGCTACCAACCTCACCACTTTTAGACAAGACAGTGTCCCACACAGAGAGAAGAACAATCAGATGAATAAAAATTTCAACAGTAGATTGTTATGCATGGTTTTGCTTTAGTCAACTGCCCTATCTCAAGCCTCAAGTTGTCTCCCATCTTATTTTCTCTTCCTTGTCCACTTCAGAAGAAAGAGTCATGGAGTGGCTTGGAGGGCACTTTACATCTAGCTGAAGTCAACCCAGCACAGCTGGTAATAACCACCAAAGATTGCCAGTAAGAACAAGCTGGCGAGAAAGACAAGCATGTGGTGGGGGAAGGGACACTGGGGAGGTAGGGCAGCACTTTTCTGGGAGAAGCATCTGTTCTGTGGCTCCTGGAGTGCTGCAAAACATAGCACAGGAAAAGAGTAGGAGGGATGTGGAGTAGCGGGCATGGACTGTTGACTGAATGCTGACCTAGGAGAAAGGAATCAAGATGGCAAAGGCCCCTGAAACCCCAGCCCCTCTCCAGAATGAACCTGAAGGACAGATTGGGCATGGAAACTCATTTGCACAGGAAGCTAGACGATTGCGGGGATAATCTTATCTAAAATCAGTGCCCCAAGAAAGTCTCCTAAGTGCTCCCAGGATCCTGGACACCATATCAGCTGGATTGATGTATGAGCCAGCAGTAATGAGATTTCTCTTTTCCCTCTCCTCTCCTCTCCTCTCCTCTCCTCTCCTCTCCTCTCCTCTCCTCTCCTCTCCTCTCCTCTCCTCTCCTCTCCTCTCCTCTCCTCTCCTCTCCTCTCCTCTCCTCTCCTCTCCTCTCCTCTCCTCTCCTCTCCTCTCCTCTCCTCTCCTCTCCTCTCCTCTCCTCTCCTCTCCTCTCCTCTCCTCTCCTCTCCTCTCCTCTCCTCTCCTCTCCTCTCCTCTCCTCTCCTCTCCTCTCCTCTCCTCTCCTCTCCTCTCCTTCTTCCTTCCCCTATGTCCATGCCAAGTGTGCAATTTATTAATAAAATGTGAAATCTTCTGTGGACTCTCTGACTATGATTTTTCATCTCAACCACCAGCATGTCCAAATCCTGTCTGTTCCCTCCCCCATATGAGTGGGACACCACACCCACTCACCAGCAACACTCCAGCAGAGGCAGATCCATTTGGGATGAAGGTCTGCAGAGACTGGCAGGATTTCTGGGCTTTCTTCCTGATCATAAATCAAGAAGAGGAGGGTGGAGGAGGCAGAGGCTGCATTTCAGTTCTCTGGACACTTCTCTGCAAGGTCAAAGAAGCACCATTCAGCTGTATATTGTAAAGCTCCATCTGTCCAGGGCAACCAGTGCCCCTGTGGGACTAAAGGACACACCAAAGGGGGAAACTTCATGTGCCCTCATGATGACCACACACACAGACTGACACATGTGTGCTTAGGAAGGTCTCCCTTGAACCTTGCAATCTGGACATTCATAAAAGAAAACCATCAAAAAGTGGGTGCTCTGTTGAGGTGTTGAGGACAACTCTGAGAGAACTCAAGCACCCTATGAAGGAACACGGCCACAGAAATGGTCCTTGACTTCCCAAAGGACCCACAGAGAGTGTACAGAAAGAGGATGATGTCAATGAGACCAGCACAATTTTCCTGAGGTACTGTAAATATAGCAAGAAGGAAAAATCCTGCAATGGATACCCATCTGAGTGAAAAAAAGAGTTACTGTCAGAGAGAGATGGAGGAGAAGAAGAAAATGGTGTTTCCTCTTCACTCACATGGCAGCTCTTGTGCATATGTATGTACAAGAAGAATGAGCACGATGCACTGAAAATTTTGCCACAAAGAAACCTACAGGAATGACACAGGTGAACATCACGTGCCTGCATGGAATGCCACCAGATCATGGTCCGAGAACTCTGGCTGTGCTGACTTGTTTACATCCTGGAAATTCTTGGGCCTCTCATCCTGGCCCTAACACAAGTCCTCAGATTGGAAATAGGAATTCACATGGCAGAAGCCAGGAAATGAAGAGGCAGCAGTGCAGGATACCAGGACACAGCCCCTACCATTAGCTGGGATGGTGCACATTTGACATGAGCTGGTCACAAAATTATCACTTCCACCAAGGTGCCTCTGGGCCTGACGCAGGGCAGGACTGCTATAAAAGGCAGCGCAAGTCTCTGCTCTCTCATCCACTTCTCTCACCTCCTTCTCCTCAGGAATCAGGTGGGTGGAAAACCTCCTCTCCTCCTCCTCCTCCTCCTCCTCCTGCTGCTGCTTCAAGACCAGCTCTTTCCTGGCTGTAGGTCTCAGCTAAGAGCCTCTTCTCTGCTGCTCTGCTGGGAGAGGGGAGGGGACAGAAGGTCTTGTGCAGAACAGAGAGAGAGGCTGGGACTTGGCTGAGGTGGCTGCTGGGCTTTGAGCTGGGCAGTGCAATGTGGGCCAGGAGGTGCCTGGGCTGCAGGGTGATTGAGTGCAGTGCTGCTTCTCATGTGTCCTGACTCTCTGCTTCTCCCTGCCCTCTGTGCCAGGTGCACCTGTGACCCCGAGCCATGTCCTGCTGCAGGCCCTGCGACCCTTGCTGCCAGCCCTGCGGCCCCTGCCCGCTGGCCAGCAGCTGCACTGAGTGCTGTGTCAGGCAGTGCCAGGACTCCCATGTGGCCATCCAGCCCTCAGCTGTGGTTGTGACCCTGCCTGGCCCCATCCTCAGCTCCTCCCCACAGAACACTGCCGTGGGATCCTCCACCTCTGCTGCTGTTGGCAACATCCTCAGCTGTGGCGGAGTGCCCATCAGCTCTGGGAGCTTTGACCTGTCCTGCATCACCAACTGCTGTGATGGCAGCAGATGTCGTCCCTGCTAAAGATGCTGGCAGCATCCCCAGGCAAAAACCTCGAAGACGTCAGTACCTGGAGCTGGAATGACAACAGAATTTTGGGACACTGAATGTAGGGCTTCTGACTTTTGTTTTCTTCTTCTCCTCTCTTCTCTTTCTTGCATTCCTTTCCAGTCAATACAACCCAATGCCAGCCTAGGGGGATCTGTTGGCTTCTCTCCCTCCCTCCCTCTGCAGACCAGCAGATGGACACCCCCCCCTGCATCTTACTCGCTGCTTCTGATGCTCTCTGAGAACCACCACCTTTTCTTGCTTAGAGACAATAAAGTCATTTTGCAACCAAGCTTTGGATTCTGATCCTCTTTCCATCTATGTCAACTTTTCTGGTGAGCTCAGGCCAAAAGGTTGCAGAAGCAGAGGTTGGAACTCCCTACAGTGGATTTCACAGTGCCTTTTCTCTTGGAGCTCTGTTATGGGTTAACACAGTTTGATTTTTAATTCAAGAGAAATATAGAATATTGCCCTGTCAGGACCTTGGAGTTGTTTTGATGGGGATGGGCACCTATCAGAGTGTGCTTTAGATATTGGAATGCTGTTTGATGACTGAGAAATTACTTTGGAAATACACATATAAAGCTGGGATTGTCCAGGCCAAGACTCCTCCCTTCGGGACAGCTGCACAGGTAACAGGGCCAGTCCTGGCCTGCCATGTGGGCTCCTGGGCCTGGCGGCCCAGCCGGGGCCTGCGGCCCCCCTGCTGGGGGAGGGCTGCCCCGGGACCCGTCGTACCTCTGCTTCCCCCCCACCCTTCTCCCCATCGACTGCTGGGAGAGGCTTCAGCTTAACATCTAGCGAACTTTTAAAGCCCAGCCCCCCCAAGCTGGCTGGGGCCAGGACAGTCCTGGGGGTCCCTGGGGGTCTGCAGGAGCAGCCTGAGCACAAGTTCAGCCCATCCTGTGACATCCAAGGGGTGGGCAGGAGGCATTGATCGACATTTATGACCCCTTGCTGCTCGGCAGCTCCGAGCTCCATCCTTTTCAACTTCCTCCTCCAACCTGGCCTTGGGAAAAACCTCATACCATGAGCCACTGCAGCCAGCTGAGGGGGAGAGAGAACCTGGGCAAGATTTAGCCTGTTCCTAGCAAAATGAAGCTTTCGGAACACCAGTCTTTTTCCCTGCAAGAGAGGAAAGGACAGATTGATTTGAAACATAGAGCAACAGCATGATAAGAAGTCAGTGGAAGAACTGGTAAGAATATTGGATGAAGGGATAGAGGAAGTGGACATTACTGGACTTCTCTAAATGTAAACCGTGGAGACTGAACTAAATATTCCTTTAAACCATAGAAAGATATGCATTTTGTGGAAGTGATTGTTTAGATTTATGTGTGGATTCTTTGAGCAAAAGTTGTGGTGACTAAGGGAAATTGATTTTATGAGATGCTTGAACAGAGATTGAGAGAAGTGGTCCTCCTGTCAGTGAAGAAGTGAGAAGATATTTCTGTTCCCTGAGACAAAGAATCCTTTGCTTTTCAAGTGGTTCACCTTTAAAAACGAACATCTCAGCTTGCAATGTTTGTATGGTGGCATTGGTGTATGACCCATTAAGCAGCTTGGGAAACTGCTAAATGGGAAGAGTCACGGAAGCAGGGTTTTCCTACCACCCTGGCTGTTTTTGTGCCAGTTAAGACCCACATGAGAACTTTTCTAAGTAGTCTGTGAGATCCATGGAGCATTTGAGGGACTTTTCTCCCAGAGTGATGAAAGATTATGCTTAAATAGTAAAACTGACTGAAAATCATAGTATTGTCTCTCTGTTGGTTGTGAGAATGTGAACAGTTTGTGAGGAAAAAGAGGGTTTTGAAGTTTCAATTTTCAATTTTCTTTCTTTTTCTTTTTTCATTCTTTAGTGTGTAAAAATAAACTATATGTGTAACTTTCAAGTTTAGGCCTGTTGTGCTTTTTATTTTCTCTTGGTCAAGTCCCACAAAAGAGCAAACATTCAAACCACTACACTAAATTTGGCAAACAAGATTTGGCGAATGTGAAACCACAACATGAAATTGGTGTTTCCACCTGGTTTTGAACCAAACCTAATCAAGCTCACAAACACCTCCCTCACTATTCCACTGCAACTACTGAGGGAGGAAGATGGTTCCCAAACTTGACAGAAATGGGAGGTGGATGGTGGTGGGTGGGAATTAGCAATGCTTGGGGACAACCCACAATCTCCTCTTTTCTGACACCTCCCTCACATTTACAGTTCTGCCCAGCTGCTCTCCAGACACACAGGACTGAGGGGTTTCATTGATTGGGATTCGCATCACGCCCACAGAACAGCTGATTGGGATCAGCTGTTCTCTGGAGCCCTTTGCAGGTGAATGTACCATGAGGGAATCTGTGATCCCACGAGGAGCCTGCACCAGAAAAGATTCCTGGTAGGAATGTCCACCACAGTAGAGAGAAGGCCATGGTAGAGCAGGTCCTGCTGATTGGACTTCTTCCCCTCTTGGGGAGCTGCTGTGGAGCATTTTGTTCTTGAACAAGTGCACCCCTTGGAAATTACCCACCCTTTCCATGGGAATCTTTGGAATGAAAGAGCCCCCATCCTTTTCTTTGCAATCCTTGAACTGCTGGAAAACTGGATGGAGTTTTCCAAAACCTTCTGCTTTCCAGAGAGAAAATAACTCCACAACTTCACCCATAGTACACACTCTCCAGCTCTTTGGTCATCTCTGACACAATACAGTAGTGTTGCAGTGGCTGCTGG
Source organism: Acrocephalus scirpaceus scirpaceus (assembly GCA_910950805.1). Classification (NCBI taxonomy): domain Eukaryota; kingdom Metazoa; phylum Chordata; class Aves; order Passeriformes; family Sylviidae; genus Acrocephalus; species Acrocephalus scirpaceus. The sequence continues at coordinate 2,056,215 of OU383798.1, forward strand.
ATGGTGATTTGACACATTATTCAGACAGTGCTGGCTCACCTATAGGAACTACATGAAGATGTGTCTTTAGACAAAACATTCCGATGCCCTTCTGAAGAAGCAAAAGATGGGTGTGGAAATGGCCTCACTTGCCCACCCTGTGCAGAGATCATTTAACTCTGCACCTGCTGTTTATCCTTTATTGTTTTGGAGAAGTAAAATCTCTGTGTTGAGACAAAGCCGGTGTTTGGAGAGACTTGGAGGCCCTCTCATGGACATGCTTGAGCCCCCTGTTTTGGGAGAGAGAAGATCAAAGCTCAGAGATCACAAAAAGCAGAGTGACCACTGCACTGGTGCAAAGAGAAGCCCTGCCAGCAAGGACTATGCCTAGGGGTGCTGAAATTCCCTCCTCTGTGCCTATGCGGGAATGATTGAGGCAGGACAATGTTCCCACTTGTGCATCCCTGCCCAAGTGTTGATTCAGCCTCCTCTGTGGAGTGAGGTATGGCAATAAATTTACTCTTTGCCTTTCCACCATGTGTTTGTGGTTGTTCCAGGTGCCTGACTGTTGATTCAAATACTTGGGATGGAAGGAAACCTAAAGAATATTTATTTAATTTCCAGCTTCACAGCCACCCCACAAAACATACATTGGCAGCATCCAAAAACAAACTGGCTCAAAGTTCTGTGGAACTTGAGCCTTGAACACTTCAAGGAATGAGAAGTAACTTCTGTGTTCCGGTGCCTTATCACTCTCACTGTCATAGATGTCTTTGACAGCTCCAAGGAAAATTGATAGCAGTGCTATCTGCTTTTCCACATTTCTCCAGAGAAAACTGGAAGAGTTCTCACAGAATGAAAGAGAAATCACAGGCCCAGGTTTGAATGCAAAATGAGTTTATTGAGTCTAAAGAAGAAAAGGAGGTAGTTCTTAGAGACAGCAATAGGAGAAGCCACACATGTCCATCTGCCATGCTGGAAGACAGAAGGAGGAAGAGAGGAGATGCAACAGGTCCCACTAAGGTGGCATTAAGTGGTGCTGACAGTAACGGAATGGATGACAGAAAAGAGAAAAGAAGGAACTAATGACCAAAAAGTCTAAATCTGATGTCCATAAATACTATTGACATTCCAGAATTCCAAGCAAGAGACCATGTTCTGAGGTCTTGCAGGTCCTTGCCTAAAGGACTCTAACAACAGCACCTTTAGGAGGGACGACAACATCTGCTGCCATCACAGCAGCTGGTGATGCAGGAGATGTCAAAGCCCCCAGAGCTGATGGGCACTCCGCCACAGCTGAGGATGTTGCCAACAGCAGCAGAGGTGGAGGATCCCACAGCAGTGTTCTGTGGGGCAGAGCTGAGGATGGGGCCGGGCAGGGTCACCAGCACAGCAGGCGGCTGAATGACCACGTGGGAGCTCTGGCACTGCCTGACACAGCACTCAGTGCAGCTGCTGGCCAGCGGGCAGGGGCCGCAGGGCTGGCAGCAAGGGTTGCAGGGCTGGCACTGCTGGCACTTCTCAGAGCAGGACATGGCTGGAGCCTGGCGCTGCACCTGGCACAGAGGGCAGGGAGGAAGCAGAGCACACGCACACCTGAGACACAGCCCGCAAGGCACCCCCAGCAAGACAAGGCCCCTGCTGCCTGCAGAGCTCCAGGCTGTGCAGCCCCAAACTGGGGAGCCTTTGCCTGAGCCCAGCACGGTCCTTCTGAGCTCAGCCTGGCCCAGCCATGCTCCTGCCTAACCTGCATGGAAATCAGCACCAAACCCAAGCCTCAGCCTCTGGCCAGAACACACGGCCTCCCCTCTGCCCACACCAGCACCATTGCAGAACACTCCCAGAAGAACAAGGAGCAGGAACAAGGGCTGGGAAGCTCCATGCTGTCCGAGAGAGTGTGGAGGAGAAAGGGGCTTGCAACTCACCTGGTTCCCAAGGAGAAGGAGGTGACAGAAGTGGTTGAGAGAGCCACCAGTTAGGCTGCCTTTTATCCTGGCCCCACACTGCCTCAGGGCCCACAGTCCATGCTGCAGAAGGGATGATATTCCTGAGTGATCCCAAAGGAATGGAAACATCTCTGGGAATGGCATGGCATGAGCTGGTTTTTCCCTCTACAATGACTTTGCATTTCCTGGCCTGCATCATTCCCTTTCCCTCACGGCCATTTCTGCTGAGTGCTGGTATGGGAGATTCCATGTTTCCTGGGGGCAAGGATGTGTCCGTGTGGGCAGAAGACATGAACTAAGTGCAGAAGGGATCCCAAGTAGGCAGGTGATGCCAGCCTGAGGCATTCTTTTGGATATTTTCTGTTCCTGCTGACAGGAAGGGCCTCATCTTCTCCCAGCCCTCCAGTCATTGGCTCATCGGGCAACAGCTCTCCTATCTGCCAAGCCCTTGAGGTAGAACCTCTTTGTCTTCCTCTTTGGCCTTCACGGTCCATGAGACTCGTGTAGCACTGGTGCCTGAGCTTCTGTCCTGCTTGGAGTGCCCTGACCCTGCTCTGGACGGGAGCTCCCCTGCATCCCTCCAGTCACATCCCTTCCGATGGGCTCTGCCCCGCATGCTCCGCCACAATGATGTGTGTGGGAGTGTGGCTGTGCCCCATTGTGTGCGATTGTCTGCACATCCCTGTGCTTGTGCACTCGTGGGAACACCCCCTGAGAGCCTGTGGCCCACACAGGGGTGGCTGTGCCCAGGGCAGGGCACTTGTGTGCAAGCCCCGTTTGCCTGTGTGCCTGTGCCCCTGTGCTGGGCTCTGTGGGTCTGCGTTCATCTCTGGGCACAGCTGGGCAGGCTGGCAGTGTGTCAGTGCCCCTGTGTGTGTGTGTCCACAGCTGGGCCTGAGCTGACCTCTCAGCGCACCCATTGCAAGCCCCGTAGGGACTTCCCTGCCCAGCAGTGCCAGCCACTCACACACACTCAGCCCCCCGTTCCTGGTCTGCAGCCACCTGGAGAGGGCCACAGCACTCCCATCTCACCAGGACAATTCCAAACCCAGGCCATCCCTTGGATGCCACCTGCAGGCAGCCTTGGGGCACTCAGCTGTTTCCCAGGCTCCTTGCTCCTGCCTGATGGAGAAGCTTGGAGGTTACAGTGTTCTGGTAGCTCTGTGTGGATGGGGCAGTGCTGTGGCCACACTGGCCTTTGTCCTGAGTCATGAGTTATGAGAAAATGATGCTGTTAAAGGGAATGAGGTACGTAGAGAAAAGAGTTTTACAGTGTCTGGGAGGTGGAGGCTGGAAAATTGGGGAGTTGCCACTCTCCCACACTCAGAAGGAGAAACAGTGGCAGCCCCCTTCACAGTGGGAAGATGGCTTTGGTTCCATCATCATGCTTAGTTGATCCCTTGAAACTCCTCAGCCCTGCCTGTCTGCTTGGAAGTTGAGCAGAATGCTAATGTGAGGCACGTGTTGGAAGAGAGAAGGTTGTGGACTAGCCCCAGGCTCTTTCCCATTCCTTCTCGTGTGACCTTCTGCCATCCTCTTCTCCTGATGGTCACTATTTTGGGGAAGCCAGAGGTGCGTTTGTGAGCTCCAAAAGAAAAGGCACAAAGTAAAATCCACCACGGAGTGTTCACCCTTGGCTTCCTCCACCACTTGCCCTGAGCTGACTGGAAGGGTTCCCAGAGAAGGAAGGAGAAAGCAGAGGGCCAGGTTTGGATGCAAAAAAACTTTATTGAGTCTAAGGAAGAAGAGGAGGTAGCTGAAAGAGGACACCAGGAGCAGCCACTGGGGTTCAGTGAGAGTGTCCATTTGCCTGGCCTCTAGAGGGATGGAGGGAGGCAAACAGGTGCCACTAGGCTGGCATTGGGTGGTGCTGACAGGAAAGGAGGAGAAGGGAAGAAACTGGAGGAAAGCAAGAGTGACCCAAGGGCACAAATCTGTTGTTCCTAAGATCCATCTTCAGTGCAGCTGAACATTCTGAGGTTGTGGACGTTGTTGCCTAAGGGTTTTGCCAGCAGATTTAGCAGGGGGGACAACATCTGTTGCCATAGCAGTTGGTGATGCAGGAGATGTCAAAGCCCCCAGAGCTGATGGGCACTCCGCCACAGCTGAGGATGTTGCCAACAGCAGCAGAGGTGGAGGATCCCACAGCAGTGTTCTGTGGGGAGGAGCTGAGGATGGGGCCGGGCAGGGTCACCAGCACAGCAGGCGGCTGAATGACCACGTGGGAGCTCTGGCACTGCCTGACACAGCACTCAGTGCAGCTGCTGGCCAGCGGGCAGGGGCCGCAGGGCTGGCAGCAAGGGTCACAGGGCCTGCAGCAGGACATGGCTCGGGGTCACAGGTGCACCTGGCACAGAGGGCAGGGAGAAGCAGAGAGTCAGGACACATGAGAAGCAGCACTGCACTCAATCACCCTGCAGCCCAGGCACCTCCTGGCCCACATTGCACTGCCCACCTCAAAGCCCACATGCCACCTCAGCCAAGTCCCAGCCTATCTCTCTGTTCTGCACAAGACCTTCTCTCCCCTGCCCTCTCCCAGCAGAAGCAGCTCCCAGCCCTGTGTGCTACAACAGCCCCTCTCAGCTGAGACCTACAGCCACGAAAGAGCTGGTCTTGAAGCAGAAAGAGCAGGAGGAGAAAAGGCTTCCCACTCACCTGATTCCTGAGGAGAAGGAGGTGAGAGAAGTGGATGAGAGAGCAGAGACTTGCGCTGCCTTTTATAGCAGTCCTGCCCTGCGTCAGGCCCAGAGGCTCCTTAGTGGAAGTGATAATTTTGTGACCAGCTCATGTCAAATGTGCACCATCCCAGCTAATGGTAGGGGTTGGTTTCCTGGCTTCCTGCACTGCAGCCTCTATTTCCTGGCTTCTGCCATGTGCATACCAATCTGAAGACTGTGTTTTGGCTGGGATGAGAGGACCAAGAATTTCTGGAATATATACTCATCAGCACAGACAGAGTGCTCCGATCATGGTCTGGTGGTGTTACATGCAGGGACGTGAAGCATCTTGATTCCTCCCTACTGGTCAGCCTTCAGTCAACTGTCCATACTCATTTCTCCACCTCATTCCTGCTCTTCTCTTGTATTTGTGTTTTGTTCCTCTCCAGGAGCCACAGCAAGGATGCTTCTCCCAGAAAAGTGCTGCCCTACCTTGCTAGGGCCCCTTCTCCAGACACGTGCTGGTCTTTCTCACCACATCTTCTTTCCAAGAATCCTTGGTGGTTATTACCAGCTGTGCTGGGTTGACCTTGGCTGCATGGCCAGTGCCCTCCAGGCATGCAATCACTCCCCTTTCTGAAGGGGACAGGAAAGAAACAAGAAGGTGCAAAAAGAATTGAGGCTTGAGATAAAGCCATTGGCTAAAGCAAAACTTTCATCATACTTTGCCATTGAAATTTTGCCTCACTCTGTGATGGATGCTCTCTCTTGTGTAATAGTTGCAAGGTTTGGAAGCTGGAGCAAAAGGCTGCAGGAATGGGCTCGGTGAGAAGAGTCCAGTGTCTCCCACCACGTCTGATAGAGTCAGGTCCAGCTGTTTCTGATGGGGACTCAACCCTGCCCAGCACTGAGCACATCTGTCACACTGCTGATGCCTGTGTGAAAGCAGATTTCATTAGGAATGGGTTGGCTTGGGAGGAAAGGGTTGAAAGCCAAAGAATGAGGAGGATGATTGTAGGTTGGCTCAAGTGACCTTGCAGCTAGGAATGCCAAGGTCTGGAGAGTATCAGTATGGGAAATCCTATACAGGATGCCTACTGCAGTTTGAGCCTGTGTTTGGAGAAGCAGAATCTCTGCATAGAGACACAGCTGGTGTTTGGAGAGACTAGGAGGTCGTCTCACAGACATGCTTGAACTCCCTGTTATGGGAGAGAGAAGATCAAAGCTCAGAGATCACAACAAGCACAGAGACATCATAGCACTGCTGTAAAGAGGAGCTCTGCCAGCAAGCACTTAGCCTAAGGGGGACAATGTTCCCACTCTTGAAACTCCACACAATTGTTTCCTTGGCTTGCCCTGTGGAGACAGGCAAGGAAATAAGCGGGCAGGCAGCTGGAATGGGCTCTGTGAGAAGAGTAGAGTAGCTGGTGCCACGTCAGACGGAGTCAGCTCCAACTGTGTCCAAAGGGGACTCAGCCCTGCCCAGCACTGAGCACATTTGTCACACTGCTGATGCCTCTGTGAAAGCAGATTTCATGAGAAATGGTTTGGGCTGGAAGGCAACTTCAAGGCCCTTTCTTTCCACTCCTCCTGCCCACAACAGATGGGCATTGATGCTCCCCACTAAACCGGCTTGCTCAAAGCTCTGTCCAACCTGGTCTAGCACACTTGTTGTGTTGAGGCATCCAAAACCATTCTGGCCAAGTTCTTACAATGCCTCAACACCCCCAAAGAGAGGGACAGCTCTGTCTGCTAAAAAGGGAAAGGGAACAAGAAAAATTGCACTGAAGAAATTTGCACAAAGGAAGTTGCAGGGATTGCAACGCTGTGTTTCCTCCACCCCTTTTAGCAATGACCAAACTGGAAGAGTTGTCACAGAAAGAAGGAGAAATCAGAGGCCAACAACTGAATGCAAAAGCAACTTTATTGAGTCAAAAGAAGAAAAGGAGGAGGCTCACAGGGAGCAGCAGAGGGCAGCCACAAAGATGCAGCTGGGATGTCTGTCTCTTGGCCCGCAGAGGGAAAGGGGGCCCACAGGTCCCACGATACTGCCATTGAGTGGTGCTGACAGATAAGAAAGGGTGTAATAAAATGAGAGCAGCAGAAGAAAGAAACACCAGTCCAAAGCTCTAAATCCAATGTCTTCAAGTTCTGACTTCACTTCAGCAATACAATCTCAGGCTTGGAGGTCCTTGCCCAAGGATTTTGGCATCATCATTTTTAGCAGGGACGACAGCATCTGCTGCCATCACAGCAGCTAGTGATGCAGGAGATGTCAAAGACCCCAGAGCTGATGGGCACTCCGCCACAGCTGAGGATGCTGCCAACAGCAGCAGAGGTGGAGGATCCCACAGCAGTGTTCTGTGGGGAGGAGCTGAGGATGGGGCCGGGCAGGGTCACCAGCACAGCAGGCGGCTGAATGACCACGTGGGAGCTCTGGCACTGCCTGACACAGCACTCAGTGCAGCTGCTGGCCAGCGGGCAGGGGCCGCAGGGCTGGCAGCAAGGGTTGCAGGGCTGGCACTGCTGGCACTTCTCAGAGCAGGACATGGCTGGAGCCTGGCGCTGCACCTGGCACAGAGGGCAGGGAGGAAGCAGAGCACACGCACACCTGAGACACAGCCCGCAAGGCACCCCCAGCAAGACAAGGCCCCTGCTGCCTGCAGAGCTCCAGGCTGTGCAGCCCCAAACTGGGGAGCCTTTGCCTGAGCCCAGCACCGTCCTTCTGAGCTCAGCCTGGCCCAGCCATGCTCCTGCCTAACCTGCATGGAAATCAGCACCTCAGCCCAGCCTCAGCCTCTGGCCAGAACACACGGCCTCCCCTCTGCCCACACCAGCACCATTGCAGAACACTCCCAGAAGAACAAGGAGCAGGAACAAGGGCTGGGAAGCTCCATGCTGTCCGAGAGAGTGTGGAGGAGAAAGGGGCTTGCAACTCACCTGGTTCCCAAGGAGAAGGAGGTGACAGAAGTGGTTGAGAGAGCCACCAGTTAGGCTGCCTTGTATCCTGGCCCCACAGTGCCTCAGGGCCCACAGTCCATGCTGCAGAAGGGATGATATTCCTGCATGATCCCAAAGGAATGGAAACCTCTCTGGGAATGGCATGGCATGAGCTGGTTTTTCCCTCTACAATGACTTTGCATTTCCTGGCCTGCATCATTCCCATTCCCTCACGGCCATTTCTGCTGAGTGCTGGTATGTAAGATTCCATGTTTCCTGGGGGCAAGGATGTGTCCGTGTGGGCAGAAGACATGAACAAAGTGCAGAAGGGATCCCAAGTAGGCAGGTGATGCCAGCCTGAGGCATTCTTTTGGATATTTTATGTTCCTGCTGACAGGAAGGGCCTCATCTTCTCCCAGCCCTCCAGTCATTGGCTCATCGGGCAACAGCTCTCCTATCTGCCCAGCTCCTGAGGTAGAACCTCTTTGTCTTCCTCTTTGGCCTTCACGGTCCATGAGACTCGTGTAGCACTGGTGCCTGAGCTTCTGTCCTGCTTGGAGTGCCCTGACCCTGCTCTGGACGCGAGCTCCCCTGCATCCCTCCAGTCACATCCCTTCCGATGGGCTCTGCCCCGCGTGCTCCGCCACAATGATGTGTGTGGGAGTGTGGCTGTGCCCCATTGTGTGCGATTGTCTGCACGTCCCTGTGCTTGTGCACTCGTGGGAACACCCCCTGAGAGCCTGTGGCCCACACAGGGGTGGCTGTGCCCAAGGCAGGGCACTTGGGTTCAAGCCCCGTTTGCCTGTGTGCCTGTGCCCCTGTGCTGGGCTCTGTGCGTCTGCGTTCATCTCTGGGCACAGCTGGGCAGGCTGGCAGTGTGTCAGTGCCCCTGTGTGTGTGTGTCCACAGCTGGGCCTGAGCTGACCTCTCAGCCCACCCATTGCAAGCCCCATAGGGACTTCCCTGCCCAGCAGTGCCAGCCGCTCACACACACTCAGCCCCCCGTTCCTGGTCTGCAGCCACCTGGAGAGGGCCACAGCACTCCCATCTCACCAGGACAATTCCAAACCCAGGCCATCCCTTGGATGCCACCTGCAGGCAGCCTTGGGGCACTCAGCTGTTTCCCAGGCTCCTTGCTCCTGCCTGATGGAGAAGCTTGGAGGTTACAGTGTTCTGGTAGCTCTGTGTGGATGGGGCAGTGCTGTGGCCACACTGGCCTTTGTCCTGAGTCATGAGCTATGGGCAAATGCTGCTGTCAGGAGACTGAGTCATGTGGAGAAAAACCTTTGACTGTGTCTGGGAGGTGGAGGCTGGAAAACTGGGGAGTTGCCACTCTCCCACACTCAGAAGGAGAAACAGTGGCAGCCCCCTTCACAGTGGGAAGATGGCTTTGGTTCCATCATCATGCTTAGTTGATCCCTTGAAACTCCTCAGCCTTGCCTGTCTGCTTAGAGGTCGAGAAGAATGCTAATGTGAGGCACGTGTTGGAAGAGAGAAGGTTGTGGACTAGCCCCAGGCTCTTTCCCATTCCTTCTCGTGTGACCTTCTGCCATCCTCTTCTCCTGATGGTCACTATTTTGGGGAAGCCAGAGGTGCGTTTGTGAGCTCCAAAAGAAAAGGCACAAAGTAAAATCCACCACGGAGTGTTCACCCTTGGCTTCCTCCACCACTGGCCCTGAGCTGACTGGAAGGGTTCCCAGAGAAGGAAGGAGAAAGCAGAGGGCCAGGTTTGGATGCAAAACAACTTTATTGAGTCTAAGGAAGAAGAGGAGGTAGCTGAAAGAGGACACCAGGAGCAGCCACTGGGGTTCAGTGAGGGTGTCCATTTGCCTGGCCTGTAGAGGGATGGAGGGAGGCAAACAGGTGCCACTAGGCTGGCATTGGGTGGTGCTGACAGGAAAGGAGGAGAAGGGAAGAAACTGGAGGAAAGCAAGAGTGACCCAAGGGCACAAATCTGTTGTTCCTAAGATCCATCTTCAGTGCAGCTGAACGTTCTGAGGTTGTGGAGGTTCTCGCCTGAGAGTGTTGCCAGCAGATTTAGCAGGGGGGACAACATCTGTTGCCATAGCAGTTGGTGATGCAGGAGATGTCAAAGCCCCCAGAGCTGATGGGCACTCCGCCACAGCTGAGGATGTTGCCAACAGCAGCAGAGGTGGAGGATCCCACAGCAGTGTTCTGTGGGGCAGAGCTGAGGATGGGGCCGGGCAGGGTCACCAGCACAGCAGGCGGCTCAATGACCACGTGGGAGCTCTGGCACTGCCTGACACAGCACTCAGTGCAGCTGTTGGCCAGCGGGCAGGGGCCGCAGGGCTGGCAGCAAGGGTCGCAGGGCTTGCAGCAGGACATGGCTCGGGGTCACAGGTGCACCTGGCACAGAGGGCAGGGAGAAGCAGAAAGTCAGGACACATGAGAAGCAGCACTGCACTCAATCACCCTGCAGCCCAGGCACCTCCTGGCCCACATAGCACTGCCCAGCTCAAAGCCCAGCAGCCACCTCAGCCAAGTCCCAGCCTCTCTCTCTGTTCTGCACAAGACCTTCTGTCCCCTGCCCTCGCCCAGCAGAAGCAGCTCCCAGCCCTGTGTGCTACAACAGCCCCTCTCAGCTGAGACCTACAGCCACGAAAGAGCTGGTCTTGCAGCAGAAAGAGCAGGAGGAGAAAAGGCTTCCCACTCACCTGATTCCTGAGGAGAAGGAGGTGAGAGAAGTGGATGAGAGAGCAGAAACTTGGGCTGCCTTTTATAGCAGTCCTGCCCTGCGTCAGGCCCAGAGGCTCCTTAGTGGAAGTGATAATTTTGTGACCAGCTCATGTCAAATGTGCACCATCCCAGCTAATGGTAGAGGCTGTGTCCTGGCTTCCTGCACTGCAGCCTCTATTTCCTGGCTTCTGCTGTGTGCATTCCTTTCTGAAGAACTCTTCTACGGTCAGGATTGGATTCCCAAGAATTTCCAGGACATAAAGACGTCAGAGTAGGCAGAAGGCTCACATCATGGTCTGGTGGCATTCCATGCAGGCACATGGCATAAGCTTGTGGCATTGCTGTGGTTTTCTTTGTGGCCAAGTACGCAGGGCATCACTCTCATTCCTCCTGTATTTCTGCCCATCTCTCCCTCATCTCTCTGTGACATCCCATGAATTGTCACGTGCAGCCCATATCCCCAGCCCATTTTGGGAATGTGTTGGGGACATGAGGTGCTCCTTGTGGTCTTGCTTCCCCTTGGATACATCTCCCTTATGTGAACAGTCCATGCCCGCTTCTCCAGCTGCTTCCTGCTCTTGCCCTGGGCTGGATTTCCAGCTGTGCTCAGCAGACCTTGGCTGGATGGATGGTGCCCAGCAAACTGCTCTATCAATCTCCTTTCTCTAGTGGAAAGACAAGATCAAATTAAAATAAAAATAAAAAACAACTTGAAACTTGATAGAAGGCAGTTGACCAAAGCAAGAGGAGGGGTTCTACATGAACAAGTACACTGGAAAAAGGAAATAAATTCATGGCGTACTTTGGTCAGGAAGCACTGGTTGGCCACTTCCCAGGAAGCAGGACTTCCTCATGTGTCGTGGTTGCTCACAAAGGCAGACGTTGTAAATAAGGCTGCAGGAATGGGCATGGTGAGAAGAGTAGAGTGGCTGGTGCCACGTCAGACAGAGTCAGCTCCAACTGTGTCCAAAGGGGACTCAGCCCTGCCCAGCACTGAGCACATTTGTCACACTGCTGATGCCTCTGTTAAGGCAGATTTCATGAGAAATGGTTTGGGCTGGAAGGCAACTTCAAGGCCCTTTCTTTCCACTCCTCCTGCCCTCAACAGATGGGCATTGATGCCCTGCGCTAAACCGGCTTGCTCAAAGCTCTGTCCAACCTGGTCTAGCACACTTGTTGTGTTGAGGCATCCAAAACCATTCTGGCCAAGTTCTTACAATGCCTCAACATCCCCAAAGACAGGGACAGCTCTGTCTGCTAAAAAAGGGAAAGGGAACAAGAAAAATTGCACTGAAGAAAATTGCACAAAGGAAGTTGCAGGGATCGCAACGCTGTGTTTCCTCCACCCCTTTTAGCAATGACCAAACTGGAAGAGTTGTCACAGAAAGAAGGAGAAATCAGAGGCCAACAACTGAATGCAAAAGCAACTTTATTGAGTCAAAAGATGAAAAGGAGGAGGCTCACAGGGAGCAGCAGAGGGCAGCCACAAAGATGCAGCTGGGATGTCTGTCTCTTGGCCCGCAGAGGGAAAGGGGCCTACAGGTCCCACGATACTGGCATTGAGTGGTGTTGTAAGGAACGGAAGGGAAGAGAAAAATGAGAGCAGCAGAAGAAAGAAACACCAGTCCAAAGCTCTAAATCCAATGTCTTCAAGTTCTGACTTCATTACAGCACCATGTTCTGAGGTCTTGAAGGTCCTTGCCCAAGGATGTTGGCATCAGCATCTTCAGCAGGAACGACAACATCTGTTTCCATAGCAGTTGGTGATGCAGGAGATGTCAAAGCTCCCAGAACTGATGGGCACTCCGTCACAGCTGAGGATGCTGCCAACAGCAGCAGAGGTGGAGGATCCCACAGCAGTGTTCTGTGGGGAGGAGCTGAGGATGGGGCCGGGCAGGGTCACCAGCACAGCAGGCGGCTGAATGACCACGTGGGAGCTCTGGCACTGCCTGACACAGCACTCAGTGCAGCTGCTGGCCAGCGGGCAGGGGCCGCAGGGCTGGCAGCAAGGGTTGCAGGGCTGGCACTGCTGGCACTTCTCAGAGCAGGACATGGCTGGAGCCTGGCGCTGCACCTGGCACAGAGGGCAGGGAGGAAGCAGAGCACACGCACACCTGAGACACAGCCCGCAAGGCACCCCCAGCAAGACAAGGCCCCTGCTGCCTGCAGAGCTCCAGGCTGTGCAGCCCCAAACTGGGGAGCCTTTGCCTGAGCCCAGCACCGTCCTTCTGAGCTCAGCCTGGCCCAGCCATGCTCCTGCCTAACCTGCATGGAAATCAGCACCTAACCCAAGCCTCAGCCTCTGGCCAGAACACACGGCCTCCCCTCTGCCCACACCAGCACCATTGCAGAACACTCCCAGAAGAACAAGGAGCAGGAACAAGGGCTGGGAAGCTCCATGCTGTCCGAGAGAGTGTGGAGGAGAAAGGGGCTTGCAACTCACCTGGTTCCCAAGGAGAAGGAGGTGACAGAAGTGGTTGAGAGAGCCACCAGTTAGGCTGCCTTTTATCCTGGCCCCACAGTGCCTCAGGGCCCACAGTCCATGCTGCAGAAGGGATGATATTCCTGCATGATCCCAAAGGAATGGAAACCTCTCTGGGAATGGCATGGCATGAGCTGGTTTTTCCCTCTACAATGACTTTGCATTTCCTGGCCTGCATCATTCCCTTTCCCTCACGGCCATTTCTGCTTAGTGCTGGTATGCAAGATTCAAGGTTTCCTTGGGGATAGGATGTGTCTGACTTGGTATTAGATATCAACTTAGTAAAGAAAGTGTCACTAGAGGGGAGGTGATTGTGGCGTGAAACATTCTTTTGCATATTTTATGTTTCTTCTAACTGGGCATGCTCTACCTTTCCCAGCTTTCCTGCCCATGGCACATCACCCTTCGGCTCCCTTGACTATATGCCTTGTCCTCCTCTTAATACCTTTTTGGGGTCGTTCTCTTCTTTCACATTTATTTAGTCTCCTGTTGTCCTGGTTCCCGAACCTCAGTGTGTGTGTGTATCTGCACATCCTATTCTTGTGCACTTCAGTGAACACTCTCCCCCCTGCTGCTGTCTTACATGGGAATTGTTTTGCACAGATCAGAGAACTTTTCTGTAACCACACACTGAGCAATTGCGTTTGTGCATTGCTGCACTGTGAGTGATGTCAAGAGGCAACAATATTCTGGATCATATCAGTGAAAGTAGAAGTGTTGGACAGTGCTTCCTACTCCATGCTTTGACTGCAGTCCAGAGCTTCAGGGGCCACCAAGTTGATGCTGGAACTGGGCTTGGGACACTTTCCTTGAGGCTCTGGGAGTCCTGGTATTAATGGCTACACCTTAGTGATTGGCAGCCTGATTTCAGAGCTCTCTCTTATGTCTGCATTAGCAGAAGGTTTGGGGATTAGAGCAGGAGGAAGCTGAATGCCAGGATCTTGATTCTTTGAGTCTCTGATGAAGGGAAGATGGGGTGAGCACATTCAACCTAGGGAGCCTGGAGACAACGTGTTCATTGCTAGTAGTACTCAGTAGAATGGGCTTTGGCCTCTATAGAGCAGTGGTCGGAGCTTTCCATGACCACACCTCATTGTTCAGAGCATCTGTCCTCATGGAGGAACTGAAGGGCCATGCCTGATCACTGCTCCATGTGGAGAGTCATTTGGTCTCTGCAGGGGATGGGGAAAGAAGGCCATTCCTAGAACCTTTCTCTGCCTTTCCAGAAAGGGATCAGAGTGTTTTGCCTAAAGAAGCATCTTTGGTGCTGTTTGTAAAGGTGAGCCAGCCTTATCTCAGGAATGTGTCAATCACCAAAGGGACAGATTTCCACCCATTCACATGTCAGGTGGCAGAGAGCTGAGCCAGCTGTCTGGCTCAGTAGGTGTCCCACCATAGCTTTTGCTCTTTGGCAGCTCTCGCCCCACTTTCTCTCCTTTTCCAAACCACCTCTGATGAAATGTCTCCATTATGAAGGGAATTGGATTTGCTTGGCCTACCAATTGTGTCTAGCACTATCTGTAAGGCTTAGCACAGACTTTATCAATCTCTGCCACTACCTGGAAGGAAGGAGTTTGGAGACTGATGTTAACTTCTCCCAAGGAAACAAAGTTCTTGACTGTCCTTGTGCTACCCAGAACATCTATCCTACATCTCAGAGCAAGGCAATATCTGTACCCTGGTGCCTTCAGTTCCATCCCCTCATTTGTTGTAAGGGCTTGGCCCCTGCCTCACTCAGCACCACTCTGAGTGGTAGCATTGGCCTGGACAGGAAGAGACACGGTCCCATCCCAGCGGACAAGTGTAGGAGATAAGGGCTGATGTGAATGTCTCAAACATGGAGAGCTGGATGCCCCTGGAGCCAGCCAAGGCTTGTGGGTATGTTGGGTGTGGCTGAGACACAGTTCATGTTCCCCACAGCAGCCCTGGCAGAGTTACAAGGTGCCAGTAACACTCCAGTCCTTTGGCTCCTGCTGAGCAGCGCTCACACAGCACCAGCACTGTCTCTCCAACATTCCCTTCCCCATCAGGACCTGGGGGGTGATAAGATCCTGGGAGTGGATTGGACAGTTGACACCAATTGAGTAAAAGGGATGTTCCATGCCATATGAGGTGAGATCAGACAAAACAGCTAAGGAAAGAAGAAACAAGGTTGGATATCTGTTATTTGCAATGGTGTTGCCTTCAAGTAACACATCTACATGTGCTCAAGCCGTGCTTCCTGGAAAGTGGCCAGATAGAACTTTCTGATTGGAAGTAAAGCATAAGAAGCGGGGTTTTTTTCCAGTTTAAGACTGCATGCATGATCTTTTATTAAGCGAATGTTTTAGCGAACACTCAAATCTCAATTTTCTAGTTGTTTTCCTTCTTATTTTCCTGTCCCTGTTCACCCTAGAAGGGAGAGTCAGAGTGGCTTGGAGGGCACTGGCCATCCAGTGCGTCAAGGTCAAAGCCAGCACAGCTGGTAATAGCAACCAAGGATTCTTGGTAAAAAGATGTGGTGAGAAAGACCAGCATGTGTCTGGAGAAGGGGCCCTAGCAAGGTAGGGCAGCACTTTTCTGGGAGAAGCATCCTTGCTGTGGCTCCTGGAGAGGAACAAAACACAAATACAAGAGAAGAGCAGGAATGAGGTGGAGAAATGAGTATGGACAGTTGACTGAAGGCTGACCAGTAGGGAGGAATCAAGATGCTTCACGTCCCTGCATGTAACACCACCAGACCATGATTGGAGCACTCTGTCTGTGCTGATGAGTATATATTCCAGAAATTCTTGGTCCTCTCATCTCAGCCATAACACAGCCTTCAGATTGGTATGCACATGGCAGAAGCCAGGAAATAGAGGCTGCAGTGCAGGAAGCCAGGAAACCAACCCCTACCATTAGCTGGGATGGTGCACATTTGACATGAGCTGGTCACAAAATTATCACTTCCACTAAGGAGCCTCTGGGCCTGACGCAGGGCAGGACTGCTATAAAAGGCAGCGCAAGTCTCTGCTCTCTCATCCACTTCTCTCACCTCCTTCTCCTCAGGAATCAGGTGAGTGGGAAGCATCATCTTCTGTTCCTGCTGCTGCTGCTTCAAGACCAGCTCTTTCGTGGCTGTAGGTCTCAGCTGAGAGGGGCTGTTGTAGCACACACAGGGCTGGGAGCTGCTTCTGCTGGGCGAGGGCAGGGGACAGAAGGTCTTGTGCAGAACATAGAGAGGCCGGGACTTGGCTGAGGTGGCATGTGGGCTTTGAGGTGGGCAGTGCAATGTGGGCCAGGAGGTGCCTGGGCTGCAGGGTGATTGAGTGCAGTGCTGCTTCTCATGTGTCCTGACTTTCTGCTTCTCCCTGCCCTCTGTGCCAGGTGCACCGGTGACCCCGAGCCATGTCCTGCTGCAGGCCCTGCGACCCTTGCTGCCAGCCCTGCGGCCCCTGCCCGCTGGCCAACAGCTGCACTGAGTGCTGTGTCAGGCAGTGCCAGAGCTCCCACGTGGTCATTGAGCCGCCTGCTGTGCTGGTGACCCTGCCCGGCCCCATCCTCAGCTCCTCCCCACAGAACACTGCTGTGGGATCCTCCACCTCTGCTGCTGTTGGCAACATCCTCAGCTGTGGTGGAGTGCCCATCAGCTCTGGGGGCTTTGACATCTCCTGCATCACCAACTGCTATGGCAACAGATGTTGTCCCCCCTGCTAAATCTGCTGGCAACACCCTCCGGCGAGAACCTCCACAACCTCAGAACCTTCAGCTGCACTGAAGATGGATCTTAGGAACAACAGATTTGTGCCCTTGGGTCACTCTTGCTTTCCTCCAGTTTCTTCCCTTCTCCTCCTTTCCTGTCAGCACCACCCAATGCCAGCCTAGTGGCACCTGTTTGCCTCCCTCCATCCCTCTAGAGGCCAGGCAAATGGGCACCCCCACTGAACCCCAGTGGCTGCTCCTGGTGTCCTCTTTCAGCTACCTCCTCTTCTTCCTTAGACTCAATAAAGTTGTTTTGCATCCAAACCTGGCCCTCTGCTTTCTCCTTCCTTGTCGGGGAACCCTTCCAGTCAGCTCCGGGCAAGTGGTGGAGGAAGCCAAGGGTGGACACTCCGTGGTGGATTTTACTTTGAGCCTTTTCTTTTGGAGCTCACAAACGCACCTCTGGCTTCCCCAAAATAGTGACCATCAGGAGAAGAGGATGGCCAAAGGTCACACAGGGGGGAATGGGAAAGAGCCTGGGGCTAGTCCACAACCTTCTCTCTTCCAACACGTGCCTCACATTAGCATTCTGCTCAACTTCCAAGCAGACAGGCAGGGCTGAGGAGTTTCAAGGGATCAACTAAGCATGATGATGGAACCAAAGCCATCTTCCCACTGTGAAGGGGGCTGCCACTGTTTCTCCTTCTGAGTGTGGGAGAGTGGCAACTCCCCAATTTTCCAGCCTCCACCTCCCCGACACAGTCAAAGGTTTTTCTCCACATGACCCAGTCTCTTGACAGCAGCATTTGCCCATAGCTCATGACTCAGGACAAAGGCCAGTGTGGCCACAGCACTGCCCCATCCCCACAGAGCTACCAGAACACTGTAACCTCCAAGCTTCTCCATCAGGCAGGAGCAAGGAGCCTGGGAAACAGCTGAGTGCCCCAAGGCTGCCTGCAGGTGGCATCCAAGGGATGGCCTGGGTTTGGAATTGTCCAGGTGAGATGGGAGTGCTGTGGCCCTCTCCAGGTGGCTGCAGACCAGGAACGGGGGGCTGAGTGTGTGTGAGCGGCTGGCACTGCTGGGCAGGGAAGTCAAGCACGGGGCTTGCAATGGGTGGGCTGAGAGGTCAGCTCAGGCCCAGCTGTGGACACACACACACAGGGGCACTGACACACTGCCAGCCTGCCCAGCTGTGCCCAGAGATGAACGCAGACGCACAGAGCCCAGCACAGGGGCACAGGCACACAGGCAAACGGGGCTTGAACCCAAGTGCCCTGCCCTGAGCACAGCCACCCCTGTGTGGGCCACAGGCTCTCAGGGGGTGTTCCCACGAGTGCACAAGCACAGGGACGTGCAGACAATCGCACACAATGGGGCACAGCCACACTCCCACACACATCATTGTGGCGGAGCACGCGGGGCAGAGCCCATCGGAAGGGATGTGACTGGAGGGATGCAGGGGAGCTCCCGTCCAGAGCAGGGTCAGGGCACTCCAAGCAGGACAGAAGCTCAGGCACCAGTGCTACACGAGTCTCATGGACCGTGAAGGCCAAAGAGGAAGACAAAGAGGTTCTACCTCAGGAGCTGGGTAGATAGGAGAGCTGTTGCCTGATGAGCCAATGACTGGAGGGCTGGGAGAAGATGAGGCCCTTCCTGTCAGCAGGAACATAAAATATCCAAAAGAATGCCTCAGGCTGGCATCACCTGCCTACTTGGGATCCCTTCTGCACTTTGTTCATGTCTTCTGCCCACACGGACACATCCTTGCCCCCAGGAAACATGGAATCTCCCATACCAGCACTCACAAGAAGTGTCTGTGAGGGAATGGGAATGATGCAGGCCAGGAAATGCAAAGTCATTGTAGAGGGAAAAACCAGCTCATGCCATGCCATTCCCAGAGAGGTTTCCATTCCTTTGGGATCATGCAGGAATATCATCCCTTCTGCAGCATGGACTGTGGGCCCTGAGGCAGTGTGGGGCCAGGATAAAAGGCAGCCTAACTGGTGGCTCTCTCAACCACTTCTGTCACCTCCTTCTCCTTGGGAACCAGGTGAGTTGCAAGCCCCTTTCTCCTCCACACTCTCTCGGACAGCATGGAGCTTCCCAGCCCTTGTTCCTGCTCCTTGTTCTTCTGGGAGTGTTCTGCAATGGTGCTGGTGTGGGCAGAGGGGAGGCCGTGTGTTCT
This sequence comes from Acrocephalus scirpaceus scirpaceus, assembly GCA_910950805.1. Classification (NCBI taxonomy): domain Eukaryota; kingdom Metazoa; phylum Chordata; class Aves; order Passeriformes; family Sylviidae; genus Acrocephalus; species Acrocephalus scirpaceus. The sequence goes on from OU383798.1 coordinate 2,074,767, forward strand.
GGCCAGAGGCTGAGGCTTGGGTTAGGTGCTGATTTCCATGCAGGTTAGGCAGGAGCATGGCTGGGCCAGGCTGAGCTCAGAAGGACGGTGCTGGGCTCAGGCAAAGGCTCCCCAGTTTGGGGCTGCACAGCCTGGAGCTCTGCAGGCAGCAGGGGCCTTGTCTTGCTGGGGGTGCCTTGCGGGCTGTGTCTCAGGTGTGCGTGTGCTCTGCTTCCTCCCTGCCCTCTGTGCCAGGTGCAGCGCCAGGCTCCAGCCATGTCCTGCTCTGAGAAGTGCCAGCAGTGCCAGCCCTGCAACCCTTGCTGCCAGCCCTGCGGCCCCTGCCCGCTGGCCAGCAGCTGCACTGAGTGCTGTGTCAGGCAGTGCCAGAGCTCCCACGTGGTCATTCAGCCGCCTGCTGTGCTGGTGACCCTGCCCGGCCCCATCCTCAGCTCTGCCCCACAGAACACTGCCGTGGGATCCTCCACCTCTGCTGCTGTTGGCAACATCCTCAGCTGTGGCGGAGTGCCCATCAGCTCTGGGGGCTTTGACATCTCCTGCATCACCAGCTGCTGTGATGGCAGCAGATGTTGTCGTCCCTGCTAAAGATGATGATGCCAACATCCTTGGGCAAGGACCTCCAAGCCTGAGATTGTATTGCTGAAGTGAAATCAGAACTTGAAGACATTGGATTTAGAGCTTTGGACTGGTGTTTCCTTCTTCTGCTGCTCTCATTTTTCTCTTCCCTTCCGTTCCTGCCAGCACCACTCAATGGCAGCATCGTGGGACCTGTAGGCCCCTTTCCCTCTGCGGGCCAAGAGACAGACATCCCAGCTGCATCTTTGTGGCTGCCCTCTGCTGCTCCCTGTGAGCCTCCTCCTTTTCTTCTTTTGACTCAATAAAGTTGCTTTTGCATTCAGTCGTTGGCCTGTGATTTCTCCTTCTTTCTGTGACAACTCTTCCAGTTTGGTCATTGCTAAAAGGGGTGGAGGAAACACAGCGTTGCAATCCCTGCAACTTCCTTTGTGCAATTTTCTTCAGTGCAATTTTTCTTGTTCCCTTTCCCTTTGGTGGTCACAGAGCTGACCCTCTCAGTGGAGGTGGTGAGGCATTGTAAGAACTTGGCCAGAATGGTTTTGGATGCCTCAACACAACAAGTGTGCTAGACCAGGATGGACAGAGCTTTGAGCAAGCTGGTTTAGTGGGGAGCATCAATGCCCATCTGTTGAGGGCAGGACGAGTAGAAAGAAATGGCTGTGAAGTTGCCTTCCAGCCCAAACCATTTCTCATGAAATCTGCCTTAACAGAGGCATCAGCAGTGTGACAAATGTGCTCAGTGCTGGGCAGGGCTGAGTCCGCTCTGGCCACAGTTGGCGCTGACTCCGTCTGACGTGGCACCAGCTACTCTACTCTTCTCACAGAGCCCATTCCAGCTGCCTGCGCGCTTATTTCCTTGCCTGTCTCCACAGGGCAAGCCAAGGAAACAATTTTGTGGAGATGCACACGTGGGAACATTGTTCCCCTTAGGCTAAATGCTTGCTGGCAGAGATCCTCTTTACAGCAGTGCTATGAAGTCTCTGTGCTTTTTGTGATCTCTGAGCTTTGATCTTCTCTCTCCCAAAGCAGGGAGTTCAAGCGTGTCTGTGAGACGGCCTCCAAGTCTCTCCAAACTCCTTCCATGTCTCTACGCAGAGATTCTGCTTCTCCAAACACAGGCTCAAACTGCAGTAGGCATCCTGTATGGGGTTACCCACACTGATACTCTCCAGACCTTGGCATTCCTAGCTGCAAGGTCACTTGAGCCAACCTACAATCATCCTCCTCATTCTTTGGCTTTCAACCCTTTCCTCCCAAGCCAACCCATTCCTAATGAAATCTGCTTTCACACAGGCATCAGCAGTGTGACAGATGTGCTCAGTGCTGGGCAGGGTTGAGTCCCCATCAGAAACAGCTGGACCTGACTCTATCAGACGTGGTGGGAGACACTGGACTCTTCTCACCGAGCCCATTCCTGCAGCCTTTTGCTCCAGCTTCCAAACCTTGCAACTATTACACAAGAGAGAGCATCCATCACAGAGTGAGGCAAAATTTCAATGGCAAAGTATGATGAAAGTTTTGCTTTAGCCAATGGCTTTATCTCAAGCCTCAATTCTTTTTGCACCTTCTTGTTTCTTTCCTGTCCCCTTCAGAAAGGGGAGTGATTGCATGCCTGGAGGGCACTGGCCATGCAGCCAAGGTCAACCCAGCACAGCTGGTAATAACAACCAAGGATTCTTGGAAAGAAGATGTGGTGAGAAAGACCAGCACGTGTCTGGAGAAGGGGCCCTAGCAAGGTAGGGCAGCACTTTTCTGGGAGAAGCATCCTTGCTGTGGCTCCTGGAGAGGAACAAAACACAAATACAAGAGAAGAGCAGGAATGAGGTGGAGAAATGAGTATGGACAGTTGACTGAAGGCTGACCAGTAGGGAGGAATCAAGATGCTTCACGTCCCTGCATGTAACACCACCAGACCATGATCGGAGCACTCTGTCTGTGCTGATGAGTATATATTCCAGAAATTCTTGGTCCTCTCATCTCAGCCATAACACAGCCTTCAGATTGGTATGCACATGGCAGAAGCCAGGAAATAGAGGCTGCAGTGCAGGAAGCCAGGAAACCAACCCCTACCATTAGCTGGGATGGTGCACATTTGACATGAGCTGGTCACAAAATTATCACTTCCACTAAGGTGCCTCTAGGCCTGAGGCAGGGCAGGACTGCTATAAAAGGCAGGCAAGTCTCTGCTCTCTCATCCACTTCTCTCACCTCCTTCTCCTCAGGAATCAGGTGAGTGGGAAGCATCATCTTCTGTTCCTGCTGCTGCTGCTTCAAGACCAGCTCTTTCGTGGCTGTAGGTCTCAGCTGAGAGGGGCTGTTGTAGCACACAGGGCTGGGAGCTGCTTCTGCTGGGCGAGGGCAGGGGACAGAAGGTCTTGTGCAGAACATAGAGAGGCCGGGACTTGGCTGAGGTGGCATGTGGGCTTTGAGGTGGGCAGTGCAATGTGGGCCAGGAGGTGCCTGGGCTGCACGGTGACTGGGTGCAGTGCTGCTTCTCATGTGTCCTGACTTTCTGCTTCTCCCTGCCCTCTGTGCCAGGTGCACCTGTGACCCCGAGCCATGTCCTGCTGCAAGCCCTGCGACCCTTGCTGCCAGCCCTGCGGCCCCTGCCCGCTGGCCAGCAGCTGCACTGAGTGCTGTGTCAGGCAGTGCCAGAGCTCCCACGTGGTCATTGAGCCGCCTGCTGTGCTGGTGACCCTGCCCGGCCCCATCCTCAGCTCCTCCCCACAGAACACTGCTGTGGGATCCTCCACCTCTGCTGCTGTTGGCAACATCCTCAGCTGTGGTGGAGTGCCCATCAGCTCTGGGGGCTTTGACATCTCCTGCATCACCAACTGCTATGGCAACAGATGTTGTCCCCCCTGCTAAATCTGCTGGCAACACCCTCCGGCGAGAACCTCCACAACCTCAGAACGTTCAGCTGCACTGAAGATGGATCTTAGGAACAACAGATTTGTGCCCTTGGGTCACTCTTGCTTTCCTCCAGTTTCTTCCCTTCTCCTCCTTTCCTGTCAGCACCACCCAATGCCAGCCTAGTGGCACCTGTTTGCCTCCCTCCATCCCTCTAGAGGCCAGGCAAATGGGCACCCCCACTGAACCCCAGTGGCTGCTCCTGGTGTCCTCTTTCAGCTACCTCCTCTTCCTCCTTAGACTCAATAAAGTTGTTTTGCATCCAAACCTGGCCCTCTGCTTTCTCCTTCCTTGTCTGGGACCCCTTCCAGTCAAGAAGGGGCACAGCCACCCTGGGCACAGCCACCCCTGTGTGGGCCACAGGCTCTCAGGGGGTGTTCCCACGAGTGCACAAGCACAGGGACGTGCAGACAATCGCACACAATGGGGCACAGCCACACTCCCACACACATCATTGTGGCGGAGCACGTGGGGCAGAGCCCATCGGAAGGGATGTGACTGGAGGGATGCAGGGGAGCTCGCGTCCAGAGCAGGGTCAGGGCACTCCAAGCAGGACAGAAGCTCAGGCACCAGTGCTACACGAGTCTCATGGACCGTGAAGGCCAAAGAGGAAGACAAAGAGGTTCTACCTCAAGGGCTTGGCAGATAGGAGAGCTGTTGCCCGATGAGCCAATGACTGGAGGGCTGGGAGAAGATGAGGCCCTTCCTGTCAGCAGGAACAGAAAATATCCAAAAGAATGCCTCAGGCTGGCATCACCTGCCTACTTGGGATCCCTTCTGCACTTTGTTCATGTCTTCTGCCCACACTGACACATCCTTGCCCCCAGGAAACATGGAATCTCCCATACCAGCACTCACAAGAAGTGTCTGTGAGGGAATGGGAATGATGCAGGCCAGGAAATGCAAAGTCATTGTAGAGGGAAAAACCAGCTCATGCCATGCCATTCCCAGAGATGTTTCCATTCCTTTGGGATCATGCAGGAATATCATCCCTTCTGCAGCATGGACTGTGGGCCCTGAGGCACTGTGGGGCCAGGATAAAAGGCAGACTTACTGGTGGCTCTCTCAACCACTTCTGTCACCTCCTTCTCCTTGGGAACCAGGTGAGTTGCAAGCCCCTTTCTCCTCCACACTCTCTCGGACAGCATGGAGCTTCCCAGCCCTTGTTCCTGCTCCTTGTTCTTCTGGGAGTGTTCTGCAATGGTGCTGGTGTGGGCAGAGGGGAGGCCGTGTGTTCTGGCCAGAGGCTGAGGCTTGGGTTAGGTGCTGATTTCCATGCAGGTTAGGCAGGAGCATGGCTGGGCCAGGCTGAGCTCAGAAGGACCGTGCTGGGCTCAGGCAAAGGCTCCCCAGTTTGGGGCTGCACAGCCTGGAGCTCTGCAGGCAGCAGGGGCCTTGTCTTGCTGGGGGTGCCTTGCGGGCTGTGTCTCAGGTGTGCGTGTGCTCTGCTTCCTCCCTGCCCTCTGTGCCAGGTGCAGCGCCAGGCTCCAGCCATGTCCTGCTCTGAGAAGTGCCAGCAGTGCCAGCCCTGCAACCCTTGCTGCCAGCCCTGCGGCCCCTGCCCGCTGGCCAGCAGCTGCACTGAGTGCTGTGTCAGGCAGTGCCAGAGCTCCCACGTGGTCATTGAGCCGCCTGCTGTGCTGGTGACCCTGCCCGGCCCCATCCTCAGCTCCTCCCCACAGAACACTGCCGTGGGATCCTCCACCTCTGCTGCTGTTGGCAGCATCCTCAGCTGTGACGGAGTGCCCATCAGCTCTGGGGGCTTTGACATCTCCTGCATCACCAACTGCTATGGAAACAGATGTTGTCGTTCCTGCTGAAGATGCTGATGCCAACATCCTTGGGCAAGGACCTTCAAGACCTCAGAACATGGTGCTGTAATGAAGTCAGAACTTGAAGACATTGGATTTAGAGCTTTGGACTGGTGTTTCCTTCTTCTGCTGCTCTCATTTTTCTCTTCCCTTCCGTTCCTGCCAGCACCACTCAATGGCAGCATCGTGGGACCTGTGGGCCCCCTTTCCCTCTGCGGGCCAAGAGACAGACATCCCAGCTGCATCTTTGTGGCTGCCCTCTGCTGCTCCCTGTGAGCCTCCTCCTTTTCTTCTTTTGACTCAATAAAGTTGCTTTTGCATTCAGTCGTTGGCCTCTGATTTCTCCTTCTTTCTGTGACAACTCTTCCAGTTTGGTCATTGCTAAAAGGGGTGGAGGAAACACAGCGTTGCAATCCCTGCAACTTCCTTTGTGCAATTTTCTTCAGTGCAATTTTTCTTGTTCCCTTTCCCTTTTTAGCAGACAGAGCTGTCCCTGTCTTTGGGGATGTTGAGGCATTGTAAGAACTTGGCCAGAATGGTTTTGGATGCCTCAACACAACAAGTGTGCTAGACCAGGTTGGACAGAGCTTTGAGCAAGCCGGTTTAGCGCAGGGCATCAATGCCCATCTGTTGAGGGCAGGAGGAGTGGAAAGAAAGGGCCTTGAAGTTGCCTTCCAGCCCAAACCATTTCTCATGAAATCTGCCTTAACAGAGGCATCAGCAGTGTGACAAATGTGCTCAGTGCTGGGCAGGGCTGAGTCCCCTTTGGACACAGTTGGAGCTGACTCTGTCTGACGTGGCACCAGCCACTCTACTCTTCTCACCATGCCCATTCCTGCAGCCTTATTTACAACGTCTGCCTTTGTGAGCAACCACGACACATGAGGAAGTCCTGCTTCCTGGGAAGTGGCCAACCAGTGCTTCCTGACCAAAGTACGCCATGAATTTATTTCCTTTTTCCAGTGTACTTGTTCATGTAGAAGCCCTCCTCTTGCTTTGGTCAACTGCCTTCTATCAAGTTTCAAGTTGTTTTTTATTTTTATTTTAATTTGATCTTGTCTTTCCACTAGAGAAAGGAGATTGATAGAGCAGTTTGCTGGGCACCATCCATCCAGCCAAGGTCTGCTGAGCACAGCTGGAAATCCAGCCCAGGGCAAGAGCAGGAAGCAGCTGGAGAAGCGGGCATGGACTGTTCACATAAGGGAGATGTATCCAAGGGGAAGCAAGACCACAAGGAGCACCTCATGTCCCCAACACATTCCCAAAATGGGCCGGGGATATGGGCTGCACGTGACAATTCATGGGATGTCACAGAGAGATGAGGGAGAGATGGGCAGAAATACAGGAGGAATGAGAGTGATGCCCTGCGTACTTGGCCACAAAGAAAACCACAGCAATGCCACAAGCTTATGCCATGTGCCTGCATGGAATGCCACCAGACCATGATGTGAGCCTTCTGCCTACTCTGACGTCTTTATGTCCTGGAAATTCTTGGGAATCCAATCCTGACCGTAGAAGAGTTCTTCAGAAAGGAATGCACACAGCAGAAGCCAGGAAATAGAGGCTGCAGTGCAGGAAGCCAGGACACAGCCTCTACCATTAGCTGGGATGGTGCACATTTGACATGAGCTGGTCACAAAATTATCACTTCCACTAAGGTGCCTCTGGGCCTGAGGCAGGGCAGGACTGCTATAAAAGGCAGCCCAAGTCTCTGCTCTCTCATCCACTTCTCTCACCTCCTTCTCCTCAGGAGTCAGGTGAGTGGGAAGCCTTTTCTCCTCCTGCTCTTTCTGCTTCAAGACCAGCTCTTTCGTGGCTGTAGGTCTCAGCTGAGAGGGGCTGTTGTAGCACACAGGGCTGGGAGCTGCTTCTGCTGGGAGAGGGCAGGGGACAGAAGGTCTTGTGCAGAACAGAGAGAGAGGCCGGGACTTGGCTGAGGTGGCATGTGGGCTTTGAGGTGGGCAGTGCAATGTGGGCCAGGAGGTGCCTGGGCTGCAGGGTGATTGAGTGCAGTGCTGCTTCTCATGTGTCCTGACTCTCTGCTTCTCCCTGCCTTCTGTGCCAGGTGCACCTGTGACCCCAAGCCATGTCCTGCTGCAGGCCCTGCGACCCTTGCTGCCAGCCCTGCGGCCCCTGCCCGCTGGCCAGCAGCTGCACTGAGTGCTGTGTCAGGCAGTGCCAGAGCTCCCACGTGGTCATTCAGCCGCCTGCTGTGCTGGTGACCCTGCCCGGCCCCATCCTCAGCTCCTCCCCACAGAACACTGCTGTGGGATCCTCCACCTCTGCTGCTGTTGGCAACATCCTCAGCTGTGGCGGAGTGCCCATCAGCTCTGGGGGCTTTGACATCTCCTGCATCACCAACTGCTATGGCAACAGATGTTGTCCCCCCTGCTAAATCTGCTGGCAACACCCTCCGGCGAGAACCTCCACAACCTCAGAACGTTCAGCTGCACTGAAGATGGATCTTAGGAACAACAGATTTGTGCCCTTGGGTCACTCTTGCTTTCCTCCAGTTTCTTCCCTTCTCCTCCTTTCCTGTCAGCACCACCCAATGCCAGCCTAGTGGCACCTGTTTGCCTCCCTCCATCCCTCTACAGGCCAGGCAAATGGACACCCCCACTGAACCCCAGTGGCTGCTCCTGGTGTCCTCTTTCAGCTACCTCCTCTTCTTCCTTAGACTCAATAAAGTTGTTTTGCATCCAAACCTGGCCCTCTGCTTTCTCCTTCCTTGTCGGGGAACCCTTCCAGTCAGCTCAGGGCAAGTGGTGGAGGAAGCCAAGGGTGGACACTCCGTGGTGGATTTTACTTTGAGCCTTTTCTTTTGGAGCTCACAAACGCACCTCTGGCTTCCCCAAAATAGTGACCATCAGGAGAAGCGGATGGCCAAAGGTCACACAGGGGGGAATGGGAAAGAGCCTGGGGCTAGTCCACAACCTTCTCTCTTCCAACACGTGCCTCACATTAGCATTCTGCTCAACTTCCAAGCAGACAGGCAGGGCTGAGGAGTTTCAAGGGATCAACTAAGCATGATGATGGAACCAAAGCCATCTTCCCACTGTGAAGGGGCTGCCACTGTTTCTCCTTCTGAGTGTGGGAGAGTGGCAACTCCCCAATTTTCCAGCCTCCACCTCCCCGACACAGTCAAAGGTTTTTCTCCACATGACCCAGTCTCTTGACAGCAGCATTTGCCCATAGCTCATGACTCAGGACAAAGGCCAGTGTGGCCACAGCACTGCCCCATCCCCTCACAGAACACTGTAACCTCCAAGCTTCTCCATCAGGCAGGAGCAAGGAGCCTGGGAAACAGCTGAGTGCCCCAAGGCTGCCTGCAGGTGGCATCCAAGGGATGGCCTGGGTTTGGAATTGTCCTGGTGAGATGGGAGTGCTGTGGCCCTCTCCAGGTGGCTGCAGACCAGGAACGGGGGGCTGAGTGTGTGTGAGTGGCTGGCACTGCTGGGCAGGGAAGTCAAGCACGGGGCTTGCAATGGGTGGGCTGAGAGGTCAGCTCAGGCCCAGCTGTGGACACACACACACAGGGGCACTGACACACTGCCAGCCTGCCCAGCTGTGCCCAGAGATGAACGCAGACGCACAGAGCCCAGCACAGGGGCACAGGCACACAGGCAAACGGGGCTTGAACCCAAGTGCCCTGCCCTGGGCACAGCCACCCCTGTGTGGGCCACAGGCTCTCAGGGGGTGTTCCCACGAGTGCACAAGCACAGGGACGTGCAGACAATCGCACACAATGGGGCACAGCCACACTCCCACACACATCATTGTGGCGGAGCACGCGGGGCAGAGCCCATCGGAAGGGATGTGACTGGAGGGATGCAGGGGAGCTCGCGTCCAGAGCAGGGTCAGGGCACTCCAAGCAGGACAGAAGCTCAGGCACCAGTGCTACACGAGTCTCATGGACCGTGAAGGCCAAAGAGGAAGACAAAGAGGTTCTACCTCAAGGGCTTGGCAGATAGGAGAGCTGTTGCCCGATGAGCCAATGACTGGAGGGCTGGGAGAAGATGAGGCCCTTCCTGTCAGCAGGAACATAAAATATCCAAAAGAATGCCTCAGGCTGGCATCACCTGCCTACTTGGGATCCCTTCTGCACTTTGTTCATGTCTTCTGCCCACACGGACACATCCTTGCCCCCAGGAAACATGGAATCTCCCATACCAGCACTCAGCAGAAATGGCCGTGAGGGAATGGGAATGATGCAGGCCAGGAAATGCAAAGTCATTGTAGAGGGAAAAACCAGCTCATGCCATGCCATTCCCAGAGATGTTTCCATTCCTTTGGGATCATGCAGGAATATCATCCCTTCTGCAGCATGGACTGTGGGCCCTGAGGCAGTGTGGGGCCAGGATAAAAGGCAGCCTAACTGGTGGCTCTCTCAACCACTTCTGTCACCTCCTTCTCCTTGGGAACCAGGTGAGTTGCAAGCCCCTTTCTCCTCCACACTCTCTCGGACAGCATGGAGCTTCCCAGCCCTTGTTCCTGCTCCTTGTTCTTCTGGGAGTGTTCTGCAATGGTGCTGGTGTGGGCAGAGGGGAGGCCGTGTGTTCTGGCCAGAGGCTGAGGCTGGGCTGAGGTGCTGATTTCCATGCAGGTTAGGCAGGAGCATGGCTGGGCCAGGCTGAGCTCAGAAGGACCGTGCTGGGCTCAGGCAAAGGCTCCCCAGTTTGGGGCTGCACAGCCTGGAGCTCTGCAGGCAGCAGGGGCCTTGTCTTGCTGGGGGTGCCTTGCGGGCTGTGTCTCAGGTGTGCGTGTGCTCTGCTTCCTCCCTGCCCTCTGTGCCAGGTGCAGCGCCAGGCTCCAGCCATGTCCTGCTCTGAGAAGTGCCAGCAGTGCCAGCCCTGCAACCCTTGCTGCCAGCCCTGCGGCCCCTGCCCGCTGGCCAGCAGCTGCACTGAGTGCTGTGTCAGGCAGTGCCAGAGCTCCCACGTGGTCATTCAGCCGCCTGCTGTGCTGGTGACCCTGCCCGGCCCCATCCTCAGCTCCTCCCCACAGAACACTGCCGTGGGATCCTCCACCTCTGCTGCTGTTGGCAGCATCCTCAGCTGTGACGGAGTGCCCATCAGCTCTGGGGGCTTTGACATCTCCTGCATCACTCGCTGCTGTGATGGCAGCAGATGCTGTCGTCCCTGCTAAAAATGCTGATGCCAACATCCTTGGGCAAGGACCTCCAAGCCTGAGATTGTATTGCTGAAGTGAAATCAGAACTTGAAGACATTGGATTTAGAGCTTTGGACTGGTGTTTCCTTCTTCTGCTGCTCTCATTTTTCTCTTCCCTTCCGTTCCTGCCAGCACCACTCAATGGCAGCATCGTGGGACCTGTGGGCCCCCTTTCCCTCTGCGGGCCAAGAGACAGACATCCCAGCTGCATCTTTGTGGCTGCCCTCTGCTGCTCCCTGTGAGCCTCCTCCTTTTCTTCTTTTGACTCAATAAAGTTGTTTTGCATTCAGTCTTTGGCCTCTGATTTCTCCTTCTTTCTGTGACAACTCTTCCAGTTTGGTCATTGGTAAAAGGGGTGGAGGAAACACAGCGTTGCAATCCCTGCAACTTCCTTTGTGCAATTTTCTTCAGTGCAATTTTTCTTGTTCCCTTTCCCTTTGGTGGTCACAGAGCTGACCCTCTCAGTGGAGGTGGTGAGGCATTGTAAGAACTTGGCCAGAATGGTTTTGGATGCCTCAACACAACAAGTGTGCTAGACCAGGATGGACAGAGCTTTGAGCAAGCTGGTTTAGTGGGGAGCATCAATGCCCATCTGTTGAGGGCAGGAGGAGTAGAAAGAAATGGCTGTGAAGTTGCCTTCCAGCTCATACCATTTCTCATGAAATCTGCCTTAACAGAAGGCATCAGCAGTGTGACAAATGTGCTCAGTGCTGGGCAGGGCTGAGTCCGCTCTGGCCACAGTTGGCGCTGACTCCGTCTGACGTGGCACCAGCTACTCTACTCTTCTCACAGAGCCCATTCCAGCTGCCTGCCTGCTTATTTCCTTGCCTGTCTCCACAGGGCAAGCCAAGGAAACAATTTTGTGGAGATGCACACGTGGGAACATTGTTCCCCTTAGGCTAAATGCTTGCTGGCAGAGCTCCTCTTTACAGCAGTGCTATGAAGTCTCTGTGCTTTTTGTGATCTCTGAGCTTTGATCTTCTCTCTCCCAAAGCAGGGAGTTCAAGCATGTCTGTGAGACTGGCCTCCAAGTCTCTCCAAAACTCCTTCCATGTCTCTACGCAGAGATTCTGCTTCTCCAAACACAGGCTCAAACTGCAGTAGGCATCCTGTATGGGGTTACCCACACTGATACTCTCCAGACCTTGGCATTCCTAGCTGCAAGGTCACTTGAGCCAACCTACAATCATCCTCCTCATTCTTTGGCTTTCAACCCTTTCCTCCCAAGCCAACCCATTCCTAATGAAATCTGCTTTCACACAGGCATCAGCAGTGTGACAGATGTGCTCAGTGCTGGGCAGGGTTGAATCCCCATCAGAAACAGCTGGACCTGACTCTATCAGACGTGGTGGGAGACACTGGACTCTTCTCACCGAGCCCATTCCTGCAGCCTTTTGCTCCAGCTTCCAAACCTTGCAACTATTACACAAGAGAGAGCATCCATCACAGAGTGAGGCAAAATTTCAATGGCAAAGTATGATGAAAGTTTTGCTTTAGCCAATGGCTTTATCTCAAGCCTCAATTCTTTTTGCACCTTCTTGTTTCTTTCCTGTCCCCTTCAGAAAGGGGAGTGATTGCATGCCTGGAGGGCACTGGCCATGCAGCCAAGGTCAACCCAGCACAGCTGGTAATAACCACCAAGGATTCTTGGAAAGAAGATGTGGTGAGAAAGACCAGCACGTGTCTGGAGAAGGGGCCCTAGCAAGGTAGGGCAGCACTTTTCTGGGAGAAGCATCCTTGCTGTGGCTCCTGGAGAGGAACAAAACACAAATACAAGAGAAGAGCAGGAATGAGGTGGAGAAATGAGTATGGACAGTTGACTGAAGGCTGACCAGTAGGGAGGAATCAAGATGCTTCACGTCCCTGCATGTAACACCACCAGACCATGATCGGAGCACTCTGTCTGTGCTGATGAGTATATATTCCAGAAATTCTTGGTCCTCTCATCCCAGCCATAACACAGCCTTCAGATTGGTATGCACATGGCAGAAGCCAGGAAATAGAGGCTGCAGTGCAGGAAGCCAGGAAACCAACCCCTACCATTAGCTGGGATGGTGCACATTTGACATGAGCTGGTCACAAAATTATCACTTCCACTAAGGTGCCTCTAGGCCTGAGGCAGGGCAGGACTGCTATAAAAGGCAGCCCAAGTCTCTGCTCTCTCATCCACTTCTCTCACCTCCTTCTCCTCAGGAATCAGGTGAGTGGGAAGCATCATCTTCTGTTCCTGCTGCTGCTGCTTCAAGACCAGCTCTTTCGTGGCTGTAGGTCTCAGCTGAGAGGGGCTGTTGTAGCACACACAGGGCTGGGAGCTGCTTCTGCTGGGAGAGGGCAGGGGACAGAAGGTCTTGTGCAGAACAGAGAGAGAGGCTGGGACTTGGCTGAGGTGGCTGGTGGGTTTTGAGCTGGGCAGTGCAATGTGGGCCAGGAGGTGCCTGGGCTGCAGGGTGATTGAGTGCAGTGCTGCTTCTCATGTGTCCTGACTTTCTGCTTCTCCCTGCCCTCTGTGCCAGGTGCACCTGTGACCCCGAGCCATGTCCTGCTGCAGGCCCTGCGACCCTTGCTGCCAGCCCTGCGGCCCCTGCCCGCTGGCCAACAGCTGCACTGAGTGCTGTGTCAGGCAGTGCCAGAGCTCCCACGTGGTCATTGAGCCGCCTGCTGTGCTGGTGACCCTGCCCGGCCCCATCCTCAGCTCCTCCCCACAGAACACTGCTGTGGGATCCTCCACCTCTGCTGCTGTTGGCAACATCCTCAGCTGTGGCGGAGTGCCCATCAGCTCTGGGGGCTTTGACATCTCCTGCATCACCAACTGCTATGGCAACAGATGTTGTCCCCCCTGCTAAATCTGCTGGCAACACCCTCAGGCGAGAACCTCCACAACCTCAGAACGTTCAGCTGCACTGAAGATGGATCTTAGGAACAACAGATTTGTGCCCTTGGGTCACTCTTGCTTTCCTCCAGTTTCTTCCCTTCTCCTCCTTTCCTGTCAGCACCACCCAATGCCAGCCTAGTGGCACCTGTTTGCCTCCCTCCATCCCTCTACAGGCCAGGCAAATGGACACCCCCACTGAACCCCAGTGGCTGCTCCTGGTGTCCTCTTTCAGCTACCTCCTCTTCTTCCTTAGACTCAATAAAGTTGTTTTGCATCCAAACCTGGCCCTCTGCTTTCTCCTTCCTTGTCGGGGAACCCTTCCAGTCAGCTCAGGGCAAGTGGTGGAGGAAGCCAAGGGTGGACACTCCGTGGTGGATTTTACTTTGAGCCTTTTCTTTTGGAGCTCACAAACGCACCTCTGGCTTCCCCAAAATAGTGACCATCAGGAGAAGAGGATGGCCAAAGGTCACACAGGGGGGAATGGGAAAGAGCCTGGGGCTAGTCCACAACCTTCTCTCTTCCAACACGTGCCTCACATTAGCATTCTGCTCAACTTCCAAGCAGACAGGCAGGGCTGAGGAGTTTCAAGGGATCAACTAAGCATGATGATGGAACCAAAGCCATCTTCCCACTGTGAAGGGGGCTGCCACTGTTTCTCCTTCTGAGTGTGGGAGAGTGGCAACTCCCCAGTTTTCCAGCCTCCACCTCCCAGACACAGTCAAAGGTTTTTCTCCACATGACCCAGTCTCTTGACAGCAGCATTTGCCCATAGCTCATGACTCAGGACAAAGGCCAGTGTGGCCACAGCACTGCCCCATCCCACAGAGCTACCAGAACACTGTAACCTCCAAGCTTCTCCATCAGGCAGGAGCAAGGAGCCTGGGAAACAGCTGAGTGCCCCAAGGTTGCCTGCAGGTGGCATCCAAGGGATGGCCTGGGTTTGGAATTGTCCTGGTGAGATGGGAGTGCTGTGGCCCTCTCCAGGTGGCTGCAGACCAGGAACGGGGGGCTGAGTGTGTGTGAGTGGCTGGCACTGCTGGGCAGGGAAGTCAAGCACGGGGCTTGCAATGGGTGGGCTGAGAGGTCAGCTCAGGCCCAGCTGTGGACACACACACACAGGGGCACTGACACACTGCCAGCCTGCCCAGCTGTGCCCAGAGATGAACGCAGACGCACAGAGCCCAGCACAGGGGCACAGGCACACAGGCAAACGGGGCTTGAACCCAAGTGCCCTGCCCTGAGCACAGCCACCCCTGTGTGGGCCACAGGCTCTCAGGGGGTGTTCCCACGAGTGCACAAGCACAGGGACGTGCAGACAATCGCACACAATGGGGCACAGCCACACTCCCACACACATCATTGTGGCGGAGCACGCGGGGCAGAGCCCATCGGAAGGGATGTGACTGGAGGGATGCAGGGGAGCTCCCGTCCAGAGCAGGGTCAGGGCACTCCAAGCAGGACAGAAGCTCAGGCACCAGTGCTACACGAGTCTCATGGACCGTGAAGGCCAAAGAGGAAGACAAAGAGGTTCTACCTCAAGGGCTTGGCAGATAGGAGAGCTGTTGCCCGATGAGCCAATGACTGGAGGGCTGGGAGAAGATGAGGCCCTTCCTGTCAGCAGGAACATAAAATATCCAAAAGAATGCCTCAGGCTGGCATCACCTGCCTACTTGGGATCCCTTCTGCACTTAGTTCATGTCTTCTGCCCACACTGACACATCCTTGCCCCCAGGAAACATGGAATCTCCCATACCAGCACTCACAAGAAGTGTCTGTGAGGGAATGGGAATGATGCAGGCCAGGAAATGCAAAGTCATTGTAGAGGGAAAAACCAGCTCATGCCATACCATTCCCAGAGATGTTTCCATTCCTTTGGGATCATGCAGGAATATCATCCCTTCTGCAGCATGGACTGTGGGCCCTGAGGCAGTGTGGGGCCAGGATAAAAGGCAGCCTAACTGGTGGCTCTCTCAACCACTTCTGTCACCTCCTTCTCCTTGGGAACCAGGTGAGTTGCAAGCCCCTTTCTCCTCCACACTCTCTCGGACAGCATGGAGCTTCCCAGCCCTTGTTCCTGCTCCTTGTTCTTCTGGGAGTGTTCTGCAATGGTGCTGGTGTGGGCAGAGGGGAGGCCGTGTGTTCTGGCCAGAGGCTGAGGCTTGGGTTAGGTGCTGATTTCCATGCAGGTTAGGCAGGAGCATGGCTGGGCCAGGCTGAGCTCAGAAGGACGGTGCTGGGCTCAGGCAAAGGCTCCCCAGTTTGGGGCTGCACAGCCTGGAGCTCTGCAGGCAGCAGGGGCCTTGTCTTGCTGGGGGTGCCTTGCGGGCTGTGTCTCAGGTGTGCGTGTGCTCTGCTTCCTCCCTGCCCTCTGTGCCAGGTGCAGCGCCAGGCTCCAGCCATGTCCTGCTCTGAGAAGTGCCAGCAGTGCCAGCCCTGCAACCCTTGCTGCCAGCCCTGCGGCCCCTGCCCGCTGGCCAGCAGCTGCACTGAGTGCTGTGTCAGGCAGTGCCAGAGCTCCCACGTGGTCATTCAGCCGCCTGCTGTGCTGGTGACCCTGCCCGGCCCCATCCTCAGCTCCTCCCCACAGAACACTGCCGTGGGATCCTCCACCTCTGCTGCTGTTGGCAGCATCCTCAGCTGTGACGGAGTGCCCATCAGCTCTGGGGGCTTTGACATCTCCTGCATCACCAACTGCTATGGAAACAGATGTTGTCGTTCCTGCTGAAGATGCTGATGCCAACATCCTTGGGCAAGGACCTTCAAGACCTCAGAACATGGTGCTGTAATGAAGTCAGAACTTGAAGACATTGGATTTAGAGCTTTGGACTGGTGTTTCCTTCTTCTGCTGCTCTCATTTTTCTCTTCCCTTCCGTTCCTGCCAGCACCACTCAATGGCAGCATCGTGGGACCTGTGGGCCCCCTTTCCCTCTGCGGGCCAAGAGACAGACATCCCAGCTGCATCTTTGTGGCTGCCCTCTGCTGCTCCCTGTGAGCCTCCTCCTTTTCTTCTTTTGACTCAATAAAGTTGCTTTTGCATTCAGTCGTTGGCCTCTGATTTCTCCTTCTTTCTGTGACAACTCTTCCAGTTTGGTCATTGCTAAAAGGGGTGGAGGAAACACAGCGTTGCAATCCCTGCAACTTCCTTTGTGCAATTTTCTTCAGTGCAATTTTTCTTGTTCCCTTTCCCTTTTTAGCAGACAGAGCTGTCCCTGTCTTTGGGGATGTTGAGGCATTGTAAGAACTTGGCCAGAATGGTTTTGGATGCCTCAACACAACAAGTGTGCTAGACCAGGTTGGACAGAGCTTTGAGCAAGCCGGTTTAGCGCAGGGCATCAATGCCCATCTGTTGAGGGCAGGAGGAGTGGAAAGAAAGGGCCTTGAAGTTGCCTTCCAGCCCAAACCATTTCTCATGAAATCTGCCTTAACAGAGGCATCAGCAGTGTGACAAATGTGCTCAGTGCTGGGCAGGGCTGAGTCCCCTTTGGACACAGTTGGAGCTGACTCTGTCTGACGTGGCACCAGCCACTCTACTCTTCTCACCATGCCCATTCCTGCAGCCTTATTTACAACGTCTGCCTTTGTGAGCAACCACGACACATGAGGAAGTCCTGCTTCCTGGGAAGTGGCCAACCAGTGCTTCCTGACCAAAGTACACCATGAATTTATTTTCTTTTTCCAGTGTACTTGTTCATGTAGAAGCCCTCCTCTTGCTTTGGTCAACTGCCTTCTATCAAGTTTCAAGTTGTTTTTTATTTTTATTTTAATTTGATCTTGTCTTTCCACTAGAGAAAGGAGATTGATAGAGCAGTTTGCTGGGCACCATCCATCCAGCCAAGGTCTGCTGAGCACAGCTGGAAATCCAGCCCAGGGCAAGAGCAGGAAGCAGCTGGAGAAGCGGGCATGGACTGTTCACATAAGGGAGATGTATCCAAGGGGAAGCAAGACCACAAGGAGCACCTCATGTCCCCAACACATTCCCAAAATGGGCCGGGGATATGGGCTGCACGTGACAATTCATGGGATGTCACAGAGAGATGAGGGAGAGATGGGCAGAAATACAGGAGGAATGAGAGTGATGCCCTGCGTACTTGGCCACAAAGAAAACCACAGCAATGCCACAAGCTTATGCCATGTGCCTGCATGGAACGCCACCAGACCATGATGTGAGCCTTCTGCCTACTCTGACGTCTTTATGTCCTGGAAATTCTTGGGAATCCAATCCTGACCGTAGAAGAGTTCTTCAGAAAGGAATGCACACAGCAGAAGCCAGGAAATAGAGGCTGCAGTGCAGGAAGCCAGGACACAGCCTCTACCATTAGCTGGGATGGTGCACATTTGACATGAGCTGGTCACAAAATTATCACTTCCACTAAGGAGCCTCTGGGCCTGAGGCAGGGCAGGACTGCTATAAAAGGCAGCCAAAGTCTCTGCTCTCTCATCCACTTCTCTCGCCTCCTTCTCCTCAGGAATCAGGTGAGTGGGAAGCCTTTCCTCCTCCTGCTCTTTCTGCTTCAAGACCAGCTCTTTCGTGGCTGTAGGTCTCAGCTGAGAGGGGCTGTTGAAGCACACAGGGCTGGGAGCTGCTTCTGCTGGGAGAGGGC
Source organism: Acrocephalus scirpaceus scirpaceus (assembly GCA_910950805.1). Classification (NCBI taxonomy): domain Eukaryota; kingdom Metazoa; phylum Chordata; class Aves; order Passeriformes; family Sylviidae; genus Acrocephalus; species Acrocephalus scirpaceus. Next base: position 2,092,706 of record OU383798.1, read on the forward strand.
AGGGGACAGAAGGTCTTGTGCAGAACAGAGAGAGAGGCAGGACTTGGCTGAGGTGGCTGGTGGGTTTTGAGCTGGGCAGTGCAATGTGGGCCAGGAGGTGCCTGGGCTGCAGGGTGATTGAGTGCAGTGCTGCTTCTCATGTGTCCTGACTTTCTGCTTCTCCCTGCCCTCTGTGCCAGGTGCACCTGTGACCCCGAGCCATGTCCTGCTGCAGGCCCTGCGACCCTTGCTGCCAGCCCTGCGGCCCCTGCCCGCTGGCCAAACAGCTGCACTGAGTGCTGTGTCAGGCAGTGCCAGAGCTCCCACGTGGTCATTGAGCCGCCTGCTGTGCTGGTGACCCTGCCCGGCCCCATCCTCAGCTCCTCCCCACAGAACACTGCTGTGGGATCCTCCACCTCTGCTGCTGTTGGCAACATCCTCAGCTGTGGCGGAGTGCCCATCAGCTCTGGGGGCTTTGACATCTCCTGCATCACCAACTGCTATGGCAACAGATGTTGTCCCCCCTGCTAAATCTGCTGGCAACACCCTCAGGCGAGAACCTCCACAACCTCAGAACGTTCAGCTGCACTGAAGATGGATCTTAGGAACAACAGATTTGTGCCCTTGGGTCACTCTTGCTTTCCTCCAGTTTCTTCCCTTCTCCTCCTTTCCTGTCAGCACCACCCAATGCCAGCCTAGTGGCACCTGTTTGCCTCCCTCCATCCCTCTACAGGCCAGGCAAATGGACACCCCCACTGAACCCCAGTGGCTGCTCCTGGTGTCCTCTTTCAGCTACCTCCTCTTCTTCCTTAGACTCAATAAAGTTGTTTTGCATCCAAACCTGGCCCTCTGCTTTCTCCTTCCTTGTCGGGGAACCCTTCCAGTCAGCTCAGGGCAAGTGGTGGAGGAAGCCAAGGGTGGACACTCCGTGGTGGATTTTACTTTGAGCCTTTTCTTTTGGAGCTCACAAACGCACCTCTGGCTTCCCCAAAATAGTGACCATCAGGAGAAGAGGATGGCCAAAGGTCACACAGGGGGGAATGGGAAAGAGCCTGGGGCTAGTCCACAACCTTCTCTCTTCCAACACGTGCCTCACATTAGCATTCTGCTCAACTTCCAAGCAGACAGGCAGGGCTGAGGAGTTTCAAGGGATCAACTAAGCATGATGATGGAACCAAAGCCATCTTCCCACTGTGAAGGGGGCTGCCACTGTTTCTCCTTCTGAGTGTGGGAGAGTGGCAACTCCCCAGTTTTCCAGCCTCCACCTCCCAGACACAGTCAAAGGTTTTTCTCCACATGACCCAGTCTCTTGACAGCAGCATTTGCCCATAGCTCATGACTCAGGACAAAGGCCAGTGTGGCCACAGCACTGCCCCATCCCCACAGAGCTACCAGAACACTGTAACCTCCAAGCTTCTCCATCAGGCAGGAGCAAGGAGCCTGGGAAACAGCTGAGTGCCCCAAGGTTGCCTGCAGGTGGCATCCAAGGGATGGCCTGGGTTTGGAATTGTCCTGGTGAGATGGGAGTGCTGTGGCCCTCTCCAGGTGGCTGCAGACCAGGAACGGGGGGCTGAGTGTGTGTGAGTGGCTGGCACTGCTGGGCAGGGAAGTCAAGCACGGGGCTTGCAATGGGTGGGCTGAGAGGTCAGCTCAGGCCCAGCTGTGGACACACACACACAGGGGCACTGACACACTGCCAGCCTGCCCAGCTGTGCCCAGAGATGAACGCAGACGCACAGAGCCCAGCACAGGGGCACAGGCACACAGGCAAACGGGGCTTGAACCCAAGTGCCCTGCCCTGAGCACAGCCACCCCTGTGTGGGCCACAGGCTCTCAGGGGGTGTTCCCACGAGTGCACAAGCACAGGGACGTGCAGACAATCGCACACAATGGGGCACAGCCACACTCCCACACACATCATTGTGGCGGAGCACGCGGGGCAGAGCCCATCGGAAGGGATGTGACTGGAGGGATGCAGGGGAGCTCCCGTCCAGAGCAGGGTCAGGGCACTCCAAGCAGGACAGAAGCTCAGGCACCAGTGCTACACGAGTCTCATGGACCGTGAAGGCCAAAGAGGAAGACAAAGAGGTTCTACCTCAAGGGCTTGGCAGATAGGAGAGCTGTTGCCCGATGAGCCAATGACTGGAGGGCTGGGAGAAGATGAGGCCCTTCCTGTCAGCAGGAACATAAAATATCCAAAAGAATGCCTCAGGCTGGCATCACCTGCCTACTTGGGATCCCTTCTGCACTTTGTTCATGTCTTCTGCCCACACTGACACATCCTTGCCCACAGGAAACATGGAATCTCCCATACCAGCACTCACAAGAAGTGTCTGTGAGGGAATGGGAATGATGCAGGCCAGGAAATGCAAAGTCATTGTAGAGGGAAAAACCAGCTCATGCCATACCATTCCCAGAGATGTTTCCATTCCTTTGGGATCATGCAGGAATATCATCCCTTCTGCAGCATGGACTGTGGGCCCTGAGGCAGTGTGGGGCCAGGATAAAAGGCAGCCTAACTGGTGGCTCTCTCAACCACTTCTGTCACCTCCTTCTCCTTGGGAACCAGGTGAGTTGCAAGCCCCTTTCTCCTCCACACTCTCTCGGACAGCATGGAGCTTCCCAGCCCTTGTTCCTGCTCCTTGTTCTTCTGGGAGTGTTCTGCAATGGTGCTGGTGTGGGCAGAGGGGAGGCCGTGTGTTCTGGCCAGAGGCTGAGGCTTGGGTGAGGTGCTGATTTCCATGCAGGTTAGGCAGGAGCATGGCTGGGCCAGGCTGAGCTCAGAAGGACGGTGCTGGGCTCAGGCAAAGGCTCCCCAGTTTGGGGCTGCACAGCCTGGAGCTCTGCAGGCAGCAGGGGCCTTGTCTTGCTGGGGGTGCCTTGCGGGCTGTGTCTCAGGTGTGCGTGTGCTCTGCTTCCTCCCTGCCCTCTGTGCCAGGTGCAGCGCCAGGCTCCAGCCATGTCCTGCTCTGAGAAGTGCCAGCAGTGCCAGCCCTGCAACCCTTGCTGCCAGCCCTGCGGCCCCTGCCCGCTGGCCAGCAGCTGCACTGAGTGCTGTGTCAGGCAGTGCCAGAGCTCCCACGTGGTCATTGAGCCGCCTGCTGTGCTGGTGACCCTGCCCGGCCCCATCCTCAGCTCCTCCCCACAGAACACTGCCGTGGGATCCTCCACCTCTGCTGCTGTTGGCAGCATCCTCAGCTGTGACGGAGTGCCCATCAGCTCTGGGGGCTTTGACATCTCCTGCATCACCAACTGCTATGGAAACAGATGTTGTCGTTCCTGCTGAAGATGCTGATGCCAACATCCTTGGGCAAGGACCTTCAAGACCTCAGAACATGGTGCTGTAATGAAGTCAGAACTTGAAGACATTGGATTTAGAGCTTTGGACTGGTGTTTCCTTCTTCTGCTGCTCTCATTTTTCTCTTCCCTTCCGTTCCTGCCAGCACCACTCAATGGCAGCATCGTGGGACCTGTGGGCCCCCTTTCCCTCTGCGGGCCAAGAGACAGACATCCCAGCTGCATCTTTGTGGCTGCCCTCTGCTGCTCCCTGTGAGCCTCCTCCTTTTCTTCTTTTGACTCAATAAAGTTGCTTTTGCATTCAGTCGTTGGCCTCTGATTTCTCCTTCTTTCTGTGACAACTCTTCCAGTTTGGTCATTGCTAAAAGGGGTGGAGGAAACACAGCGTTGCAATCCCTGCAACTTCCTTTGTGCAATTTTCTTCAGTGCAATTTTTCTTGTTCCCTTTCCCTTTTTAGCAGACAGAGCTGTCCCTCTCTTTGGGGATGTTGAGGCATTGTAAGAACTTGGCCAGAATGGTTTTGGATGCCTCAACACAACAAGTGTGCTAGACCAGGTTGGACAGAGCTTTGAGCAAGCCGGTTTAGCGCAGGGCATCAATGCCCATCTGTTGAGGGCAGGAGGAGTGGAAAGAAAGGGCCTTGAAGTTGCCTTCCAGCCCAAACCATTTCTCATGAAATCTGCCTTAACAGAGGCATCAGCAGTGTGACAAATGTGCTCAGTGCTGGGCAGGGCTGAGTCCCCTTTGGACACAGTTGGAGCTGACTCTGTCTGACGTGGCACCAGCCACTCTACTCTTCTCACAGAGCCCATTCCAGCTGCCTGCCCGCTTATTTCCTTGCCTGTCTCCACAGGGCAAGCCAAGGAAACAATTTTGTGGAGATGCACACGTGGGAACATTGTTCCCCTTAGGCTAAATGCTTGCTGGCAGAGCTCCTCTTTACAGCAGTGCTATGAAGTCTCTGTGCTTTTTGTGATCTCTGAGCTTTGATCTTCTCTCTCCCAAAGCAGGGAGTTCAAGCATGTCTGTGGGATGGCCTCCAAGTCTCTCCAAACTCCTTCCATGTCTCTACGCAGAGATTCTGCTTCTCCAAACACAGGCTCAAACTGCAGTAGGCATCCTGTATGGGGTTACCCACACTGATACTCTCCAGACCTTGGCATTCCTAGCTGCAAGGTCACTTGAGCCAACCTACAATCATCCTCCTCATTCTTTGGCTTTCAACCCTTTCCTCCCAAGCCAACCCATTCCTAATGAAATCTGCTTTCACACAGGCATCAGCAGTGTGACAGATGTGCTCAGTGCTGGGCAGGGTTGAATCCCCATCAGAAACAGCTGGACCTGACTCTATCAGACGTGGTGGGAGACACTGGACTCTTCTCACCGAGCCCATTCCTGCAGCCTTTTGCTCCAGCTTCCAAACCTTGCAACTATTACACAAGAGAGAGCATCCATCACAGAGTGAGGCAAAATTTCAATGGCAAAGTATGATGAAAGTTTTGCTTTAGCCAATGGCTTTATCTCAAGCCTCAATTCTTTTTGCACCTTCTTGTTTCTTTCCTGTCCCCTTCAGAAAGGGGAGTGATTGCATGCCTGGAGGGCACTGGCCATGCAGCCAAGGTCAACCCAGCACAGCTGGTAATAACAACCAAGGATTCTTGGAAAGAAGATGTGGTGAGAAAGACCAGCATGTGTCTGGAGAAGGGGCCCTAGCAAGGTAGGGCAGCACTTTTCTGGGAGAAGCATCCTTGCTGTGGCTCCTGGAGAGGAACAAAACACAAATACAAGAGAAGAGCAGGAATGAGGTGGAGAAATGAGTATGGACAGTTGACTGAAGGCTGACCAGTAGGGAGGAATCAAGATGCTTCACGTCCCTGCATGTAACACCACCAGACCATGATTGGAGCACTCTGTCTGTGCTGATGAGTATATATTCCAGAAATTCTTGGTCCTCTCATCCCAGCCAAAACACAGTCTTCAGATTGGTATGCACATGGCAGAAGCCAGGAAATAGAGGCTGCAGTGCAGGAAGCCAGGAAACCAACCCTTACCATTAGCTGGGATGGTGCACATTTGACATGAGCTGGTCACAAAATTATCACTTCCACTAAGGTGCCTCTGGGCCTGAGGCAGGGCAGGACTGCTATAAAAGGCAGCGCAAGTCTCTGCTCTCTCATCCACTTCTCTCGCCTCCTTCTCCTCAGGAATCAGGTGAGTGGGAAGCATCATCTTCTGTTCCTGCTGCTGCTGCTTCAAGACCAGCTCTTTCGTGGCTGTAGGTCTCAGCTGAGAGGGGCTGTTGTAGCACACAGGGCTGGGAGCTGCTTCTGCTGGGCGAGGGCAGGGGACAGAAGGTCTTGTGCAGAACAGAGAGAGAGGCCGGGACTTGGCTGAGGTGGCATGTGGGCTTTGAGCTGGGCAGTGCAATGTGGGCCAGGAGGTGCCTGGGCTGCACGGTGACTGGGTGCAGTGCTGCTTCTCATGTGTCCTGACTTTCTGCTTCTCCCTGCCCTCTCTGCCAGGTGCACCTGTGACCCCGAGCCATGTCCTGCTGCAAGCCCTGCGACCCTTGCTGCCAGCCCTGCGGCCCCTGCCCGCTGGCCAGCAGCTGCACTGAGTGCTGTGTCAGGCAGTGCCAGAGCTCCCACGTGGTCATTCAGCCGCCTGCTGTGCTGGTGACCCTGCCCGGCCCCATCCTCAGCTCCTCCCCACAGAACACTGCCGTGGGATCCTCCACCTCTGCTGCTGTTGGCAACATCCTCAGCTGTGGCGGAGTGCCCATCAGCTCTGGGGGCTTTGACATCTCCTGCATCACCAACTGCTATGGAAACAGATGTTGTCGTTCCTGCTGAAGATGCTGATGCCAACATCCTTGGGCAAGGACCTTCAAGACCTCAGAACATGGTGCTGTAATGAAGTCAGAACTTGAAGACATTGGATTTAGAGCTTTGGACTGGTGTTTCCTTCTTCTGCTGCTCTCATTTTTCTCTTCCCTTCCGTTCCTGCCAGCACCACTCAATGGCAGCATCGTGGGACCTGTGGGCCCCCTTTCCCTCTGCGGGCCAAGAGACAGACATCCCAGCTGCATCTTTGTGGCTGCCCTCTGCTGCTCCCTGTGAGCCTCCTCCTTTTCTTCTTTTGACTCAATAAAGTTGTTTTGCATTCAGTCTTTGGCCTCTGATTTCTCCTTCTTTCTGTGACAACTCTTCCAGTTTGGTCATTGGTAAAAGGGGTGGAGGAAACACAGCGTTGCAATCCCTGCAACTTCCTTTGTGCAATTTTCTTCAGTGCAATTTTTCTTGTTCCCTTTCCCTTTGGTGGTCACAGAGCTGACCCTCTCAGTGGAGGTGGTGAGGCATTGTAAGAACTTGGCCAGAATGGTTTTGGATGCCTCAACACAACAAGTGTGCTAGACCAGGATGGACAGAGCTTTGAGCAAGCTGGTTTAGTGGGGAGCATCAATGCCCATCTGTTGAGGGCAGGAGGAGTAGAAAGAAATGGCTGTGAAGTTGCCTTCCAGCTCATACCATTTCTCATGAAATCTGCCTTAACAAAGGCATCAGCAGTGTGACAAATGTGCTCAGTGCTGGGCAGGGCTGAGTTCGCTCTGGCCACAGTTGGCGCTGACTCCGTCTGACGTGGCACCAGCCACTCTACTCTTCTCACAGAGCCCATTCCAGCTGCCTGCCTGCTTATTTCCTTGCCTGTCTCCACAGGGCAAGCCAAGGAAACAATTTTGTGGAGATGCACACGTGGGAACATTGTTCCCCTTAGGCTAAATGCTTGCTGGCAGAGCTCCTCTTTACAGCAGTGCTATGAAGTCTCTGTGCTTGTTGTGATCTCTGAGCTTTGATCTTCTCTCTCCCAAAGCAGGGAGTTCAAGCATGTCTGTGGGATGGCCTCCAAGTCTCTCCAAACTCCTTCCATGTCTCTACGCAGAGATTCTGCTTCTCCAAACACAGGCTCAAACTGCAGTAGGCATCCTGTATGGGGTTACCCACACTGATACTCTCCAGACCTTGGCATTCCTAGCTGCAAGGTCACTTGAGCCAACCTACAATCATCCTCCTCATTCTTTGGCTTTCAACCCTTTCCTCCCAAGCCAACCCATTCCTAATGAAATCTGCTTTCACACAGGCATCAGCAGTGTGACAGATGTGCTCAGTGCTGGGCAGGGTTGAATCCCCATCAGAAACAGCTGGACCTGACTCTATCAGACGTGGTGGGAGACACTGGACTCTTCTCACCGAGCCCATTCCTGCAGCCTTTTGCTCCAGCTTCCAAACCTTGCAACTATTACACAAGAGAGAGCATCCATCACAGAGTGAGGCAAAATTTCAATGGCAAAGTATGATGAAAGTTTTGCTTTAGCCAATGGCTTTATCTCAAGCCTCAATTCTTTTTGCACCTTCTTGTTTCTTTCCTGTCCCCTTCAGAAAGGGGAGTGATTGCATGCCTGGAGGGCACTGGCCATGCAGCCAAGGTCAACCCAGCACAGCTGGTAATAACAACCAAGGATTCTTGGAAAGAAGATGTGGTGAGAAAGACCAGCATGTGTCTGGAGAAGGGGCCCTAGCAAGGTAGGGCAGCACTTTTCTGGGAGAAGCATCCTTGCTGTGGCTCCTGGAGAGGAACAAAACACAAATACAAGAGAAGAGCAGGAATGAGGTGGAGAAATGAGTATGGACAGTTGACTGAAGGCTGACCAGTAGGGAGGAATCAAGATGCTTCACGTCCCTGCATGTAACACCACCAGACCATGATCGGAGCACTCTGTCTGTGCTGATGAGTATATATTCCAGAAATTCTTGGTCCTCTCATCCCAGCCAAAACACAGTCTTCAGATTGGTATGCACATGGCAGAAGCCAGGAAATAGAGGCTGCAGTGCAGGAAGCCAGGAAACCAACCCTTACCATTAGCTGGGATGGTGCACATTTGACATGAGCTGGTCACAAAATTATCACTTCCACTAAGGAGCCTCTGGGCCTGAGGCAGGGCAGGACTGCTATAAAAGGCAGGCAAGTCTCTGCTCTCTCATCCACTTCTCTCGCCTCCTTCTCCTCAGGAGTCAGGTGAGTGGGAAGCCTCCTCTCCTCCTGCTCTTTCTGCTTCAAGACCAGCTCTTTCGTGGCTGTAGGTCTCAGCTGAGAGGGGCTGTTGAAGCACACGGGGCTGGGAGCTGCTTCTGCTGGGAGAGGGCAGGGGACAGAAGGTCTTGTGCAGAACAGAGAGAGAGGCAGGACTTGGCTGAGGTGGCTGGTGGGTTTTGAGCTGGGCAGTGCAATGTGGGCCAGGAGGTGCCTGGGCTGCAGGGTGATTGAGTGCAGTGCTGCTTCTCATGTGTCCTGACTTTCTGCTTCTCCCTGCCCTCTGTGCCAGGTGCACCTGTGACCCCGAGCCATGTCCTGCTGCAGGCCCTGCGACCCTTGCTGCCAGCCCTGCGGCCCCTGCCCGCTGGCCAACAGCTGCACTGAGTGCTGTGTCAGGCAGTGCCAGAGCTCCCACGTGGTCATTGAGCCGCCTGCTGTGCTGGTGACCCTGCCCGGCCCCATCCTCAGCTCCTCCCCACAGAACACTGCTGTGGGATCCTCCACCTCTGCTGCTGTTGGCAACATCCTCAGCTGTGGCGGAGTGCCCATCAGCTCTGGGGGCTTTGACATCTCCTGCATCACCAACTGCTATGGCAACAGATGTTGTCCCCCCTGCTAAATCTGCTGGCAACACCCTCAGGTGAGAACCTCCACAACCTCAGAACGTTCAGCTGCACTGAAGATGGATCTTAGGAACAACAGATTTGTGCCCTTGGATCACTCTTGCTTTCCTCCAGTTTCTTCCCTTCTCCTCCTTTCCTGTCAGCACCACCCAATGCCAGCCTAGTGGCACCTGTTTGCCTCCCTCCATCCCTCTAGAGGCCAGGCAAATGGACACCCCCACTGAACCCCAGTGGCTGCTCCTGGTGTCCTCTTTCAGCTACCTCCTCTTCTGCCTTAGACTCAATAAAGTTGTTTTGCATCCAAACCTGGCCCTCTGCTTTCTCCTTCCTTGTCGGGGAACCCTTCCAGTCAGCTCCGGGCAAGTGGTGGAGGAAGCCAAGGGTGGACACTCCGTGGTGGATTTTACTTTGAGCCTTTTCTTTTGGAGCTCACAAACGCACCTCTGGCTTCCCCAAAATAGTGACCATCAGGAGAAGCGGATGGCCAAAGGTCACACAGGGGGGAATGGGAAAGAGCCTGGGGCTAGTCCACAACCTTCTCTCTTCCAACACGTGCCTCACATTAGCATTCTGCTCAACTTCCAAGCAGACAGGCAGGGCTGAGGAGTTTCAAGGGATCAACTAAGCATGATGATGGAACCAAAGCCATCTTCCCACTGTGAAGGGGGCTGCCACTGTTTCTCCTTCTGAGTGTGGGAGAGTGGCAACTCCCCAGTTTTCCAGCCTCCACCTCCCAGACACAGTCAAAGGTTTTTCTCCACATGACCCAGTCTCTTGACAGCAGCATTTGCCCATAGCTCATGACTCAGGACAAAGGCCAGTGTGGCCACAGCACTGCCCCATCCCCACAGAGCTACCAGAACACTGTAACCTCCAAGCTTCTCCATCAGGCAGGAGCAAGGAGCCTGGGAAACAGCTGAGTGCCCCAAGGTTGCCTGCAGGTGGCATCCAAGGGATGGCCTGGGTTTGGAATTGTCCAGGTGAGATGGGAGTGCTGCGGCCCTCTCCAGGTGGCTGCAGACCAGGAACGGGGGGCTGAGTGTGTGTGAGTGGCTGGCACTGCTGGGCAGGGAAGTCAAGCACGGGGCTTGCAATGGGTGGGCTGAGAGGTCAGCTCAGGCCCAGCTGTGGACACACACACACAGGGGCACTGACACACTGCCAGCCTGCCCAGCTGTGCCCAGAGATGAACGCAGACGCACAGAGCCCAGCACAGGGGCACAGGCACACAGGCAAACGGGGCTTGAACCCAAGTGCCCTGCCCTGGGCACAGCCACCCCTGTGTGGGCCACAGGCTCTCAGGGGGTGTTCCCACGAGTGCACAAGCACAGGGACGTGCAGACAATCGCACACAATGGGGCACAGCCACACTCCCACACACATCATTGTGGCGGAGCACGTGGGGCAGAGCCCATTGGAAGGGATGTGACTGGAGGGATGCAGGGGAGCTCGCGTCCAGAGCAGGGTCAGGGCACTCCAAGCAGGACAGAAGCTCAGGCACCAGTGCTACACGAGTCTCATGGACCGTGAAGGCCAAAGAGGAAGACAAAGAGGTTCTACCTCAGGAGCTGGGCAGATAGGAGAGCTGTTGCCCGATGAGCCAATGACTGGAGGGCTGGGAGAAGATGAGGCCCTTCCTGTCAGCAGGAACATAAAATATCCAAAAGAATGCCTCAGGCTGGCATCACCTACCTACTTGGGATCCCTTCTGCACTTTGTTCATGTCTTCTGCCCACACGGACACATCCTTGCCCCCAGGAAACATGGAATCTCCCATACCAGCACTCAGCAGAAATGGCCGTGAGGGAATGGGAATGATGCAGGCCAGGAAATGCAAAGTCATTGTAGAGGGAAAAACCAGCTCATGCCATGCCATTCCCAGAGATGTTTCCATTCCTTTGGGATCATGCAGGAATATCATCCCTTCTGCAGCATGGACTGTGGGCCCTGAGGCACTGTGGGGCCAGGATAAAAGGCACCCTAACTGGTGGCTCTCTCAACCACTTCTGTCACCTCCTTCTCCTTGGGAACCAGGTGAGTTGCAAGCCCCTTTCTCCTCCACACTCTCTCGGACAGCATGGAGCTTCCCAGCCCTTGTTCCTGCTCCTTGTTCTTCTGGGAGTGTTCTGCAATGGTGCTGGTGTGGGCAGAGGGGAGGCCGTGTGTTCTGGCCAGAGGCTGAGGCTGGGCTGAGGTGCTGATTTCCATGCAGGTTAGGCAGGAGCATGGCTGGGCCAGGCTGAGCTCAGAAGGACGGTGCTGGGCTCAGGCAAAGGCTCCCCAGTTTGGGGTTGCACAGCCTGGAGCTCTGCAGGCAGCAGGGGCCTTGTCTTGCTGGGGGTGCCTTGCGGGCTGTGTCTCAGGTGTGCGTGTGCTCTGCTTCCTCCCTGCCCTCTGTGCCAGGTGCAGCGCCAGGCTCCAGCCATGTCCTGCTCTGAGAAGTGCCAGCAGTGCCAGCCCTGCAACCCTTGCTGCCAGCCCTGCGGCCCCTGCCCGCTGGCCAGCAGCTGCACTGAGTGCTGTGTCAGGCAGTGCCAGAGCTCCCACGTGGTCATTCAGCCGCCTGCTGTGCTGGTGACCCTGCCCGGCCCCATCCTCAGCTCCTCCCCACAGAACACTGCCGTGGGATCCTCCACCTCTGCTGCTGTTGGCAACATCCTCAGCTGTGGCGGAGTGCCCATCAGCTCTGGGGGCTTTGACATCTCCTGCATCACCAACTGCTATGGAAACAGATGTTGTCGTTCCTGCTGAAGATGCTGATGCCAACATCCTTGGGCAAGGACCTTCAAGACCTCAGAACATGGTGCTGTAATGAAGTCAGAACTTGAAGACATTGGATTTAGAGCTTTGGACTGGTGTTTCCTTCTTCTGCTGCTCTCATTTTTCTCTTCCCTTCCGTTCCTGCCAGCACCACTCAATGGCAGCATCGTGGGACCTGTGGGCCCCCTTTCCCTCTGCGGGCCAAGAGACAGACATCCCAGCTGCATCTTTGTGGCTGCCCTCTGCTGCTCCCTGTGAGCCTCCTCCTTTTCTTCTTTTGACTCAATAAAGTTGTTTTGCATTCAGTCTTTGGCCTCTGATTTCTCCTTCTTTCTGTGACAACTCTTCCAGTTTGGTCATTGGTAAAAGGGGTGGAGGAAACACAGCGTTGCAATCCCTGCAACTTCCTTTGTGCAATTTTCTTCAGTGCAATTTTTCTTGTTCCCTTTCCCTTTGGTGGTCACAGAGCTGACCCTCTCAGTGGAGGTGGTGAGGCATTGTAAGAACTTGGCCAGAATGGTTTTGGATGCCTCAACACAACAAGTGTGCTAGACCAGGATGGACAGAGCTTTGAGCAAGCTGGTTTAGTGGGGAGCATCAATGCCCATCTGTTGAGGGCAGGAGGAGTAGAAAGAAATGGCTGTGAAGTTGCCTTCCAGCTCATACCATTTCTCATGAAATCTGCCTTAACAAAGGCATCAGCAGTGTGACAAATGTGCTCAGTGCTGGGCAGGGCTGAGTCCGCTCTGGCCACAGTTGGCGCTGACTCCGTCTGACGTGGCACCAGCCACTCTACTCTTCTCACAGAGCCCATTCCAGCTGCCTGCCTGCTTATTTCCTTGCCTGTCTCCACAGGGCAAGCCAAGGAAACAATTTTGTGGAGATGCACACGTGGGAACATTGTTCCCCTTAGGCTAAATGCTTGCTGGCAGAGCTCCTCTTTACAGCAGTGCTATGAAGTCTCTGTGCTTTTTGTGATCTCTGAGCTTTGATCTTCTCTCTCCCAAAGCAGGGAGTTCAAGCATGTCTGTGGGATGGCCTCCAAGTCTCTCCAAACTCCTTCCATGTCTCTACGCAGAGATTCTGCTTCTCCAAACACAGGCTCAAACTGCAGTAGGCATCCTGTATGGGGTTACCCACACTGATACTCTCCAGACCTTGGCATTCCTAGCTGCAAGGTCACTTGAGCCAACCTACAATCATCCTCCTCATTCTTTGGCTTTCAACCCTTTCCTCCCAAGCCAACCCATTCCTAATGAAATCTGCTTTCACACAGGCATCAGCAGTGTGACAGATGTGCTCAGTGCTGGGCAGGGTTGATCCCCATCAGAAACAGCTGGACCTGACTCTATCAGACGTGGTGGGAGACACTGGACTCTTCTCACCGAGCCCATTCCTGCAGCCTTTTGCTCCAGCTTCCAAACCTTGCAACTATTACACAAGAGAGAGCATCCATCACAGAGTGAGGCAAAATTTCAATGGCAAAGTATGATGAAAGTTTTGCTTTAGCCAATGGCTTTATCTCAAGCCTCAATTCTTTTTGCACCTTCTTGTTTCTTTCCTGTCCCCTTCAGAAAGGGGAGTGATTGCATGCCTGGAGGGCACTGGCCATGCAGCCAAGGTCAACCCAGCACAGCTGGTAATAACAACCAAGGATTCTTGGAAAGAAGATGTGGTGAGAAAGACCAGCATGTGTCTGGAGAAGGGGCCCTAGCAAGGTAGGGCAGCACTTTTCTGGGAGAAGCATCCTTGCTGTGGCTCCTGGAGAGGAACAAAACACAAATACAAGAGAAGAGCAGGAATGAGGTGGAGAAATGAGTATGGACAGTTGACTGAAGGCTGACCAGTAGGGAGGAATCAAGATGCTTCACGTCCCTGCATGTAACACCACCAGACCATGATCGGAGCACTCTGTCTGTGCTGATGAGTATATATTCCAGAAATTCTTGGTCCTCTCATCCCAGCCAAAACACAGTCTTCAGATTGGTATGCACATGGCAGAAGCCAGGAAATAGAGGCTGCAGTGCAGGAAGCCAGGAAACCAACCCCTACCATTAGCTGGGATGGTGCACATTTGACATGAGCTGGTCACAAAATTATCACTTCCACTAAGGTGCCTCTAGGCCTGAGGCAGGGCAGGACTGCTATAAAAGGCAGCGCAAGTCTCTGCTCTCTCATCCACTTCTCTCGCCTCCTTCTCCTCAGGAATCAGGTGAGTGGGAAGCATCATCTTCTGTTCCTGCTGCTGCTGCTTCAAGACCAGCTCTTTCGTGGCTGTAGGTCTCAGCTGAGAGGGGCTGTTGTAGCACACAGGGCTGGGAGCTGCTTCTGCTGGGCGAGGGCAGGGGACAGAAGGTCTTGTGCAGAACAGAGAGAGAGGCCGGGACTTGGCTGAGGTGGCATGTGGGCTTTGAGCTGGGCAGTGCAATGTGGGCCAGGAGGTGCCTGGGCTGCACGGTGACTGGGTGCAGTGCTGCTTCTCATGTGTCCTGACTTTCTGCTTCTCCCTGCCCTCTGTGCCAGGTGCACCTGTGACCCCGAGCCATGTCCTGCTGCAAGCCCTGCGACCCTTGCTGCCAGCCCTGCGGCCCCTGCCCGCTGGCCAGCAGCTGCACTGAGTGCTGTGTCAGGCAGTGCCAGAGCTCCCACGTGGTCATTCAGCCGCCTGCTGTGCTGGTGACCCTGCCCGGCCCCATCCTCAGCTCCTCCCCACAGAACACTGCCGTGGGATCCTCCACCTCTGCTGCTGTTGGCAGCATCCTCAGCTGTGACGGAGTGCCCATCAGCTCTGGGGGCTTTGACATCTCCTGCATCACCAACTGCTATGGAAACAGATGTTGTCGTTCCTGCTGAAGATGCTGATGCCAACATCCTTGGGCAAGGACCTTCAAGACCTCAGAACATGGTGCTGTAATGAAGTCAGAACTTGAAGACATTGGATTTAGAGCTTTGGACTGGTGTTTCCTTCTTCTGCTGCTCTCATTTTTCTCTTCCCTTCCGTTCCTGCCAGCACCACTCAATGGCAGCATCGTGGGACCTGTGGGCCCCCTTTCCCTCTGCGGGCCAAGAGACAGACATCCCAGCTGCATCTTTGTGGCTGCCCTCTGCTGCTCCCTGTGAGCCTCCTCCTTTTCTTCTTTTGACTCAATAAAGTTGCTTTTGCATTCAGTCGTTGGCCTCTGATTTCTCCTTCTTTCTGTGACAACTCTTCCAGTTTGGTCATTGCTAAAAGGGGTGGAGGAAACACAGCGTTGCAATCCCTGCAACTTCCTTTGTGCAATTTTCTTCAGTGCAATTTTTCTTGTTCCCTTTCCCTTTTTAGCAGACAGAGCTGTCCCTGTCTTTGGGGATGTTGAGGCATTGTAAGAACTTGGCCAGAATGGTTTTGGATGCCTCAACACAACAAGTGTGCTAGACCAGGTTGGACAGAGCTTTGAGCAAGCCGGTTTAGCGCAGGGCATCAATGCCCATCTGTTGAGGGCAGGAGGAGTGGAAAGAAAGGGCCTTGAAGTTGCCTTCCAGCCCAAACCATTTCTCATGAAATCTGCCTTAACAGAGGCATCAGCAGTGTGACAAATGTGCTCAGTGCTGGGCAGGGCTGAGTCCCCTTTGGACACAGTTGGAGCTGACTCTGTCTGACGTGGCACCAGCCACTCTACTCTTCTCACCATGCCCATTCCTGCAGCCTTATTTACAACGTCTGCCTTTGTGAGCAACCACAACACATGAGGAAGTCCTGCTTCCTGGGAAGTGGCCAACCAGTGCTTCCTGACCAAAGTACGCCATGAATTTATTTTCTTTTTCCAGTGTACTTGTTCATGTAGAAGCCCTCCTCTTGCTTTGGTCAACTGCCTTCTATCAAGTTTCAAGTTGTTTTTTATTTTTATTTTAATTTGATCTTGTCTTTCCACTAGAGAAAGGAGATTGATAGAGCAGTTTGCTGGGCACCATCCATCCAGCCAAGGTCTGCTGAGCACAGCTGGAAATCCAGCCCAGGGCAAGAGCAGGAAGCAGCTGGAGAAGCGGGCATGGACTGTTCACATAAGGGAGATGTATCCAAGGGGAAGCAAGACCACAAGGAGCACCTCATGTCCCCAACACATTCCCAAAATGGGCCGGGGATATGGGCTGCACGTGACAATTCATGGGATGTCACAGAGAGATGAGGGAGAGATGGGCAGAAATACAGGAGGAATGAGAGTGATGCCCTGCGTACTTGGCCACAAAGAAAACCACAGCAATGCCACAAGCTTATGCCATGTGCCTGCATGGAACGCCACCAGACCATGATGTGAGCCTTCTGCCTACTCTGACGTCTTTATGTCCTGGAAATTCTTGGGAATCCAATCCTGACCGTAGAAGAGTTCTTCAGAAAGGAATGCACACAGCAGAAGCCAGGAAATAGAGGCTGCAGTGCAGGAAGCCAGGAAACCAACCCCTACCATTAGCTGGGATGGTGCACATTTGACATGAGCTGGTCACAAAATTATCACTTCCACTAAGGAGCCTCTGGGCCTGAGGCAGGGCAGGACTGCTATAAAAGGCAGCCAAAGTCTCTGCTCTCTCATCCACTTCTCTCGCCTCCTTCTCCTCAGGAGTCAGGTGAGTGGGAAGCCTCCTCTCCTCCTGCTCTTTCTGCTTCAAGACCAGCTCTTTCGTGGCTGTAGGTCTCAGCTGAGAGGGGCTGTTGAAGCACACGGGGCTGGGAGCTGCTTCTGCTGGGAGAGGGCAGGGGACAGAAGGTCTTGTGCAGAACAGAGAGAGAGGCTGGGACTTGGCTGAGGTGGCTGGTGGGTTTTGAGCTGGGCAGTGCAATGTGGGCCAGGAGGTGCCTGGGCTGCAGGGTGATTGAGTGCAGTGCTGCTTCTCATGTGTCCTGACTCTCTGCTTCTCCCTGCCTTCTGTGCCAGGTGCACCTGTGACCCCGAGCCATGTCCTGCTGCAGGCCCTGCGACCCTTGCTGCCAGCCCTGCGGCCCCTGCCCGCTGGCCAGCAGCTGCACTGAGTGCTGTGTCAGGCAGTGCCAGAGCTCCCACGTGGTCATTGAGCCGCCTGCTGTGCTGGTGACCCTGCCCGGCCCCATCCTCAGCTCCTCCCCACAGAACACTGCTGTGGGATCCTCCACCTCTGCTGCTGTTGGCAACATCCTCAGCTGTGGCGGAGTGCCCATCAGCTCTGGGGGCTTTGACATCTCCTGCATCACCAACTGCTATGGCAACAGATGTTGTCCCCCCTGCTAAATCTGCTGGCAACACCCTCAGGCGAGAACCTCCACAACCTCAGAACGTTCAGCTGCACTGAAGATGGATCTTAGGAACAACAGATTTGTGCCCTTGGATCACTCTTGCTTTCCTCCAGTTTCTTCCCTTCTCCTCCTTTCCTGTCAGCACCACCCAATGCCAGCCTAGTGGCACCTGTTTGCCTCCCTCCATCCCTCTACAGGCCAGGCAAATGGACACCCCCACTGAACCCCAGTGGCTGCTCCTGGTGTCCTCTTTCAGCTACCTCCTCTTCTTCCTTAGACTCAATAAAGTTGTTTTGCATCCAAACCTGGCCCTCTGCTTTCTCCTTCCTTGTCGGGGAACCCTTCCAGTCAGCTCAGGGCAAGTGGTGGAGGAAGCCAAGGGTGGACACTCCGTGGTGGATTTTACTTTGAGCCTTTTCTTTTGGAGCTCACAAACGCACCTCTGGCTTCCCCAAAATAGTGACCATCAGGAGAAGAGGATGGCCAAAGGTCACACAGGGGGGAATGGGAAAGAGCCTGGGGCTAGTCCACAACCTTCTCTCTTCCAACACGTGCCTCACATTAGCATTCTGCTCAACTTCCAAGCAGACAGGCAGGGATGAGGAGTTTCAAGGGATCAACTAAGCATGATGATGGAACCAAAGCCATCTTCCCACTGTGAAGGGGGCTGCCACTGTTTCTCCTTCTGAGTGTGGGAGAGTGGCAACTCCCCAGTTTTCCAGCCTCCACCTCCCAGACACAGTCAAAGGTTTTTCTCCACATGACCCAGTCTCTTGACAGCAGCATTTGCCCATAGCTCATGACTCAGGACAAAGGCCAGTGTGGCCACAGCACTGCCCCATCCCCTCACAGAACACTGTAACCTCCAAGCTTCTCCATCAGGCAGGAGCAAGGAGCCTGGGAAACAGCTGAGTGCCCCAAGGTTGCCTGCAGGTGGCATCCAAGGGATGGCCTGGGTTTGGAATTGTCCTGGTGAGATGGGAGTGCTGTGGCCCTCTCCAGGTGGCTGCAGACCAGGAACGGGGGGCTGAGTGTGTGTGAGTGGCTGGCACTGCTGGGCAGGGAAGTCAAGCACGGGGCTTGCAATGGGTGGGCTGAGAGGTCAGCTCAGGCCCAGCTGTGGACACACACACACAGGGGCACTGACACACTGCCAGCCTGCCCAGCTGTGCCCAGAGATGAACGCAGACGCACAGAGCCCAGCACAGGGGCACAGGCACACAGGCAAACGGGGCTTGAACCCAAGTGCCCTGCCCTGGGCACAGCCACCCCTGTGTGGGCCACAGGCTCTCAGGGGGTGTTCCCACGAGTGCACAAGCACAGGGACGTGCAGACAATCGCACACAATGGGGCACAGCCACACTCCCACACACATCATTGTGGCGGAGCACGCGGGGCAGAGCCCATCGGAAGGGATGTGACTGGAGGGATGCAGGGGAGCTCCCGTCCAGAGCAGGGTCAGGGCACTCCAAGCAGGACAGAAGCTCAGGCACCAGTGCTACACGAGTCTCATGGACCGTGAAGGCCAAAGAGGAAGACAAAGAGGTTCTACCTCAAGGGCTTGGCAGATAGGAGAGCTGTTGCCCGATGAGCCAATGACTGGAGGGCTGGGAGAAGATGAGGCCCTTCCTGTCAGCAGGAACATAAAATATCCAAAAGAATGCCTCAGGCTGGCATCACCTGCCTACTTGGGATCCCTTCTGCACTTAGTTCATGTCTTCTGCCCACACTGACACATCCTTGCCCACAGGAAACATGGAATCTCCCATACCAGCACTCACAAGAAGTGTCTGTGAGGGAATGGGAATGATGCAGGCCAGGAAATGCAAAGTCATTGTAGAGGGAAAAACCAACTCATGCCATACCATTCCCAGAGATGTTTCCATTCCTTTGGGATCATGCAGGAATATCATCCCTTCTGCAGCATGGACTGTGGGCCCTGAGGCAGTGTGGGGCCAGGATAAAAGGCAGCCTAACTGGTGGCTCTCTCAACCACTTCTGTCACCTCCTTCTCCTTGGGAACCAGGTGAGTTGCAAGCCCCTTTCTCCTCCACACTCTCTCGGACAGCATGGAGCTTCCCAGCCCTTGTTCCTGCTCCTTGTTCTTCTGGGAGTGTTCTGCAATGGTGCTGGTGTGGGCAGAGGGGAGGCCATGTGTTCTGGCCAGAGGCTGAGGCTTGGGTTAGGTGCTGATTTCCATGCAGGTTAGGCAGGAGCATGGCTGGGCCAGGCTGAGCTCAGAAGGACGGTGCTGGGCTCAGGCAAAGGCTCCCCAGTTTGGGGCTGCACAGCCTGGAGCTCTGCAGGCAGCAGGGGGCTTGTCTTGCTGGGGGTGCCTTGCGGGCTGTGTCTCAGGTGTGCGTGTGCTCTGCTTCCTCCCTGCCCTCTGTGCCAGGTGCAGCGCCAGGCTCCAGCCATGTCCTGCTCTGAGAAGTGCCAGCAGTGCCAGCCCTGCAACCCTTGCTGCCAGCCCTGCGGCCCCTGCCCGCTGGCCAGCAGCTGCACTGAGTGCTGTGTCAGGCAGTGCCAGAGCTCCCACGTGGTCATTCAGCCGCCTGCTGTGCTGGTGACCCTGCCCGGCCCCATCCTCAGCTCCTCCCCACAGAACACTGCCGTGGGATCCTCCACCTCTGCTGCTGTTGGCAGCATCCTCAGCTGTGACGGAGTGCCCATCAGCTCTGGGGGCTTTGACATCTCCTGCATCACCAACTGCTATGGAAACAGATGTTGTCGTTCCTGCTGAAGATGCTGATGCCAACATCCTTGGGCAAGGACCTTCAAGACCTCAGAACATGGTGCTGTAATGAAGTCAGAACTTGAAGACATTGGATTTAGAGCTTTGGACTGGTGTTTCCTTCTTCTGCTGCTCTCATTTTTCTCTTCCCTTCCGTTCCTGCCAGCACCACTCAATGGCAGCATCGTGGGACCTGTGGGCCCCCTTTCCCTCTGCGGGCCAAGAGACAGACATCCCAGCTGCATCTTTGTGGCTGCCCTCTGCTGCTCCCTGTGAGCCTCCTCCTTTTCTTCTTTTGACTCAATAAAGTTGCTTTTGCATTCAGTCGTTGGCCTCTGATTTCTCCTTCTTTCTGTGACAACTCTTCCAGTTTGGTCATTGCTAAAAGGGGTGGAGGAAACACAGCGTTGCAATCCCTGCAACTTCCTTTGTGCAATTTTCTTCAGTGCAATTTTTCTTGTTCCCTTTCCCTTTTTAGCAGACAGAGCTGTCCCTGCTCTTTGGGGATGTTGAGGCATTGTAAGAACTTGGCCAGAATGGTTTTGGATGCCTCAACACAACAAGTGTGCTAGACCAGGTTGGACAGAGCTTTGAGCAAGCCGGTTTAGCGCAGGGCATCAATGCCCATCTGTTGAGGGCAGGAGGAGTGGAAAGAAAGGGCCTTGAAGTTGCCTTCCAGCCCAAACCATTTCTCATGAAATCTGCCTTAACAGAGGCATCAGCAGTGTGACAAATGTGCTCAGTGCTGGGCAGGGCTGAGTCCCCTTTGGACACAGTTGGAGCTGACTCTGTCTGACGTGGCACCAGCCACTCTACTCTTCTCACCATGCCCATTCCTGCAGCCTTATTTACAACGTCTGCCTTTGTGAGCAACCACGACACATGAGGAAGTCCTGCTTCCTGGGAAGTGGCCAACCAGTGCTTCCTGACCAAAGTACAGCCATGAATTTATTTCCTTTTTCCAGTGTACTTGTTCATGTAGAAGCCCTCCTCTTGCTTTGGTCAACTGCCTTCTATCAAGTTTCAAGTTGTTTTTATTTTTATTTTAATTTGATCTTGTCTTTCCACTAGAGAAAGGAGATTGATAGAGCAGTTTGCTGGGCACCATCCATCCAGCCAAGGTCTGCTGAGCACAGCTGGAAATCCAGCCCAGGGCAAGAGCAGGAAGCAGCTGGAGAAGTGGGCATGGACTGTTCACATAAGGGAGATGTATCCAAGGGGAAGCAAGACCACAAGGAGCACCTCATGTCCCCAACACATTCCCAAAATGGGCCGGGGATATGGGCTGCACGTGACAATTCATGGGATGTCACAGAGAGATGAGGGAGAGATGGGCAGCAATACAGGAGGAATGAGAGTGATGCCCTGCGTACTTGGCCACAAAGAAAACCACAGCAATGCCACAAGCTTATGCCATGTGCCTGCATGGAATGCCACCAGACAATGATGTGAGCCTTCTGCCTACTCTGACGTCTTTATGTCCTGGAAATTCTTGGGAATCCAATCCTGACCGTAGAAGAGTTCTTCAGAAAGGAATGCACACAGCAGAAGCCAGGAAATAGAGGCTGCAGTGCAGGAAGCCAGGAAACCAACCCCTACCATTAGCTGGGATGGTGCACATTTGACATGAGCTGGTCACAAAATTATCACTTCCACTAAGGAGCCTCTGGGCCTGAGGCAGGGCAGGACTGCTATAAAAGGCAGCCCAAGTCTCTGCTCTCTCATCCACTTCTCTCGCCTCCTTCTCCTCAGGAGTCAGGTGAGTGGGAAGCCTCCTCTCCTCCTGCTCTTTCTGCTTCAAGACCAGCTCTTTCGTGGCTGTAGGTCTCAGCTGAGAGGGGCTGTTGTAGCACACAGGGCTGGGAGCTGCTTCTGCTGGGAGAGGGCAGGGGACAGAAGGTCTTGTGCAGAACAGAGAGAGAGGCCGGGACTTGGCTGAGGTGGCTGGTGGGTTTTGAGCTGGGCAGTGCAATGTGGGCCAGGAGGTGCCTGGGCTGCAGGGTGATTGAGTGCAGTGCTGCTTCTCATGTGTCCTGACTCTCTGCTTCTCCCTGCCCTCTGTGCCAGGTGCACCTGTGACCCCGAGCCATGTCCTGCTGCAGGCCCTGCGACCCTTGCTGCCAGCCCTGCGGCCCCTGCCCGCTGGCCACAGCTGCACTGAGTGCTGTGTCAGG